>CM032666.1:7667905-7734471 GCA_019095985.1 Streblospio benedicti
TGCATCATTTTCATATTTTTCGCACGTGGGAAATTGATTTCTGCAATCAAATGTCATATTAGAGGTCACTTGAATACGTTCTGTACACTCTAAATAACCATGTAAATAGGAAAAATGTATAAACTTTGACCAGCAGTGGAGCTTTTGTGGGTCCATGTCAATTAACATATTATTACTCATGACAACATATCTAGGTAATTCAACTTAATTAACATATAGATGTGGGAGCATTATGCTAAGATAATAATCCTTGTTATGTAAATTATAATCATTGAAATATACTTGAAAAAAGAGGCATATTCTATGAAATGCAATAGTGCAACTTATATCTTGCAGAGTATACTCAATGTAATATGGTCAAAGGAACAAATCCAACCTAGTGAGAGCTAATTTTTAACTTATGGTAGAAGTGATAGAATAATTATAGTTTGAGTCAGTCGATTCAGAGCCATATTAAAAGGTCAAATAACCAAACAACAGTAAGGTTTGCCATCAACTGAAGTTGCAACATCGCCATGCCAGTCTGAGCTCCTAAAGCTGCTAAAGCTGCTTCATAAGCATGGGTATATAGCTTCTTATGATGAAGAGTTGAGGTTCCGAAACTTCATTTCTGAGTAAAAATACAAAGCTTCTCCATGAAATGATGGGTTAGACAAGAACAGTAGGTGATATATTTGCATGGTTTGACAACTTAGCTCGATCTTCAGGTGTTTGTACCCAATGATCGACGAACAACACATAATGTCACATGAATTTCAGTAACCTTATCCTGCAGGTGTTATTAAATGTAGCTGTGCTAAGTCCAATGTGTCAGTAATTGGTATCCTCTCAGATGACACAGATGTGTTTGATCCTCTGATTTAGGCCCCCATTTCACATGGACGATCCTATCTCCAGATCCTCCAAAACACGCCCGATCTTTCATTTCGGGGTGGATCGGCGGATTTGTGTCAATCTTTATTACGTAACTGTCTGAAGACGAAGCTTGTCATAGTCACTGAGCCGTCCAAGACGTCAGAGACGTTGTAGGTGACGGGAAAGGGCCGAGACAGAAGAAGCATTCTGAAGAGGCGTGATGATCGGCTGCCAGAAATAGCGACTTCGTGGCCATTAAACCGTGAAATACCATCAGCTTTGGTCTTTCAACACGTGTTTCTCTTCCAAACAGCAGCATGGCGGACCTAGGGCCATACCCACAATTTAGTCTGTGTATATGGGCGTCTCTGCTGGTGAGCATTAACTTGAACATCTTCAAGGCCGCCTTCTGAAGCTTCATCATCTTCATCTTCTACAGTCTCTTGTATTATTCTCTCTTCTCTACTTCTTCTGATGTTGTTTAGCTACAACACGATTAAGTGCAATGGCGGTCATTGTTACAATTATTCGTTGCCTAATCATTGTAAATACGCCTTTGAGTTTAACCCTTCAAAGACATAATGAACAATGATCCCGTCCCCCTTGTGACCTTTCTGATGGACTGGAGGACAAGGCAAGCTAAAGGGACCATTCAGAACTAGTACACCATAAAACGGGAACATCTTTGTGGAAATTGTCAGCAAACCCACCGTTAGCAAAGAGATATAACAATGAACAAGTTAGTCCTCCAGACGAACCAGAAAACCAAAATGTTGATCCAGATCAACATCTAAATAATCCTATAACGGTAGCCCATAGGCCAAAAAAAGTCAAAATCGCTTCTCCAGACAAATGATAACACCTTTTGGGCCAGAACCCGGCAGAAATGTGTCATTTTTCCCAGGTGGACACCATTTGTATTGGAGCATCGTGCTGTTGAAAAAAGATGCTTCCGTTTCATGCTTCCATTGCTTCAGATTGTAATGGTAGCGGCGGCACCTACGGTTTCATCTGTCACAATACATCTTCTCAAAGCAGCAGACGAGGCCACAGTTAAGCAAAGAGACCTTAGGATGTTGCAAATGCTAGAGAAAGCCCCCATACAGCCCCGAAAAGCTTGGCGATGGAGCACACAAACCGAAAAAAGAAAAGTCATCCCAGAACCGATCAAAAGTGGCCCATTCCCTGCCGAACCAATCAAATCATTCCACATTTGAAGCCAGATCACGCACGATCCACCCAGAAATGCCAAGTCGGTTGTCTTTTGGAGTATCTGGAGCTAGGATCGGCCATGTGAAATGGGGGTCTTATTGGATCTATAAGAGACATATACTAACCAATGTCCAGTTGAAATTTTGGAATGGAGATGTGTGGTCCATCAATGATACATGTTCTGCATTAGGAAGTAAATACCTGGAGCTTTTAAGAATGCACTACCTAACAGGATCCGATGCAACATCACAATTTTTATTTGTACAGCAAGGGAAAGTTTACAAGTTCCTAGGACTTTCATCAAATTTAAAGAAATTAATGCCACTCATGATCAACCTAACCAGGCTGGGAAAGGTTTCATCTGTGCTCCCTATGGCCAAAAACAGGGAACATCCATGAACCAGGTCAGGTATTTAATCTACACACGGAAATCATGAAACCTCTTGCAGATCATGGCCCTACCACAAAGATAGAATATGTTTCTTTACATTTGATGTACCCAATTGCGGACCATACTGGGAAAATGTGCAGATAAGCCACCACCACCCCCATCCCCCAACTTGTTTTATTTATTGCTGAGTGTGCAGGTGTGTGTGCTGGGTACACAAGCGGTGTAGCGAAATCGAGGGTGTTCCCTAACCTGAGCCTGACTACATATATACAAGGTGTAAACGCGCTGCAAGGCCAATCGATGGCAGGTCAATCAAGGAGGTCCCAGGACGTGAACACAAGTTAGAGGTTGTGACAGAGTCGTCTTACGTAGGTGACATGTTGTTTAGTACTGGATGCTATGAATTAACTGCAACCGTCGGACGCAAATCTGCATGGAGCAAATTATGTGAGCTCCTGCCAGTCCTAACCAACAGGCACAGTCCTTTATCTTCGAGGGGTAGTGCGTATTCCACCTGTGTATGCAGTGCTATGCTTCATGGATGTGAGACGCGGCCAAACATTCTCCAGTCCTGTAAATCGCCTAAGAAATGACAGAGCTATGATTCGCTGAATGTGTGGTGTTAAACAATGATACCAGTGCAAAGAGCTTTCTGAAAAAGTTGTGTATCACAGATATTAATAGTCTGCTTCATAAAGGGAGACTGAGATGGCTAGGTCATGTTAAGCGCAGCTCTGGCTGGATTAGCCAAGTAAGGAAACGTTTAATAGAAGAAAGAAAAAGAAAGGGACGACCAAAACGGCCTGCATGCAGTCGTGCAGAAATATCTGGCAGGTTTGGGCATGTGTCTGACTGATCATGGTGACCGAAATGCTTGAAGAGGACGGTTGAGATGTAGACTGGGCAACCAAGCCACAACCTCTGAATGAAGAATAATTGGGGCCTGCTTAGATCAATTTAGGATTTGATTGATTGAATGATTGATTGATCAATTGATTGAGTATATTTAAGCAATGAAAGATAGCACCTATGTATTAGTCATTTTTGAAAATTGTCCAGGTCAAAAAATCTAATGTATGTAACTCAGCTGTGGCTGCAAGGAAATGAGTAAATCTTTTATGGTATATTGGGGTTGCAATTATTAGCATAAGTGCTTTAATCCGTACGAATTTGGAGTGGGAAAAGATACTGATAATGGACAATTATGATTGATCTGATTCACAGGAGATTTGAAGCAATTGAACACCATGCACATGTAGTCGGTTTGAAAACTGGTCTTTGTAAGATAGATGGACGCAGATTTAATTTTGTAAGACTGGCGTGTGTTTGTCAAATTCATTGTCATGAAACAGGTGCAGGGTCAAATAGATGTGAAATAAACAATTGTCATTTTCCTTATCAGCTCATATATGCATTTAAAAGAATACTGCATATAACATTATGTAGAAACATTAGCATTCATACATATTCAATTGCTATTGGAATATTACATGTTAATCTATGTCAATATATGTTAATCATATTTTAAATTTACAGCTTTGTATTGGCACAGTTTACCTCTAATATGACCTTTAATTGAACATCTGATGGCAGAAATAAATTTTCCATGTCCAAAGTATGAAAATAATAAATTACACTTGATGAAGTATTGAGAGATCAACTTTCTCTTTATTTGGTCCTATCAAGAGCGGCGGCCATTTTGAATTTATCATCATTTGACCTCTAATATGAGAATGGCAAAACTCAATTGCTTATGTCCATATATATATAAATGGTGTATTACACATGCATGAGATTTGAATGGTCAAAAATCTGTTTTTTACATTTTTCAGTGGCAGCCATTTTTTATGTTTCCCCCAGAGAATCCCCGCCGGCAACGTCGCTAAATATTCTCTATAGACCCTCAACAACACTAAAAAATGCTTACACTTCTTACAAATGCAAAGTGGTCAATCGGGCAAATGGACTATTTTCTGACGTTGATTATTTTTGTCCATATGCACTTTGTATACTCAATGTTGCGAACACAACGCAAAAACAATTCTTTGTTCTATCACAGCCCTTAAAATGGAACATAGTACTATCCCAACTGAAACCAAGTTTAGTAGTTTCAGTTTTAGTAGTCATGCCTTGTGATATTTAACTTCCTATTTCCAGTGGTCGGACTGCCGGTCTGGGCATGCATTATATCCACAGGCTGCTTGGCCACAATATACACCACAGTGGTGAGAACATTGAAAAATAAACATACATTTATTGACAGTCTTGGCATATGAATAAAAATTCGAAATTTGAATAAACTTTGCAGGTTGCAGGGCATACCATGTTACTGTCAAAATATCTGTAATCACTGTCTGTAACATACGAGGTCACACCAACACTATTATTACAATGACTTCATGAATTCTGTTATGGTACATGTTCATAACATAGCACCATCCTTGTGGTTCCCTGGCTGGTACCATTTCACTTTGACTGGTCTGCTGACAGAGGACAGCACGTGGATGCACCCGCATAACAATGTCTACATGCTCTCATTTATTCATGTATGTCTGTAGTAAAAAATAATATTCATGAGTAAATCTCTACCTTTCAGGGAGGCATGCGAGGTGTGATATGGACAGACTTCATACAAGGCATATTTTTCTTTATTGGTATCATAGGCGTGTTAATTATGGTAAGTACTAGAACACCTAAAACAAATATATATACCTACATGTATCTATGCAGTTTCATTTGTAATTGTTTTTGACAAATATATTTTTGAAACATTCGTTTGTGTGGGGCCAATTTAATGCTTTATCCAATCATGGTAGATGATCCCGTCGTTTAGGTGCTAGGTGGTTAAGAATCTGCACTCTAGTTCAGTTTAATGTTCAGTTAATCAAATATATTTCCACATGGATGAGGAATAATGTTTCGGCAAAATATTTGATATAAAATCAAATGTTCTATACATTTTATCGACAGGGCATGATATCAGCTGGAGGTATTTCTGAAGTGTGGAGGATCAATAAAGAGCATGACAGGGTGGTATTCTTTAAGTAAGTCTTACAAGTTCCTGTATATATCAGTTGGTTATGCAAATTTTAAAATGTAAATGTGCTTATTTACACTAGCTAATTCACTGCTATCGTGCTCGGGCGACCAGGCCAATGGAATCCTTGCCACACCATATTCCAGTCGCCAGAAAGCAACACTTGCTGCCATAGCGAACAACATTCATCACTCACATTAGTGTTCACTTTGGTGTAAATTCGCACATAATTCACTTGTCTCGGTTGTACTTATTTAATGTATAGGTAACCCAGAGCATATTGCAGAGTGCTAGAGATGAGTTTGCTCAACACTCAGAGTGGGATCCAACGGGTGATAGAACTCATCAGCTTCTCGTCACTAGTCAAACTCCTGATCTATTCAGCCACGGTAGCGGACTTATACATAAATCGTTATAATGTGCAGACACCTCCTCATAATTCTGTATGACAAATATTTCAATTACATGACAATAATATAACATGAGAAAATGGTAAATGGTTCTATAGGCGCCGTCGAAAAGTGTATCATATCGTAGGGATGAGTTTGCTCTGATCACTTAGCGTCTGCCACTGTCCACATGCAGACCGTGGTCATTATGTGTGTCGATTCTTTGGAGGTTGAAGTTGAGGGAGAAGAGGAAGGAGAGAAATATTAGACAGTGTTACTCGTCACTCGAAAGCATAATCCAGACATGTGACATGTAATGACAATCTGCACGGTTATGTATTGTGGAACTTAATAAATCTAGAGCTTTTATGCTTCACCCGATTTCGTTCACACTTTACGCAAAACTATGAGGTATGAGGCGACACTAAATTGATTCTATTTTGGGCACTCTGCCAATTACATTGTGGTTTCTAGAAGGCCATTTATGACATTTTACTGATATTTAATGCACTTAAGCAGCAAGAAAAATCAATATTCAACCTAGCAGCAAAGACTTTAGCCAACATGATAAAATCAATATATATATACCTGCTGCAAATTAATATAAAATCAAGCCAGCACACTTATGCATAATACAATCACTACAACATTATTTGTGCCTGCTTACAATATTGTGTACTTTTCATTCAAGATTTCCATAACATTAGTCAACTTTTAATTATGAACTTGATTAACAGTAAAGTATACATCATTTCAGTATACATGTATATCTTAATTGCCCATATAAGTCAATGTTGTTCTAGCAACACCGTGTTCTTTTAACACTTCTGATCTAGTTTCCATTTGGAAACATATGCTAGCCACACTGGAAATGCCTGAAAAGCATGTTTTACATCTATATACACTCATTTCTCACTCTACATATTTAAACATATAATCCGAATCCAATACTTTTAAATAACTTTCATGTATTCCAAATATCTCTACCCTTTTGCACAAACACTGTTTAGGAATTTGGCGTATGGGATACTTTGTGCGTGGTCCATTTAATAATATTAAGAGGGATTGCAAACAAACTAAGGGACACCATATTTATGGGTGGAATTAGCTAATCAAGCCCCACGATTATGCACTCTTGAATGCGTATGCGTACTGATGTCTTTGTGTTGGGTGCCGACAGCTTCGACCCAGACCCCACGGTGCGGATGACGTTCTGGACGTCCACAGTAGGCGCGTTCTTCCTTATCACGGCCGCCGGCGCCTCCGACCAGACGTCCATCCAGCGCTACAGCTCGCTGCCCACGCTCCGCAAGGCCAAGCTGTGAGCATAGAGTCATACACATAGAAATAGATTCACAGACATAGATATAGAATCATAGACATAGACATATATTCATAGACATAGATTCGTAAACATAAACATAGATTCATAGACATAGATTCATAGACATAGACGGAGATTCATAGACATAGACATAGATTCATAGCCATAGACATTGATAGATTGATAGATAAGAGCCACACACAGTACACACATGGTAGCCAGCCAGACAAACGAAGCACATTCTATCTTTTTATGTCTTCAAACTGGAATGTAATAGGCCTACTGCATGTATCGTAAGATAAAGATTATCTGAAATGCAACTTCGGTGTAGACCACTTCCTTTACAATAAATAGTGAAAGAAGAGTAGATGCAATTGTAGCACCACACGCTTATTTTATTGTGGAGGTTACAGCAGGGAGTTGTAAGCTGTAGATTTTGACCCCAGGAAGTTGTATATAAGGCATAAAAGGTTTTAAGTTGTATCAGATGAATGTGAAAAGTTATCTTTTGAAATAAAAACACATTTAAGCTGTATTTATCCCCCCCCCACACACACACACACGCACACACCACCACCACCACCAAACGTTGTAAGTTGAACATTACTATCTATCTTTATCTTTAAACTTACAAGTTTTACTTTGTCAACTATGTAAAACTGTCCCATACCCACCCCTACCACACACTAGTGTGAGATGTCCCATGAAAACTTAGCAATACCCACTAATATTGCCACTGTGTGCCCTTTCAAGAGCGTTTCTGCTGCAAATCCCGGCCACTTTCTTCATATACCTGATCGCGAACCTCATCGGCATGACGGTGTTCGCGCACTATGCCGCGGCTGGCTGTGACCCGCTCCGCAGCAAGGCCATCAAGAGCGCCAACCAGGTGGGTGGTTATACTGGGCTCACACAGTCCCGATACATGAAGTTTAAGCCAATTTAACCATTAGGGTGGACGTCATTATTTACCGTATTGTCTCTTCCCTGACGTGCTGTGCTTTGGGACGGAGTCAATGATTCTGGATCATCGCTTTTACCATGTTTTTTAAAAATCCTTATGGTACTGTAAGATTGCCGGGGAATATTTGTCAGACCGTAAAAGTTGGCCTGGGATGGACTATAATATTTCGTCGCTGGTACAAATCTTCCCCCACCCTGCCGAGGGAACCTGAAAATTGCAACGTTCATTGGTGCACACTCATTAAATTAGGATTTGTTATTGTCTTCTTACAGTTGCATGCGGTATTTAACATGTTGCTTTCCCAAGATAGATGAAATAACATTTGCGTAGATCTGTATACAAAAAAATTCTTATACCTCCACAGATGTTTACCTAGATTGTGAGGGTGAATATCCTGTAAACATAACGTTCTTTGAATGGAATTATTTTCATAGGGTTGTCATTTATAGCCCACGCGTTTCAGAGGGAACATGAAGAACTCATCACACACAAGAAACAACTAAACAAAAACAAAAAACAGTTTTGAATTGTGATTACAGCTGCTCCCTTATTACGTGTTGGATGTGATGGGCTATCCAGGCTTCACGGGGCTTTTCGTCTCTGTCTTGTTCAGTGGAGCTCTGAGGTAAGACTAGCATGGGCACCGTGCACAAGTATACTGGAATATCAATGACATGGCCCGTGTTTGAAACATCCACGCTCCCATTTGATTTGACTGGGTCCAATTGTGTTGTTAGTCGTGGCCGTTACGTACATATTTTGATATATCCATCTAATGCATATACAATTCATCTACTACTGGATGTGGTAATGTTAGTACTACAGAACATGGAGCTAATCAAGTGATATCATACATTTATTTCTAAAGTGTCGCCGTCGTACAGTACGCATTTGTGTGCGTTTCATTTTCAGTTCCATATCGTCTTCAATTAATGCATGCGCAGCCATAACATGGAAAGACTTCATTGATCCTCACATGCCACGGATTCATGAAAGTCGGAAAGCGCTTCTCACGAAAATGCTATGTATATCAGGTTTTCTTTCAAAGTAATGCATAATGTTTCGTTTACACAATGGTGAGCAATTGCATGACGTTCTCTAGCAAAATAATAATGAGAAATAAAATATATGCGGCCAATGAAAAAGAAAATGGCATGACTCCTCCCGAGGAACACAAAATGGAAAGAAAGGAGGGCACTGGTCATAACGTCATGCCTAATATTTTCTTTCACCGCGTCTAATTATGATTGATTATTTTTATGGTAAAATGAATACAAGGAAGAGAAATGTAATAATCATAAACAAGCACACAAATAAATACTGATTAATATTTTGGTAACATTTTGTTTTAAGTTACCTATATTGTTAATTCCTGCAGCTCTTTTCTATGGCAGCCTTGCCGTTTGCATGGCCTTTCTTTTAACGAAAATGTCAGGACACATTCTCCAGGTAATGTTAAACCTACTAATATGCAACTCAATAATCATGCATCAATATGATTCAATAGTATCAAATTAATAACTCATGTAAAATCGCATTCGTATCTCAGATTCGTAATAACAAACGAATGAAAAATGATGAATGTATAAAAATACACAAAAGTGTTTCGTAGCAGTTATGTAGCATACAAGCAAACGTTCTGTAACTATAATCAACTCTCTGCTTACCCCCAATTTCACATGGACGATGCAAGATGAAGATGCTCCAAAAGATGCCAGAAATAAGAAAACAACACTGTCGCCCTTTTTATGATGACTCGTGTGTATATTTTATGGCCAAAACGTACGGGATCGTCTGGGAAAACGGTCTGTGACCTTTCTAATGAACTGGGTGAACAAGCAGGCTTATGGGATCATTTGGAAATACAACGCCATAATAGTTAATTACGGGAACATCTTTATGAACATGTTAGTAAAGCAAAGTTGACGCAGAAAGACTTTACGATGATCAAGTTAGCCCTCCAGACGACTCAGAAAAGCAAAAAGATGATCCAAATCAACAAGTCATTAATCTAAAACGGGAGCTTACGAGCAGAAAAATATCAAAATGACTTCTTCAAAGAAGTGGTAACTATTTTGGGGGTAGAACATGGCAGAAGTGTGTAATTTCATGCAGGAAGATAGCATTGATCATGTAGCATCTGGTGGCACTTACGGTTTCATCTGTCAACGAAAATCCTCCCAAAGCAGCAAACAAGGCCATAGTTAAACAAAAATACCCAGAACCAGCCAGAAGTGCGCCTTTCTCATACAAAACCGAAACATCACTCCAAAGTTGAGGCCAGAACACCTACGTCCGCTTCGAAATGACACTAAGCTTGTGGCGCCTTCTTGAGCAACTGAATCTAGCATCAGCTATCTGAAATTGGGAGGTTACAATAATCATACAATAGTTATAATACTGTATGCAGATGTGCACCTGTTCTCATAAGCAGTGTGGCTGTGGTTGACCGACAGATCTCCCAGAGCGTGTCGGGTGGCATCGGCGGGCCAATGACCGGCATCATCTTCCTTGGCTCCCTCTTCCCGTGCGCAAACTGGATTGTAAGACCCTCTTCTATAGAATTGCAGTGCGTTTGGAGCTGGATCAAGTGATGACATGTTGTATTGCTCCTGAATGTCTTCATTCTGGCTTATATACCATTATTTGCATCCGACGCTCTAACCCCCAGTTAGCCTGGGCGCAGAGTGGGCTCTGCGCGACCATTTTTAGTCAAAACGTAACCACACACCCGAAAATGGACTTGGTGACGCAAAATATAACCACGCCGCAAAATATAACCACAGCAAATGTGCACTAGTTTTAGAGAGTATTTTTGTTCTACTAGCCTACGAGTGTGTCAGATATATTTACTCGAGTCATCCAATGTTTAGTGCTTAGAGTGGTCTGGCTGGGGCATTTGGTAAGGGCGCACTTCTAAATGCTTCTGTCTAATGATTATGTGTCTTAGTAAAACATTAAAATGGTGAACATCGTATTCAACAAAGGAGCGTTCACAATTGACGTCAACCACATTTTGGCACTTTCTGACACCCCCTCCCCCTCGTCAGCTTTCGTCAACTTCAGGAGACCCCACCCCCACCCCGCGTCAACTTTCGTCAACTTCATGACCTCCCACCCTTTTTCTTTCTCACCACTTTTCACCTTCTTCCACAACTCAACAGCCTTCTTCTGGATGTCACCTTTGAGATTTTGTGGATATACTTTTTAATTGCTGATACAATATAATGTTTGATTTTTTTATCCATTATGATACGTATTATTACACTGAATCATTAAAAAGCGAATGGTGTTTGAAATAGGTCAGCAAATTGCATAAGAAACAGTTGAGTTCTTCATTACTTTAAAAATATTTTGCTACTTTGTTTTGAATGAAAAATTATATATGAACCACTATGAGCCACAAACTTTCTTTTTTGTGGTAATTAAGATGACCAAACTGGCTTAAATCACTGATTCAAGCTATATTCCCTTTGATTTGTATTATATCACAATGTTCTCATTCTATTCTTCTACCAATGTTGCCAGTGTTACTGTTCAAGTATAAATTTAGTCCTAAATTGGTAACTTTACTACAGAAGTTTAGATACAAATTTAAGTTAGTTCAATGTACAAAGTTGTACAAAATGTACAAACTTGCCACCTCCCCTCCCACGTCACCCAGTCAACTTTTCGGGTCCCCCCCCCCCGTCAACTTTTGCTGAACCCCCACCCCCACCCCCATCCCCCGTCAACTTTTGTCAACTTTCGCTGACCCCCCTCACCCCCCCCCCTTTCAGGGTTGACGTCAATTGTGAACGCTCCCAAAAATAAATGAAAAAACCAATACTTTATAAGATGAATGTAAACATCATAAGTCAACAACATGTTATTTTGCCCATCATTAATTATTTGTCACAAAGTTCGCTTCAATCGAGACTGTCATTAATAATCTTTAGCCACCACTGTTCACCTTGTAAGTAAAACGGCAAGTTGTGTCCAAAACGTACTATATACGTGACGTAACATGTTGAACCAGGCAGTTTTCATATTCTCTAAAGATCTTTTCGGGGCCTTACTGAAATATCAGTCATCCAAATAACTGTGGAACCCCTCTATTAAGCCCACTCATTGAATCTTGTGTGTGGGGGGGGGGCTCTGCCGTGGGTGCGGATGTACTTCTTACAGGTTGAGAATGGTAATTGTAATTTGAGCTAATGCCAAGCGTCATAAAAGAGTGCCTATGCTCACACCCTTAGTGTACACTTCTCACTAAGTGCCACGTGTTACATTCCCATTTCACACCACCAGCTGCCATGGTATCTTGGCACTCGAGGTCTTTATACATACAGAGACATATAGAGAAACACATACATGCCTGTCAGGCAGACATCATATCGGCCTCGTGTGTTTCCGTAGATTCTATAGAATGTTTCAATATGTGTATCACCAAGCGCATGTGCACTACATGATATGCCCATATAATACATTTGAAACAGCCTGTAGTCAACAGTGTCGACGCCGTATCTTCACGGGATTTAATGTAAACCACTTGAGCGGGAGGCATAAGATGGGGTCTCATTAAAAGAACATTTCGTTTGTACGTTGTAATGAAATCAATATGGTTTAAGGTTGGTATTTCAAAGAAACCCCACACCTAGCCCCAATGGCATGCATGAGCGGTTCTTTTCAAGCTTCGTGCCAGGCAAGTGTGCATAGTACCGTAGGTGGAAATGCAATTCATGCCATGGAGAGAGGACAAATACAAGGCCAGGATGGAGCCGCTTTGGATACCATGATTGCATGATAAGGTGATAAAGTTCTTATATACAAAGCTCAATTAGGGCTACAGATATTCGTGTGTCTCATCACATTTCATATCACAGATGTGCACACCACGTTTGACCACAATACAGCCTAAGATCAACCAAGATGTCTGCATAAATAATGGCTTCACATTTTACAGATTTGTTGCCAATATTTTATTCATATACAACCCACACAAATGCAGCAGTAAACATATATATTTTAAACCAGTTTTAGACATTATGCACTCGAGTCTACCCTCTGCTGTACGAGTATGTGCCCACACCTGCCTGGCACGAAGCTCGAAAAGAACCGCCCATGCGTGTAATTGGGGCTAGGTATGGGGTTTCTTTGAAATATCAACCTTAAACCATATAGATTTTATTACAATGTACAAATGACATGTTCTTTCAATGATACCCCATCCTAGACCTCCCGCATAAGTGGCTTACATTAAATCCCTTGAAAATACTGTTGACTACAGGCTGTTTCAAATGTATTATATACAGGCATGTTGTGTATTGCATATGCGCATGATACTACAATATTGTAACATTCTATGGAATCTAAGGAAACACACGAGGCCCATACGATGTCTGCTTGTTGACGGGCATGTGCCGTGTAAACTGTAAAAAAATGAATAGTCTGCAGTTTCGTGATTTTCCACACAAACTAACCTGCTGGCTACACCCTGGTTATATTTTGCGGCAGTGGTTATATTTTGCGTCACCAGGTCCATTTTCGAGGCTCTGGTTATATTTTGCGTTGGTTATATTTTGTCTAACAACGCCTAATGACTGGTATTGATTAAAATCTTTGATCTTTGCCTTTCACGGGGACAGAATACCACCCCCGAGGACCTTATGACCGATAGACTCAGAGTTGTTCTCGGCCATAATGCATTTCTTTGCTATGACACATCAACATCTGCCAGTCTATCAAACTACCTCACAAACAGTTCCATTGACTATCCTCATGCCTGTAGCTCCCTCTAACCATGTCGTCATATTGTCATATTTCAATGTCCTTCCCATGCCCCTCCTGCAGGGTGGTCTGACGGGCATGCTGCTGGGGTGTGCTGTGGCCATCTGGATCAACTTCGGCCACCAGATGTACAAGCCATGGGTGGAGTTCCTGCCCACGGACACCGCTAACTGCTCACTGCCAGCAAACTTCACTGTGCTGCCCATGCCACAGAACCCGTGAGTCCAAGCCTTCCTCTGGCTACTAAATGCAGTTTGATGTTGTTAGCAAACTATGTAATGTACATGGGCATTTTGTATTGTATAAGTGTATACGTTTCGCATTAGTGACATGTATAGTTAAATATCACAAACAGTACAATTGCATTTTATATTACTTGTAAAAACCCTACCCACTGCCAAACAACATGTCTCACAAACGTATATATTAATGATCAATGTGTGGGGATGATATCTACAAAACAATGCTCACCATGTCTGAATAATGTTCCCAGTCAAGCGATGAGGCCATGATAACATATACTGTATGAAACCACGCATGAGATCCCTTTTAAGTGCGGCCACACAAACCGCCGCCCCACCCCCCTCCTCTGAAAACCTGGATCTGCCATTCATTTTTACACCACAAATAATTGTTTGGGCTATACTAAACCATTGCTTGCAGAGAAGGTGTGTTTTGGCTGTACCGAGTTTCGTTCAAGTACATCGGCTTGATTGGCTGTCTCGTCACCATCATCGTTGGACTCGCTGTGTCCTTCTGCACTGGTGCGTCTTGTCTAAAAGCATATGTTTGCTGTACTCACTCGTATAGAAATTTTCACCATAATGCATAGACTCTTATTATCAATGATTTTGTTTAGCTTGTAATGTTTACTCTGTTCACGACTGTGCTACATTCTATCGTGGCTGAAACACACTGTTGGGAGAGGCCAAGGTGGTGCTTGTTGTGTGTGTGTGTGTGTGTGTGTGTGTGTGTGTGTGTGTGTGTGTGTGTGTGTGTGTGTGTGTGTGTGTGTGTGTGTGTGTGTGTGTGTGTGTGTGTGTGTGTGTGTGTGTGTGTGTGTGTGTGTGTGTGTGTGTGTGTGTGTGTGTGTGTGTGTGTGTGTGTGTGTGTGTGTGTGTGTGTGTGTGTGTGTGTGTGTGTGTGTGTGTGTGTGTGTGTGTGTGTGTGTGTGTGTGTGTGTGTGTGAGTGTGTGTGTGTGTGTGTGTGTGTGTGTGTATTCGTGTGTGAGGTGGTGCATCGACATAAATAGAGATAATTGTGGGGAGGGAATTTACGTGAAGTTGCTAGTCACTGAGGCTTCGTTAGTCATCACTCAAATCGACATAAGTTTGGTATTTAAGACTCACGAGTGAATTTAATTGAAATTGGATGATGCAGCAATTTAGTATCACTCAAAAGTTTGGCCCTGTGCGGTGCAGCATTTGCATGGTGTTATGGGAGCGCGACGAAGCCTGAGGACGTGGACGCGCGCACAGTGGTGTCTCTGCCAAGCGTGGGCTGCTGCTGCTGCGTGCCGGCCGCGCACAGAGCCCGCTGTGACTGCGGCGTGGACCACCAGAAGGACGATGAGGAGAAAGAGGTGAGTCTTGCATTTTTACAGTAAGCGTTGTTGTAATTGAGACATTAACTGCTGTGGTTAAGCTAGGGCTGAGTTTTGTTACATTACTAGTATTTTATTGATGTACATAATGTTTGTTCATGCTGTGTTTTGTAATTTTTGTTGTTTTTTTTCTTTTAGGTCGATACCCTCACTGAGAAGAAGTCAGATCCAGTAAAAACAATGATATCATCTATGTAAATCTCTTGCTCAATAAATTTTCTAACAAACTGCATGGATTTTTCCAGTTGACTTTTTTTAGCTAGTAAGCTATATAATTGTGTTATGACATATACAATAACATTTAAAGGCTCTGTCTAACTCAGAAGTTGTGCTGAAAACATATTAAGAATGGGGGGGGGGGGTTGTCGCTTTGACGAGCATCCTTCGCTTCTGGTATGCATTCCGTATTACACGGTCTTTCATCTGTTTAAGTTGGTAAGCATGCTGCCGCGCCAATTTTTCAAGGCTCAGTCCAGAACAACCAAAAGATTGGGATCTTACTGACCTCCTAACATTTCCGACGAACATATGACGAATATACGAGGAGCCTCAGTGCTGTGAGTGCACTTGAGTACTCATGCGTAATGTGGTGGTAAGTTAGAATACAAAATAAGTGAACAAGGCTCATCTTAACTCATCCATGGAGCAAAATGAGGTCCTGTTCCTACCAGGAGAAAACAATTTTAAGCAACCATCTTCTGGAACTATTGTCCTATTTTTAAAAAGTCGGTAAAAGCGTCATCGCATGAACCAAACTTTTGCAACTGTTGCCTACTACACTGCAAGTAAAAAAGCGACAACTGTCATGTCATTCTGTAATGTTTATAGTCCCATTTCTTGGGTTAAAATGTCGTTTGCTAATGATACCCCACTTAAAAAGGGTAAGAATGACAGTATCTATGGTGGTTGCAGCCTTTATGTAGTAGTAGCGGTTTAGGATGGGTCTGTCGTGACAAGTGGATAGTAACGCCTGTCCGCATCTTGCAAACTCGATTCTAGGATAGCATGTTTCTAGGATAGGGTGCTTTCTAGTAGGTTGAGTAAGTATTGACATTCAGTAATACCCTAAATCTATTGTTACCTGCAAATGTGACCACCTTTTTTATCACCTTTTTATCATAATTGTACAGCTGATGCTGTTAGTGTGATTAGAAGGTGAAAACACTCATTTGATGTGCTTAGGGTAGTTAGTGACTGTAGTGGATATTGTGGTGGTCAACTGATTGATTGTTTTATGTAATTTATTTGCAACGGAATCGTGTTTGAAGATAGAGACTCTCCGTTCTTTTCCTTTTTATTGGATCGCTGATAATGTGAGCGGTTGTTTGGCTTACAGTACGTGAGTATAGTTTATTATAGATAATGTTAAGATTACAAGATCATTGACTCAACCAGATAACTATTAGTTTTTATGTTGTGCTCTTTTTGCTTTTAACTACACAGTCCAATTTGATATTTATATTTGTATTTTTGAAAAATCACGTGATAACGGGTACGATCCAATTGCAAATCCATTTTTCCATGACAGAATTTTTCATATGTAACTTTTACGTGTTACATATTTCCTTTGTTTTGACATTTAATATGCATTCGTGGTCGTAATCAGCAAGCGCCGAATTTTAATTATGGGCTGGGTCTTCATGCGTGTTTGATGTAAAACAAAGACTTATTGCATATAAAGGTCAGTGGTCAAGATATGTACGATTTTGTAACTCGCTGGATCCTGGATATATCAGTATTGGGTAATCACTACATAAAATCCGTTTATGAAAAATGTGACTGTATAATTTATTAATTGTATTTGTTGACTGTAAATCCTATCAGCGTAGAAATAAAGGAGTACACACACTTTTTAATTGATTATACTTCTATATATATTGAGCTTGGATTTGGTGAGTACCACCTATAATTACAATCATTTGACCGACTTATAAGAAATATCGTCCTATAGACTTGGAAATAGAATCCTCTAGTCGCAGTTTAACTTAAGCCAAATGGTGTATAAATAACTGTAACTGAAACTCTATTTACAAAATTATCGATATTACTAATTTACCTGTACCTTACATTTGCTATGATTAACGTTTTTAAAGTGTAGAATTTAAAACGTATGTCTCACAACCAGTAATTACTTCAATCCTGTGATTTTCCATGCTTGTAGGTTAAGATTTACATTACCAAAAAAGTCGTTTTAATTGTTTTGTTGTGTATGTAATGTTGTAAGATAACTGCATTTTATTTACTAGTGACAGATCCTTTCTCGGCTATTTAACGATTTATAAATCATACAATTAAAACCCTTCATTACATTATAATTTGCATATTTTTAGATTTGTGTGTTAAAAAAGACTTATGCTTATAGTGTTAACTGTAACTTTGAAGTAACTGTTTTTAATAATTTCAACATGAAGCCAGCATGCTTTACAATTTACACTAATTTCATATGGTTTATAGTTTGACTAGAGTAAAGGTCGCTTACAAATTCATGGGAACCAGTAACACCCAATATTTTAGGTTAAATTCCATGATCAAAGTAGATTTTTGGATTTAACAGCATTTATTAATAAACTTACAAATGCAGTAAAAACCCATTGTAGCTCTTGTTCAATTCCTTAATTACTGTACTATAGAGACTGATTGATGTGATATATGATGAACGCGATGTACGATGTATATGACCATTGTCAGGATTCCATGTGGAAAAAGCGTTCATTATTCAACTACGTACTAAGAACTGTCTGGGCGAGTTGGGACACAAACTCAACATAAACACAGACACCAAAAATGTTGTGGTACAGCAAATCTGGTACTAGAGCATACATCCACGGTATGAGCGTGTAGACAGCAGACACTAGCGGGATTCACCTCTGATAGTACCCACCTGTTACACGACTTGCACCACCATCTACCTTAACTGAATGGTTTTTAGTAAAGAGTATATTCTCAACATGTACCAATGATAATATGTACACTCAGTTTTTTTCCGGCCATTGTCTGGTTGATGCTATTGCACATATTGGAATATAAACATTCCCTTTTAAATGGGATTCGAAGTGTTACAACAACCAGAACAAATTTAAAGCAACAACTGCAAAAACAATGGTAATTTTTTGTATCTGCATGCCTATTGTCAGGAATAATTGAGTGTGTACCATCTTCTCTATTCCAAATATTTTGCTACAATATAGTACATGTGCAAAACAAGTTACACATTTGCCATAAATCACAAGCTGTCGTGGTGGGAGAGATAAAAACTGACTGTAGTGAATGGCAAATATCCGTCATTAAAGCGACTGAAGCGACAAACCCCCAAACAAGTTACTGTATACAATATGCAAATTACTTCACTTGAACATTGTCATTTTTGCAGAGGGGTAAATACGAGAATAATTATCTAGGGTTGATGCCCTTTTCAGGAGAAATTCATCATCTTTAAAATTGTGTCACCAAATTCCATATTAAAACATATATGTACTATTGACCATATTGGTCAACATGCATCCAAAATATGCCTACATAGTTTGGCATTTAGCACTTACCGGGTGTATAAATCGGGATTTGGGTATAAATAAGAAAAATAATTGAGCGATATATGAGTATCCATATTTAACCGCCCCAAGAAAATCTAATACAAACTCAGTGGCATATAAAACAAATGGAAAGTGGGGTATTAGATCAGATGTATTGGGGTGTGCCAAGTTTAATGCAAGAGGTTGTACAGGCGTTGCATGCATAGCAGGAGAGACCATAGTGAACAATGTAAACCCCTAATTTCACATAGACGATGGTTCGAGGTGGATCGTGGGTGTTCTGGCCTCAAATTTGGCCTGTGAGCTCCCTTTTTGGATTATTGGATTGTTGATTTGGATCATCGTGTTGCTTTTCTTGGTGGTCTAGAGGGATTATTTGATCATCATAAGGTATCTGCTTAAAGGTTGCCGTCCTGACAATGTTCATAAAGATATTCCTGTATTATGGTGTTCTATTTCCGAATGGTACCATGAGCTTCCTTTTTCATCCAGGTCATCAAAAAGGTCATAGACCGTTATGACAGACGATCCCATACATTTGGGCCACGCAATATGCACATGAGGCACATATAAAAGGCTGACAATATTTTCCCCTCGGTTCTGGTGTCTTGTGGAGCATCGGGAGGTATCATCATCTACGTGAAATTACGTGTGTGTGTGTTTGGGGGGGGGGGGGTCAACCATCCAGCTGCGTGGTCGATTCTTGAGCAGACAGTATACGGCCCAATTATAATATAATGTGTGAGACTCGCCAGAAGCCGCTTATGTTTGGGTAATTTTTATGTTTTCATTATTTTCATATGAATACAGTGAAAATGATACATATTCTAGTTACCTTGGGACGGGTCTGGGACCTCGGGGTATGTTCTCTAATAAAATATTGACTGGAAATGGTGCGGCCTTGAGAGCTTCATAATTTCCACGATAATGCTTGCTGAAAATTCATTATTTTCATATGCATCCTGAAGTACACTCCCCCACCACAGGAAAAAGGTTTATTTAGAATGACTTGAAGTGCTGCATACCGAGAGAATATTTTCATTGTTTTCCATATTGTCATGTCCATGTCCAATGTGTTCACCATATATCAACCTATGTGCGGGTGTCTGGAGTATGAAAATTTTATGCATCCAAACATCTATTTTATATTCAAACTTTAGGACCCCGCCGTAACTTACCTTTTGTTAACTTCAGACATCCGCACAACATTTGAAAAACATCTGACCCTGCTTCCCTAGCTTTGCCCACCCCACACTTTAAATAATGACTGGTCCCTGACTTCTAACCGGAGATCTCGCCCTTCCTATGTGCATATATGCCAATATTCCTGTACGTGTGAATTGCACTACAATTATGTGAAGAAAATTAATGGACCATCTGTTTTAATGTTTGACTGGAGGTTTTGTTTAGGCTGGTAAAACCCGGGGGTAAAACACACGGGTAGTGTGCAATACTAGAAATATCTAAAAGTACTTCTATCAGTTTTCCCCATCCTCATCATAAGACGACACATAGCTAGTTTACTTGTAGTAGCCACTTACATGTAATGAAGATGCTTCAATGTTTTCATCTGTTTTACTGATTATGAGAACATAGATGTAATCATCGTGTAGTTTTGGTGATGATAATAATGATGGCAGCGTGTTAAAATTGATACACATGCAAAAAAAATGTTGCAATATGATAACACTGTTTTATTTTATGGTTCCCATCACAGATTGCCCATATCTACATCACAAAATACAATCTATATACATAACAGACACGTGAGGCTAAATGGTGAAGGGTATCTTAAATTTCCGGACAATTGGTATTATTAATTGGGTTTAGAAAAAAATGGGAGGGGGGTTAAGAACTTAGTCGGTGTATGGGGAGGGTGTGTAGGGGGTTGTGGGGCTGGGGGTGTTATACTATCATAATCAAATAGTGCCTCGCCCACAGACTCTTGAAATCACGTGACTCTTATTATAAAGTATGTAAACGTCATACGACTTTCACGGCTCACCCAAAAATAAATCTTATGAGCCAAATGCAGAATGACATCTTTTAGTGTGATCTTAGGAAAACCTATCACCAAGCACAAACTTTCAGACATGAAACCTTACTTTTAATGTGACTGCTAATTTCAAACGGTCAGCCAAAATAAACGTGGCGTGTAAAACGTGCAAATAATTTGTTATACAGATATGTCGGAATTAAGGGTGTAAGCATCGACATTAGGCGATTGTCTCCCCACGCCTATAGGGCTATATCACATAGCCTCTGGTGGGACTCGAACCCTGGACCATTACCACAGAGGCACCGATTCACCAAGCATGTGCTTGGTGAATAGGTGCCTCAGCGGTAGTGGTCCAGGGTTCGAGTTCCGGCAGAGCCTATGTGTCATAGACCAACAGACTTGAAGAAAGACTCCTCTAATGTCGATGCAAATAATTTGATTTTATGAAAATAATCCACGCGAGTTTTACGAGCGTGTACATTTAGCAGGGACATTATAAAAAAAATCCGAGTATCCGCTCAACTTAAAACACGGTAGGACTGTATTTTTAAATTGGTCGGGTAGAGATTAGGTAAATCATTTGATACACAATGTATACATTCATATTGTGCACTCGGAGCATTTTTGATCTAGTATAGTCCATGCGTTTTTAGGAAGACAGACACCTAAAAATTAGAACATCTCCATCCTCAGGTAGCTTACAATAATTGATATGAATGCTTATACGGCTACAAGTACCAATGGTATATACCTCTATCGTTCTTTTTGCACGCTCTATTGTGCAAAAATTACCAGCTCTCCTTACTTTTTATGTGGCACACTTACAGGACATGCCTATTGACCACCAACCAAAGTAAAAATATATTTTATGAAATAAAATTAGGTACAATTTCACCAGCCTGCATCGCAAATTTTTCCAGAGATGGGTTTTATTCTCCTTATGTAGGGTGTCTACCTACTATATATATATAGCGAGTATGAGCTCTGATAAGAGACATGCAAGTAAAATTATTGTTAATACCAATTGGCAGATTAACCATATATTTCAATGTCTATGTAAGTGGTTGTTCACAAAGATATTCATGTGACACATACTGACTAAGCGTATAACTCAAATTGATATAGCACAATATATGGAGACTTGGAGAGCATGACAGCAATATATCACACAATCTAGAAAACCCATGCAAATACTGGGGGAAGTGCTTTCATAGAATTAGTAGGTCACCTGTCCCGACCACGCCCCCATCATAACATCAAGTCAGATGTCTACTGTTATGCATGCTTTGTACTTGAGATAATAGAACATTAAGAGAAAAACACTTCTTACCGTGACTAATAACACCACAGTTGGTTAAAGACTAATAAATAGAGTGGCGTCAACAGGTGTTAAACTAAGGCGATACTATTTCAAACTGTCATCGGTCTATGCCATTACTATTACCATTGTAACTAACACCACAATACAATCCCCACCCCACCCACCCTTGATGCATATTCATTTAGACCTATTACACTGCAAACTTTGTCATTGCCCTATAACTCCTACACGACCATGCAGCCACCCCTTCCCCATGACTAACAAGCAGCCTGCAGTCTCGTCTCGTCTGTATTCCGATCACGTCGCAGGCAACAACAAAAAAACACACATTCACGTTTTAAAAAACTTACTTGATGTGCAATTCTTGTTGGGCCACATATCTTTTATCCACTAAAACATTCCCTATGATGTTACATATTTTTGCGGTCTGACCTAAACCTGTTGGCAATATGATAACTTGTTTTATTAACCTTTTTTGTCATGTATCGTGTCATTTTCATAATGAAATGTTTACTCTTGATTATTTTGGTATTATATTTCATAAACAATAGAGATACTATGTTTTTTGTAATCTTGAAATTTACATGTGAATAATATGCAATTTATGAGAGGATGATAATGATAATTGTGGTTTTTATTATTTACTTATGTGAACATGTACATGTACCGGTATACAAATACTGTAAATCAACACTTTATTTTAACGTGTTGATTGTAGTTGATTGCCATTTATACGAGATATATATAGTAATTACTGTGTCACATCCATTGATTAGAAAAATAAATAACAATGATTAAGATTAGGTGCAATTTCAAACATTATTAGTTGAAAAACATGTTTGAAATTGGATATAATATTAATTAATCGTTGTTATTTATTTTGCCATTAATATTCTGATTTTTAATGGCCAGTTGAAATATACTTTTAGATGATTTATTGGGAAGGTATAACGCTTACAAAATGTTTGCAACTAGTTCAATCATTCGTAAATGATTATCCTCGAGAAGTAGATGACAAGTGGTGCAATTAAATGTGTGCAATTATGTGACATACCATGTGACTTTTACAATAAAAAATATCACAACCAATAAATTTATGTGCAGGATCACTGTGCAGTGACATAAAACCAGAATAATTCTATGGTAGTGTTGCACGCACGCACGCACGCACGCACGCACACACACACTGGATCGCCCGTGTATACCAGATAACGTGCAATGATGAGTGTCGCACCTTGTACAAGTGTAAGAAAAAAACTAACCAGCTCGTTTTATACTACATAAGCTTATCAACAAGGTCGGAAGTTTCATGCTACCTTCACATTGATCACAAAGGCTATGGTATTTCACTTGAGGACACTAGCACCATGTGCGTATAATCCGCATGGACGTGGAGTCAAGGAAGTCAAGGAAGCTATCCAGGTCATGAGACTGAACCATCATTGAACAGGGATTGTGGTAGGTACAAGCTTCCCACCATCTGGAACAACGTGCTGACCCGAAAAGGGTGGGTTGGTGGGTCGATGAGCAGTGCAGCTGAACGTTCCCCGCGGTCCTATGACGAAATATGAGGTCATCATTGTGACACAGACAAGAGATCCTTATGAAAGCTCAACAGTTATTTGAAAAATGTTATCCCTCTTTTACAACTTAAATATGTAGCTTTATACAAAACGACTAATAAGTCAAAACAATATTGAGACTTGATTGATATATGGTTTCGTGGATTTTCTTATCAAGGCACTGGAAATGAACATTTAAATAGCACTTGAATGTTCCAAGCAATATTTTTCATCATGGATATTCATCTTGTAGCGTACAAAACCCTTTTCAAGCCTATCTATGTTTTAATACGCTAATCTTTCCACTTTGTCTAGTGAACTCCTCCCAAACGTGACTAGCTAGGCATGATCTGACTACGGACGATCGTTCATAGTACTTGGTAGATCTGCAACTTTATGTTTCTGGTGCTAATGATGGCGATTTTATAGCAAAATTAGCTGACTGACAGCGCCATCTTGGAGTCATTTGGCGTCATAAAGACGTCCCATGAGTTCATATGTTAATCTGCCAATGTAACTTTTAGTCAATAAAGACCACCTCTATAAAGACATTTTTTCTATGATAAGACAATTTTCTATCACCCCAAGCCTTCATAATAACAAAGACTATTGCATACCTACATTAACAGACCACGTGTCTATTAAGACTACATGAGGACAGGCTTTGGGCAGTCTTAATAGAGACGGTTTACTGCAGTGTGTAAGTCTCAAAATTGCGTCTATATCTGGATTATGGCTGTGCATTGAATAAGTATGTCAAATAGTGTAGGCTCAAGCTATTTACAATGTATAATCAGCGTGTAATTTTGTGTTTTGGGGTTTTATGACTGAGGGTGCTATTAAGGGTGTTATCAAGATAGGGTTTGGGTGCTGTCATGCAGATTAGTGGTTGTAAGAAATGTATATGAATAAAGTTATCGTGGTGAATCATGAGTTCTGCGTCGGTGGCAATGAAATGATCATTTACCCTCCAATTTCACATAAACTTTATGATAGCTCCAGATGCTCCACAAGACGCAAGACATTGAGAAAAAGTTTTGTCAGCCTTTTTATTGTGCCACGTGTGCATATTTTGTGTTCACAACTTATGGGATTGTCTGTAACAAAGGCCTTTGACCTTTCAAACTGTATGAAATGGTAGGCTCCGGGAACGGGTGAGAAACAGCAAACCATAATACAGGAAGACCTTTACGAACATAGCCAGCAAGGATGATCGAGTTAGCCCTGCAGACGGCTAAGAAAAGCAAGAAGTGTCCAGATCAACAACTCAATAATCCATAAGGGGATTCCACAGGTCTATCAAAAAATCAAAATCACTTCTCCAAAGAAGTGATAATACCTTCTGGCCCACATCTAGGCAGAGGTGTGCCATTTCTTCCATGAAGACAGCATTAACCGTGCAGGATCGTGCAGCATTGGCAACAACCAAACTGATGGAGCAGATGCTTCTGTTTTATTCATCCATTGCATTCTATTGTAACAGTAATGGCGGCATTTAAGTTTTTTCTCACTTTTCAGAAGAGGGGATAAAACAATTAAGACATAACCAGCCAGAAGTGCGCCATTTCCTACCGAACCAGCCAGAGTACTCCAAATTTGAGGCCAGATCACCCACGATCCACTTGCATTGGGATTGTGTCTTCTTGTACATCTGGAGCTACCATGGTCTATGTGAAATGGGGGGGGGTGTAACATAACTTAATGTATGCAGATATGCGTACATTATATTGAATGGTATACCATAAGACACTGTACTGGCACACACCATTGTATATAAAATAATGTCATGATGTTCTCTTCTCCCCCAGATGAGTAGTCATGGAGACGGCCGCTAGATGGAGCAGCGTCCGCGGCGCTTTTCTAGTCATATGTGTAGCAGGTGAGAGCATTTTCTACGTTAAAAAACATCTTAGTGCTTCTTTCAAAGTGTGTAGTGGCAAAATTGGTAAATTGATTATTTTCGTCTTATTCTACGTCTGGAGACTTAATTTGGAAATTAAAATAAAGTTTAAAGAATAGTTTCTTTTCATTTCGCTCACAACCACCATTAGTTATTTTATGTTTCTTTTATTTTTTAACAGTTTTTCGTTGGTCACCACTGACTCTTTAAATACCCCTTCCGCCTCCCATGACGCTACACGGTACACGGATACATGTACATTTTCTTGTCTAGCCAACTTTGAATGCACATATTGTTATTTTCTTTTTCAAAAATCAAAAGTATTGAGCAGCATTGTTTTTGTCTAATGGATATGTGTTTCATTCAACTTGAAATCCTAACCAATAATCTTCATCGTTAATTGTTTGGCAGCTATTGTGTCTGATTAAGTAACCAACTACAGTGCATTTTTATTCAGTAAAATCACCGTGGGTTGAAGGATTTTTTCGGACTTTCAGTAGCTTTTCTATCAATAAAATGCAGGCCAGGTCCTATGTCATATACACGAGCGGGGTGTTATGGTTTAAATAATAGAAGACAAATCTAAAAAAAAGGTCATCAATAACTCGATTATCATCCTGTGATATGCTACATATGCTACATAATTATGACCATGGTTGATGTATACTTCTCGCTTGCGAATGTCACATTTGAAATGCACTCTGACATTGCTTCTTTCTTTAAAGCGTACTTTCAACCATAGACAATTAGCGTATGACGACGTAAAGCTCCCCACAACCAACTATCACGATACCCATGGCCTATGGAATAACAGTGAAGCCCTTATGTAGCCGATACTCCTCGTTCACCACCACAGTGTACAAGTCCGTGCCGTTAAGCACCAGGGTCTCTGCCGTCCGGCGCCCGCCATCCACGGGCCCCCGGCGCACGAACGGGTACATGTCCATAACGTCCACGCACGGCACGACGCGAGCCTTGAAGTGCTTCTCGTTGGCGTGTGAGAAGCTGCCGCTGGTGCAGGAAAAGGCGTGGTACTTGTGATGCAGCATGATGACCGGGCGGCGAGGCGCAGGCAGCCACAGGCGGCCCAGTGGGCGCATGTGCACCGGCAAGAAGGTCTCCAGGCGTAGCTGGTGAGGGTTTTGGTCGAGCGCGCGGAAGATGCTGTTGCCACGCGTCGTGTTGAACCACGAGATGTCGATGCACGGCCACTTCCACGGGAATGCGCCTACTTGTAGTGAAGACTTGAAGAAGATCTTGAGCATCTTGGTTGGGTGCCACTCGTGGATCACACCTTCGATGCCGTACTCGTTGGGCACTTTGGTAAACATGTCGATGACTGCGCCTCGGTAGGCAACGTGCACCTGGAAGTCCAGGTCGTCGTCCCAAGGCAGCAGGTCGTGCGCCAGGTAGGAGCCGAGCAACGTGCCGTAGTTCATCATGTAGGGCACGCGGTGCCGCGTCAGTAGCGTCGCCATCGCCTCACACAGAGCGAACAGGCTGTCGTATTGGGCGCGGCTCATGCGGCGGGGCAGGACACGCGAAGAGCGCGGTGCCGGGCGCGGCAACACGGGTGTCTCCCTGCTGTCAAATTGTGTCGCTAGTGAGGATAGTGGCGTGTGCTGCTGCCGCTGCTGTGCGTGTCTTTTGTGGTGGTCTGAAGGACGGTGCCGAATTGCAGAATCCATGAACGTGAGCATCAGCGTGAATTTTAGCACGACGACGAACAGAAAGAAGGAGGGCAACAGGGAAATTAGGCGCGGCATGGTCGTTTACGCGGTTACCTGTTGGCGAGACCGGCAGATACTTCCACACAGCTAGTTTTATATAGTCTTCGGTGATAAACTGTATCCAACAGTAAACGCTTCGAGTCCAATATGGCTTCACTCCACTATAAACTTCCAAGTGCAATTAAACTGCAAATTCTTTATGTGGGTGTTTTTAAATCTGTATTCAGCCAAATTCGCCTTGTTAGTAGAAAAAGTTTAAATTGAGCTACTAAGCCTCTCAGCTGGATAATGATATTACATAATGTGTCAAAGACACGTACTTAGCACATTATTATGTAAATAGTTCTTTTTTTCCCATTTGTTTGGTTAATAATATTACCTAATGAAGACATGTAATTAGCATATGGTTATGTAAATATCTCATTTTATTTTTATTTTTTTTTTTAACGCTTTATGTGTGCTCGTACTTTCAATTACCGCGGTATGCGAGTAAAATCAACGCCTATAGCAGTTAATTAAAAATCTCTTGCCTGAGGCAAGCGTCAACGCACTTAGTAACTTACATCTACTCGAATTTCCTTCGTTAAAGAAGCCACTGGTCACAGGAGTCACATCCTCGTTTATTTATGATGTCCTGCAGGAGCAGATTTTCGATATTTTGTTTCTTCTGCACGTACACACTTTGAAAACGTTGCCACATTGTCTTGTTCAAAAACATTTCCAATAGCCGCCAGCGAAGGAGTTGTGTTTCTTTTTTTTTCTTTTTTTTTCTTTTTTTTTATCCAATTATAATCCTTTACTATACTATTCTCTGTGCAGAAACAGACCACACTCAGACTTTTGGTTGCCAGTACCAAATACAACCCATTAAAATTTAAAATGATTGCTTACGCGTTTTGTGTGCGTGTGCGTGTGTGCGTGCGTGCGTGAGTGCGTGCGTGCGCGCGTGTGTGTTTTTCCTCACTAAAATCTCATTAAAGTCACGTTATTCAATTATCCACGGCGGTGGCCTCGGACTCTTTTTGTTAAACAAGTATAAGATAATTGACTGTACTACTGGGATGTCTGGATATTCTGATGGAAAATGGAGAGAGGGAAATGGGAGAGTTTGCTCGTGCTCATTTATCATCAATCTCATACTTTCACAGGTGCGTTGACAGGTGCGATGGCGCAACTGACATCAGAAGAAACAAGTGAGTACATGTCGTGATCAATCCTCTGAGCGCGGGGGTCAGGGGATGGGAGTAAAGCTAAAATGCTTATTTGCAATAACTTGTTAATGAATGATAAGCCTGGAGTATATGAGGATATACATGGGTTCACGTTATGTACATTTCCATGCACATTTACCTCTCACTCCCAAATACAGAGCAGCCTATGCGCTTTTAAATATATATTTTCATGTGGTCATACCCCACCTCAAAACTCGCTTCATCATAAATCAATCGAAACATGAACTGCTTAGCTAAGTGCTTTTTAAACTTTATTTTCCAACGGTGGTTAATGATTGACTTAATTCTAATTTGTTGCTCCTTGTTTTATACTATGCATTTGTGTTCATTGATTCTCTCCCTGCGTGTCCATCTCACGCTGTCCTGTTCCAGTATCGGCTTGCCCCCTGGACTCTAACCCATGCCAGAACGGCGGTGTCTGCCTGCCCACGGGGGACGAAGACCCCGGATACTACTGCCAGTGCTCGGCCGGCTACTCGGGCCAGGACTGCCAGAACAAAGGTCAGGATTCAGGATGGACTATTTGTAACTCATTGTTTCAAACATTCTTATAAGTTCCAATTTCACTTTTCAAAATGATGTGCGCGTGCATGTGTGTGTTACTCGGGAAGGGTAGGGCGGGGTCTTAGTGAAAAAGTGGGATGGGGGTGTTACCGAAACCCCTAGAAATAGACCCGTTGCTATACATTTGCATTGCACATTTTCTTTATGATCAAGAATCTCGGGGTGGGTAGGGGTGGTCTTGTATAGGTTGGGTGGGTACCACCTGATAGAAGAACCCTTTTGCCCTATCCATTATACGTTTGGGTCCCCATTTCACCATCCATAATATTTATGATATAATCTAGTTTCTGCTGAAAGTGAAAAAATACTGTTTTTACTATTAATATAATGAAACTGTTCTTTCCTCAGGTTCTTTCAAGATTCTAGTATAGTTATGGTAAAGATAAATTATTATATTTTGAAAAACAACTGTATGCTGCTTATGACACTTCGGTGGTGACACTATATTTCTAGTTACTACCCCCACCTATACCATTTTGGGGCTAAGACATGAATATACTTATATCATAAATTGTGGACCACCGATTAATAAACCAAATTGATGTTGACCCTTTTCTGTTTCAAATTAGAAATGTGTGGATCCACTTCCATGCCAATTTGACAAAATGTGGACCCATTTCTAAACCAGCAGGCCTGAAAATGTACCCCTTGTATTGGTGGCACATCCTTACCAAACCGTATGGTGGCAGACACCACACCCACCGACAACCACACCCCGAGCTGTGTCGCGGGTCCACAATTCATGAATTGGATCTCAATTTTGTCACATTTACCGACCAACATGTGTAGCTATGATACCGTTTACGCTGTGGATCAAATGATTTAAATAAGCACGTCTTGTGGGTGCCCATAGGCAGCTCCAGGGGGCGTAGGGCAAATACCCCCCCCCCCAAAAAAAACACACACACACACACACACACACACACACACACACACACACACACACACACACACACTTTCCCACCAAAATACTTAATTTTTCATATGTTCTTTTACACGTCCGCCATCGATCGTGCGTACGAAACCCATGAAATCCCTGAAGTGCGCCCCCCTCCCTTTCTTAAAAAAACTGGATCTGCCATTGGATGCCACCCTGTAGAACAGGCACCATCAACAACCATTCCACCTTTCTTCAGAGTGTAAGGAGTCCCTTCTGGGACTTGCGTACAACGGCACGCGGTCCCGGACAATGAGCGGGCGGCTGTGCCAGGCGTGGGACCAGCAGTGGCCGCACGCGCATCCTGTCACCGACGTGAGTCTGACGTTTTTACTCAAACTTATGTCAAATGGATGTTAGTGATGTTCACTACAACAGGTAACCAGGCATGCTAATTACCATTTCTAAATATTGCCTCCAGTGTCCATTTTCTTCTATTCAGTATTAAATGAAAAGCGTCACCCAAGGTGACAAACCAGTGTTTATTGTAAGACTATATATAGATAACTAACTGCCACAATGGAAACACGGACCATTGTGATGCCAATGAAAGCCACACCGAGTAGTAACTAATGCAGTACATACAGCTACATAACAAAATAGAACGCCAACACAATGGACGGACGGACGCAATTATTGGGGCATTAAAAATATAAACAGTGGAAACTTCAACTGTCAAGACGAATATGGTGCGTTACTTGATAATATCATGTTGCAAACAATATTTTCAGACAATGTATTGGGGTGTCTTTCGGTGAATTATATCATGAGAGTTCAAATCATGTTAGAAGGCATGGCATATATCTTCTATTCTGAGCACCAGGCCAAATTATCGTGTGATAGTGTTGATACTGAAAGTTAAGTGGTATTAAGTGGTGTTAATTGAGAGAAGGAGGCTGTCTTTTAATGCAAATCACCTTACTCCCTTACCAAAGAATTGTCATTGCATTTGCTAGTTGAATATATGGTTTGATGTTGTTAGACAATGATCAATCAAATGTATCTCATGTAACTATCATGAATATCAATTTCATTATCAGATTTGTTGTTTTGGTTACACTGTAGTTTTGGACACACTTGAGAAACTGCGTCATAACAAGAATCCCAATTCGAACAGGCAGTATCCCAATGTATTGGTAAAGACCAAGGTCATAATCGACAGCACTGCTTATCTACTGCCTCTCTACTGTCAAAATTTTACAAAGACAGCAGAGGAAGTTGAACATTTTCAGCATGTTCAACTTTCCCTACGGTCAATTTAGCAGTGGCCTTAACACTGGGTTGACATTATGGAACCAACTAGTAAGTCAATAAAATGCAAGTTATTACATATGCCGTAGACGCACAGACACTGAAAACGCCGTACTGCTAGAATGTCCGCACTGCCGATCGTGCCATAGGCTTAATATCAGTTACATCTGCCTGGTTTTAAGTCCTACAAAAACCCATACGATCGATACTCTTGCATTTATGTATTAGTTCAACAAATCACATTTAATTGACCCTCATCAGCCATCATTAAGCATGGTGTTTCGCACAGCTACTAAAACATATTTGCCTTCTGGCGTACGTGAATGGGAAACACATTTCCTATTTTTTCTTTTGTCCTACAAATGCATAAAAGATGTTAGTTTTAGTTTTAGTAGTTTATTTATTTATGTGTCACCTGATATAATACATCATAAAATACATCAATTCAAAATAAAATCATCAGCCGGTTATAAAACCTATGAGACACAGTCGTTTACAATAAAATAATCATTAATTAAAATCACTTACTTTTTAATAGAATAGATATATGTATTTCTTATAAAATAACAATCTCTAATAAAAGCACCTAGTTTACATATTAAATTAGGATCATTCATAAAAACTTGCAATTGTTTAATAAAACTTTTCATATTAATATTAGGATAAAACATTTTGACTTGTTGCATAAAAGCATTTCGGGTACAAGCATAAAGAGGACAATTAAACAGAAAGTGAATTTCATCTTCAACCTTATTATCATTGCAACATGGACAGAACCTATTCTCTACAGGTTTCTGTTGAAACCGTCCAATTTCAATATTTAGTGGCAGAGTGCTTGATCTCAACTGGGCTATAAAAGATCTGCAGGATTTTGACATATTTTTACTGGCATAAATTTCTGTGTTATAACTATCTTTTATTTTTGTATATAAAGGAAGTTTTGATTGTTTGTTTTTATCCCCTTTCCAGTTCATAATCTCATTTTGCATTAACTTATTTGACACTGTTTTTATAATAAAATCAAAATCTAAATTATCAAGATCCTCCATAGCAGTGTTAGAATCAAAATTAATATCAACTATTCTGAGGATACATCTGACATTATAACTCCAAGTGCGACCTTTGTGTTTCCAGTCCCACAAAAATATTTTCTTTGTAAGTCATGTGCCAAAATTAGTGCCACCGCTATATAATTTTGATACCAGGGTATAGGCACCGAGATGTTTGATGCTGTATTGCCAGACAGGCAGAAGCTGTTACAAAAGTTAAAGAATCAAGAATGATTGTTGTAAAAGTATTATCAATTTTCAGTATTTATTAAAAAGCACTCTGCCATGACAATGCAGGTGACATGGTTCCCAGACGAGAAGCTGTCTGACGCCATGAACTACTGCCGTAACCCGAACTCGACGGGCCTGTACGCGCTGGAGGGCCCATGGTGCTACACCATGGACACGGAGACGCGATGGGTGAGTGCAGGGCTGACACGTGCTCATGTTGATCTCACAAAAATCGTTCGCCACGTGCTTAGGTTATGGGCAACTTGCAGCACCGTAGAATGTGGGGACTTGGGCCACAGACGTACGATACCTATATAGGTTCCTATACGTGGAAAGTGGTTTACACCATGTTGCTCACCTCAAATTACGTTACAAAATACGCTATTCACTGTTTTATCACTTCAAAACGTATGTCAGTTGGGATTTACACCCAACCACAGCATGAAAGTATACTATGCTAATTGGTCGTTGGTAATATAATTGGTTTGGAACCGAAGTTGCTCGAAGAGGGATTTGCATCATGATAGAGGGAATACACACGGTTATCAAGTCAACAAATCTAGCCAATGTCTACAAGAACCAACGCTATAAGATTGTAAAATGAGTTGGTTCAAAGAAATCCACATATGGGCTGACTAATGGTATGTAATTGGGAATAAGCCTTTATCAATGTATATTGTTGAAAGCTTGGCAAAAAATATAATCATTGTATCTATTGATCAATTGCAAATAGCCCATTGTGTTGGTTATGTATAAACCATCCGGTGCAATAAATATTGCAAATAAACCATTGAACGAATGACTTTTCTTCCGAGCATCGTCTGCCATGCCATCTCTGGTCATTTAGGAGCTGTGTGACATCCCACTGTGCTCCCGCATGGGGGCCACGGGACCCGTGGGCCGCACGGGGGCAACGGGCAGCCCAGGCCCCAACGGGCGGACAGGCGCTAGTGGCGCCACAGGACCGACAGGACCCACCGGCGCCACGGGCTTCACGGGAAATATGGGACCTTCAGGAGCAACAGGTGGGAGGGATTTCGTCAATTAGGGTAATAGTGGGTGTTGAAACTATCCTAAACTAACTCATTATTACGAGTATATTGCCAGTTTTGATTTATTGTTTCAACATAGTTATTCAACATGTATATAACCGACACTTCAATGTTTCTAATTGTTAGTCCCAATATTCGACACCCGCGTGTGTAGGTGACCATCTATACTTGCCACAAAGGCAGTAACAATAGTCCGTTGGTACAGAATCCACCATTTCGCACTTTAGACCAATGTTACCGATGATGTTTTGACCTGTTTAGGTGTGGCTGGGCCATCTGGAGAGAGCGGCGCTACCGGCTTGCCAGGCCCTGAGGGTCCCGAGGGCAGGACGGGAGTGACCGGACCGGCCGGACCGCCGGGGACGGGTGGATATGGACAAACGGGCTCCACCGGACCAACAGGTTGGTGATGGGACGTGAGCATTTGTCCCACAGGTTGGTGGTGATTGCAATGTGTACAAATAGGAGGGGATGCTAACGGTGACAAACCCCTTGAGAGGCGTGTAAGCAATTAGACACATTGACTGTATGTTTACTTGTAAACGGATTAACCACTAAAGACTAGATGTCTCTTTGTAATTGTATCCAGCATAACCATCCGCCCCAACCCAGTCACCAACTCCCAAAACACGGTGTCTAGCACGCAGTAGCTGCTGTAAATGTGTGCCGGCCATGGATGTACAAAGTGTTTGCAGAATTGCAGACACCACGCAATACATAATACGTAATAATGTAATATTTCATGCACAAACACAGAGTACAACCTGTTATGTTGATCTATACTGGTAGTCGATTATACATTGCTCTTTCTCTGTGTAGGTCCAACTGGCGCAACAGGAGCAACGGGACCTAGAGGACTAAAAGGAGATGTGAGTGATGAGGAATGCTCAATATTTATTTTTCTTTTAAATAATGTGTACAGTGTGCATGATATACGTGTGGCATTCCATTTCATTAAATGTATCAGCAACTGTACGCTTAATTTGCCAGTGGGTGTAAACAGGTCTCTAATTAAGATCATGATTGCCACCAGCACAGTCTTCAACTCCCCTTTACACAGTCGGTGTTCTCTTGCAGCAAGGCGTGCCTGGCATCCCTGGGGGTGCTGTGGACAAGATCGTGGGCGCCACGGGGCCAGCCGGCCTGCCAGGTCTCCCGGGATCAACTGGAGTTCCTGGCACCCCCGGCTTTCCTGGACAACCAGGTTTTCCGGGGTTAGACGGACCAGAGGGACCAGTGGGAGAAACCGGAGCCACGGTTGGTAGAATGGAACGACATGGGTGCATTATTAACATTTATGGCACGCCATCCAAAATGTCACCATATAATTTCAAATTGCTTTTTGTTGACGTGAAAGTAACATGTGGAATCCTGCTACATCTACTCTCCACACGTATTGTCCCTTACTACGAATCGATTGGATGGACCATGCTTGGCTGGTCACTAAATAATGATCAGTGATTAAAAAATCCCTCATGCATAGCTCACTAGTCCGTTTACTGTTCTTACTTGCAGGGCCAGCCGGGTCTAGAAGGTCCTGAAGGTGAGACAGGCGGCACAGGACAGAGGGGTCCCAGCGGTCCAGCGGGCCCAGAGGGAAGGACTGGAGCCACGGGACCTCGGGGCTTCTCGGGAGCTCAGGGTAAGACCTCATATATTATAACATTGTGCTATAAAGTCTATGTGACCAAATCATATACGTGTACAAAAGACGTTATGCAGAGAAAGCTGTCTATGGTACATTTCAGTGACACCATAATCATATAGTGACCATTTCGTATACATACACTTCTCCTAACATACAGTAGAAGTAGCATTGCATATGCATGTACACGTTCATTGACGAAGTGAAAAAAATATGTATATACATAAATGGTTTCGGGGTTGTGTAGGATTCCCAGGTGAAAAGGGTGATCGTGGTTCCTCGGGATTTCCTGGAACAGACGGCAGGCCCGGTCAGCCAGGATTGCCTGGACCTGCAGGAGGTGCAACGGGAGCCACCGGACCTGCTGGACCACCAGGACCCACTGGACCCAATGGACCGCCAGGGTTTCCAGGGACTCCTGGTTTCCCAGGACAACCAGGTACACCCATGTAACAGAGTAGAATTTACATTTGAATGATATTATGATTAGCTTGATTTTTTATCGTAAAATTCCAATGGATATCTTTATCTACATGCAATTAATGTAAACACGTACGCGCACATTGGTGTATGAGGTGCATGTCACCAAAAATCAGTATGATACATACCATAAGTGTGATATCAAATCAAATCAAATCAAATCAAACGTAACGTAAAATACAACAGTACACACAATACACATCTAACCAATAACATACATGTAGTTGCATAAACTATAGCCCTACAGCCCCACTAATTATTATAACTTCTTCTCAGGCGGTATGGGCTTATCGGGAGCGACGGGTGCAGCTGGCTTCCCTGGCTTGCCCGGTGCCACTGGATTTCCTGGCAGGGATGGGCGGGTTGGTGCACCTGGTTCTCCTGGGCCAATAGGTCCTGTGGGTCCTGTAGGGCCGTCGGGGCAGCCCGGCTTCAAGGGAGATAAAGGAGACCCAGGCCCGCCAGGTGAGACACACACTTTCTTCAGTGGTTGATTTCTAGCTTGAAATAGAAATATTGTTATTTGCATTATGGCATTAAAAGACTCCTAGTTATGTTTCTTTATTTTGATGCAATATTGCTTACTGGTTTAACAAATTCACAAGATAATGATTGCAACCAATTCTATAAAAAAACACTTAATCAATTGATATCATTGATATCATATCATTGTTCTGTTTGCACAAATCTATGACGTATGATACTCAGCCCATTAATCCAACACAAGTGTGATTGTTTGCATATACCAGGTCAAGGTTCTGGCGGCGGTGGCCAGAAAGGAGAGCCGGGGGATACAGGGGTGCCTGGCTTTCCAGGAGGACAGGGATTGCCTGGACAACCCGGATTCCCGGGAGGGCCAGGCCCTGCGGGGCAGCCAGGACGAACTGGTGCTACCGGTGAGATACTGCGTGATGACTACTACAGGACTGAGCTTGGGATTGAAATCGACCCTTGCAATTATTCTATGGTAGTAGTGATTATATCTGTAGGCTTCGCATACTTGGCAGTGGAAATACCTAGTGTTACTAACTTGGAATTTATTTGCATTGCATTTAGTAACACCGTGGTGTCCGTTATAAAAATCGTTGTGATTCATAACAGTTTACATCATTATTAAAATACCCCAAACGCTGACCATATTACCTGGATGTCAATATTTTACACGCCTATCGTTGATGCAACTGCAATTCGTTATCTACCATGATTCAGTTATACATTACAGGTCCAGCCGGTCAGCCTGGTCTGCCAGGTAATCCAGGTCGTGATGGGCGAACAGGAGTTGGCTTCCCGGGTCCCTCGGGTCCTGTTGGACCGCCCGGTCCCCCAGGGCCCCCAGGCTCAGGAGAGGCCGGTGCAGGGGCTACAGGTTAGTGGCTTATTGTAACTTATGTTACACTACAGCATAGTACAAAGTTCATGCTTAAATAAGCCCAATGAAATACTCTATTTCAGCATAATTGTCATTTTATTTTCGTCTTCCGTTAAAAGATTTGTATCTTCTTTTGTCATATCATCTAAGATCAATATTTCTATTAAAGGTATACCAGGCAGAACTGGAGCTACTGGTATACAAGGAAACCCAGGATTTCCTGGAAGGGATGGTTCACCAGGAAATCCTGGGGCAATGGGAAGTCCGGGTCCTTCCGGACCAGCAGGGACTCCTGGACAGCCAGGCTACCCAGGGTCCAAGGGTGACAAAGGCCAGACTGGTGTCCCTGGTCGGGCAGGACCGCCCGGTTTTCCTGGGAACCCTGGACCATCGGGTACTCCAGGATTTCCTGGTACTAAAGGTAAATGTCTGACAGTTTATGTTCCCAATTTTGTTTAAATACACATAGAAACATCTTTGTATACTTTGAAGTCTTTATTGATAATTTGTTTTACTGATAATTTGTTTACGTATACCATATCCAGACACCGTATAACATGCATGAAGTCACCTTGTTAATTAAATATGTGTATCATAATATTCTATAGCAAATCATAAAATGTAGCAAATAATGAATAACTTCTATCAACTTTTCAATGAATTTAAGGTGAAAAAGGAGAACCTGGCTCGGGAAGCTCCTCAGCAGGAGCTACAGGCCTGCAAGGCCCACCTGGCCTTAACGGCAATCCTGGCATCCCAGGCAGAACGGGAGGTACCGGTTTTCCAGGCCCGCCAGGGCCGAGGGGCCAGTCTGGTGCGGTGGGCTTCCCTGGACAGCCAGGAAGAGATGGACAGCCTGGATTTCCAGGACAGGCAGGTAGGAATTCATATGCACTTGTAGAGCAGATTGTGTATCTATGCACAGAAAAGGCAGAATTTTCAATGCTAACATTGGCTAAGCAGGACAAGTGAGAATGGTGTTCATTCAATTATGCTATAGAGATCTACTCTAAATATGAGAACAGGTTAATGAGGGTGCGATCGTTAACGAACATGCCAAAAACCCATTGAACATAACGTATTTTAGCGGGAAATGTGGAAGATCTGCAAATTGCTAATGAGTGTTAAATGAGCTTTCCACTCTCTTATTGTTAAGCAACTTAAAAATAAATGAGTTGCATACAACTGATTCCAAATGGTCTGTAAGTGTAGGTCGAACTGGGAGCACTGGTCCTGCTGGACCTCCGGGCATCCCAGGCTTTCCTGGAACCAAGGGTGACTCCGGCCGACCTGGAATCGCAGGATCGCCCGGCCCCAGTGGTCAGCCAGGCCAGCCCGGGTCTCCTGGCTTCCCAGGAAGGTACGTTCAAATAGGCTTATTACTTATTATTATACAATGCATATACATTAATAATTACATCATGCTTTTCAAGGATAGGGTTATAGCCAAAGAAGTAATTTTGTTTTTATGTCTATGTTTGTACATTCGCTATAGTGGGACATAACATGAGAATATACCTAATTGCAACGAACCTTAAAAAATCTATGTTGATTGCTTCATTACAAGGACACAACAGCATGCTGGTATTAAGTCAGACAGTCCAGATTAAATCTATACTTTTTGTATTGGTCATTATACTGTTTAAGATAATGATTGTGCTTTTCTTTCAAAATATATCATATATTTTTATAATTATTGGGCTACGCTAGCAATACAAATATTGTATCTGTATATGTTTGAATCTTTAAAACCTAGGGATGGAGCTACAGGAGCATCGGGAACGCCTGGATTCCCAGGATCACCAGGAATACCAGGTCAAAAAGGACAGAAGGGTGACCCTGCATCGGTCGGTCCATTACCCCCATCGAGACCTGGACCTACGGGCGCTACAGGAGCCACTGGTGTCCCAGGAAGGACTGGCGTTGGTTTTCCAGGAAGTCCTGGTATTCCTGGCAGAGATGGACAACCTGGATTTCCAGGCCCAGTAGGAGCCACAGGTCTGCCTGGTCCACCTGGAAACTCAGGACCTGGAATGAAAGGAGAACCAGGTCCAGCGGGTCCTCAAGGCTTCCCCGGTGTACCAGGCTCCCCAGGAGTAGGACAAACTGGAGCAACAGGATTACCAGGGCCTGAAGGGGCAGCTGGCCGGCCTGGATTTCCAGGGTCTCCAGGGCCACGTGGAAATGATGGGCTTCCTGGAGGTCCCGGGCCAGCAGGATTTCCTGGATTAGACGGAGCAACTGGACAGCCAGGACCGTCAGGACAACCCGGATATCCAGGGATACCTGGCCAGAAAGGAGACCAGGGTGCGGTGGGTTGGACAGGACCTCAAGGTCCTCCAGGACCCCCAGGAGGAGGGGCTGCAGGTCCGGGTGAGAACACATTTTCCCACTTGCTCATATATGTGTCAGAGCCCTGCACGGGTAGGAAATCATAAAACCGCACCGAATCTTACCTGTGGTCCGTCTACCCGCACACAACCTATACCCGTGTAACTTTCTAAAATAGTACCCGTACCCAACACGTACCCGCAACCATTCAACCCAAAATAGTAAGTGAAATTCTGGGATGCATGCTCCCTAATTGACCTAGACATAAAACTTATCAGCACACAATGACTTCAAAGACAAAACAGCTGATAGTGAAACAGCATCTTCTCTATTGATAAAATTTGCTATTTACTTTCATTCAACCCAATAACCATATCACTAACCTATCACTGTACTAATGACTGACCTAAAAGTTAGTAGCGTTTATTTGAACAAAATGTTCTTAATAATCAGCAAGGCTTACTTTACAAAGGGTTTGAAGCATGGCTCTGTAACTTATGCAAATATACAGTAACCAGTTACATTTAAGGCTGACCTGATATTGTCTTATTATATATCAATGCTTTACAAAGTCCATTATGCACCTTGTTCAAAATGTTGTGAACATCAAGGCGAATTGTTTGGTATTTGTATAAACATTAATCTATTGCATTAATGCCGTATGTTGAATCACTTTTATTCATCTCAAAATGAAATAATTACCCTACATGTACTTATGCGTAAATTCAATTACTATTAGTATTTGACAAAACATGCCGGATGAAATTGTAAATTTCAATAATATGTATTACACAATTTTGTAAGCTAAAGGAGTTGCCGTCAAAAATATTCAAAAGATAACACAATTAGCCTATGTTGATATCATTTTTCTGAACCAAACATTAAATTCAACCTTGAAGTATTTTTAAAGGAAAGTATCTCTATGAATGTGGATTTTTGTTGAGCATTGGCAATCCAACCAGGCAAAAACTAAGTAACTATCTACCTAGACAAATGACAAAAATGACCAGACAAGTGTGACACAATTATCAATTGTGGCACAAGCTGTTTAATGAAGTTCTGTTCTAAAATAGGATCTAGCCTGACATTAAGGTTAATAATATCCATGTATAATGAGATATGCTACCTTTATGAGAAAATCCAACCACGGGTATTTCACAGTTCAACACGGGTAGGCCCATAAAATTTATGGGCATAAATCCTAGGAACCGTTACCAAACCGTACCCGGTGGAATGGTACCCGTAACCGAACCGTAACCGCATACTTTTTGAAAAATGCCATAGATTTTTGTGTTTGGGTACCCGACCTGCACTGCGGACACAGGGAGGCCTATCCGAACCGAACTAAATTGACCCATTGCAGGGCTCTGATATGTGAGCCTTATTCAAATGTATGTGTGCATGCGTGCGTGATAGTTTAATCATGCGTACAATACACACATATGATAAATAAAACATATTTGTTCTATTTGCAATCGAATCAATTGTGGAACAGAAATCTTCAATGGTAAGATATAAACCCCAATCTATATACATGTACATACATGCATTGACTACGATTAGAAAGCTGCTTTATTAGTATTATCACGGAATTTTGTATCCTCATCCGACTAGGGCAAACTGGAGCAACTGGAATGCAAGGGTTCCCTGGTTCACAAGGGGCTACAGGTCAGCCCGGACAACCTGGATTTCCAGGAGGGCCAGGACCATCTGGACCGTCTGGACCGTCTGGCAGACCTGGTGATCCTGGAAATCCAGGCAGGACAGGTGAGGTTGTTTTATTGTGGGATAGTAAATTGCAATGCCAGTTTCAGGTGATTAGATAATTACGTGATATATCATAACTTCGGTAAACTCGTGTAGGTGTATGATTTGTGCCAATTGTTGTGACCTGTTGTACAACAACATTTTATGTCTTTAAAAACCGTCATATCAATTACTACTTAGGCTATGTAACCAACTTTCCTTTTGTGGTTTTAGGAGGAACAGGAGCTACTGGTCCAGCGGGCATGCCTGGATACCCTGGGACGCCTGGCAACCCTGGACAGCCCGGAATACCAGGCTTTAAAGGGGATCAGGGTGACACAGGGCGGGCTGGGCAACCTGGATTCCCAGGTTATTATAACTATTAGACTACTAGTATTCAATAGTTTACTGCTACATTTACTCCATTTGTAGATTTTCAATTTTTTCAAAAAATCTTGATTATAACGTGTACTTGTAAATTAGTGTTTGCAATCACCTGAAATATTTGGCCGGTGTGATCGGTGATACTATTTTAGTTAGAGGGCCTATAACATAATACCACGTTAAAAATATGCATCTTTACACGATATTCCATATTCATATAACGATAGGGCGAGATGGCACCAATGGTCAGCCTGGTTATCCTGGACCTGCAGGGGCTACGGGGCGGCCAAGGTTCCCCGGGACTCCTGGGGCGACTGGGCCAGCAGGACCACCGGGACCACCCGGCTCAGGAGGCTCAGGTGAGGGTCACTATTTTATGTATATAGCGATATAATGACTATAAATCGTGCTTCGAACATAAGGATTCTTTGTTTTTCCATGTCAATGTCTGTCAGTGTGACAGCATTTTTATGCATGCGTGTAATGCACAGTCCTCTGACCGGGGATGAAAAGTATCATTTTAAATCAAGCATTTGGTTTTCAATACAAAAAGGTACGTGTTATGTAAATATGCATTATGTCTAGCAGGAAACCTGCAGAACCTCCGCTGTGAGAACAACAACCATGGCTGCCAGATGGGTTGCCGCAACCTACCTTTCGGAGGCTATCAGTGCACATGCACTCAGGGCTACCAACTCAACCCTGACGGAAGGACGTGTAGTGGTGAGCAGCCAATATAGTAGTCTAAGACATCTTACGACAAAACTGCTAATCTGCAATAGAATATCACAATTTGTAAGGCGCTTTCTATAAAACAAGTTACGATAATTTAAGCAGCATTTATGGTCATTTATTATTTGAAAGTCTTCTGCTTTGTAATGCACGATGCACGATGGAGTGTTACTTACGTGAGTGGTAGAATCTTGATCTTGATCAGTAACTAATGTTCAACGTTCAATGTTCAGTGTTTTTTGTTTGTTTTTTTTTTTTTTTGTTTTTTTTTTGTTTGTTTTTTTTTTGTTTTTAATTCCCACTTTCTAAGCGGCACCCCTATCACTCTGCTAGGGTAGGAAATCATTCATTATACTGCTTTCATCAACACCGTGGTCCTCGTTAGTACAGTGGTTACCGCGTACGACCAACAAACAGGAGTTTCCTGCGTCGTAAGTTCGCGCCCCGGCCTCGGCAGACTTCGTGGCGTCAAAGAGTTACGTCGTGCGTCTCTCACTGTACTGCCGATTTCCACACAGCGTGTCGCTTCTGTCGAGTATATCATACAAGACGGTGGCGACACCAAGCCCGAGGTTCGGAAGCCTCGTTAAAAAGGCGTGTCCCTGTAGAGGACAGTCATCCCTTTGCGTAAAAGAACTGACCTAGTTTGAAAGAATTTATAATGAGTGTGATCCCCCCAGTACACGCCTTGGCTCAGTTGGCGGTTTACCTACCGTGCCATACAACAAGGACCACATTGGAAATAAAGCATTCCATATATATTCCCGCTCGCCCGGCTGGTGTAGACGTAGACGAGTGCGCTGCGTTCGGGCCGTGCAGTGACATGTGCGTCAACACGCAGGGCAGCTTCCTGTGCGGCTGTCGGGACGGACTCACGCTGATGGCGGACAGGACGCACTGCGAGGGTGAGGTGGCGGCAATCCCAGGGATCTGCGGCTGGGGACAGGCTTCATCCATTCCCAAAATATATATAATACCTTGGATGTGTTTCTTAGAATTCTTACAACCCCCAGTCGCGCTCCAATTACAATCTTTTGATTTGCCAGTTGTTATTTACAATGGTAATTTTAGAAAGTAGGGTAAATGGGACTGGGTATACATGTTCATAGCTGTTCTTGATTTCAATGATGATTATATTTCTTACTGACTATATATACCTTCTGCATACCAGACTGTATTGAGGGTGACAAATGCTTTTACAAACATTGTGATAATAATCTCCCAACAGAGTAAGCTTCTATACGACATGCACGTGTTCAGTCTACTTACCAGATTTTTATGGTTACCTTGCAGATGTCAATGAGTGCTTGGTGGAAAACGGTGGGTGTCAGCAGCTGTGCACCAACATCCCTGCCGCCTACATATGCTCCTGCCACCAGTGGTACCTCCTGGGCCCCGACAAACACAACTGTACAGGTACATGTATGCCCACCATGCATAGTCACACTGATGCAGTATTATTCCACACAAAGTGTATTGCACTATATCAACTATTACATTGTTCATTTGATGTGCATGCACAAATCTTCAATACTTCATGATAATACTCGCTGGAATACATAACAACCTAAACCTGTCACCTGCAGGTCCGTTTGATCTGATGGCCACTCTGCGGCTGCGCATGCGATGGGAGCCTGAGTTCTGGGATGTGCGTTCGGCGCGGTATCAGCAAGCGGTGAACGCCGTCAGCTACACGCTACTGGATACAATGCCTGAGCTCAAGCTCTACTTGGAGGACCGTGCGCAAAGGCGCATACAGCTCGCGTGAGTATGACCAGCATGCGTTATCTGCAGGCCTTCAAACGGATTTTGGACCACATAATTCAAGACGTTACCTTTTTCGATAGCGCCTGTTCTGAACTGCTGCAGAGGTGGTGTCATATTTATAGGAGTGCGTAATTTTATTTGGATTTTACGAAGACAATCCTACAGTCTTGCTTGCTTATCTGTCTGTCTGGTCATTCTCACAAGGATGAGGATATGACAGTCTCGGGGGGGGGAGACCCATATTTCTAAGTACCGTCTAAACAATATGCATATGGACAAAGAATATTGTGTGGTTTGCAGGTACTACAATGCAGATGAGGTTCTCCTTACGATCGGCATCAACTTCATCAGCCTGGTGAATCACCAGTCACGCCGCCTACTGGCCAGCCTCATCACTAACCACGCTCGTAACATCACTATATACAATATCAATGGACAGGAGATTCCATCGTCTTTTGCCCTGGTGGAGCTGCAGGACTCTAAACATGAAAACGCTGAGTATGTATAAAATGAAGGCTATCCTTATTTTTCTAGCAGCATATGTTTTGTTTCAACCAAGACATTATCAACATAGTTGATTTTCTTTTCGTTAGTGCATACATGCGCAATACATTTTTGTAAATGATTTTAACGCATTATATGAAAAAAGTGGAATTATGAAAATCCTACCCCCAGCAAGGACTCTCACAACTTGTGGTTTAATTTCGTGTTACATTTAAAACAACATTTACTATCGTTCTTGCAGATGCGTAGGCAACATGTGCGCTAATAATATAGACGACGCTGAAGAAGATGATGATTCGTTCACGGGTAAGCCAGTCACCATCGTGGGCTTCATCCTGGTGGCTGCCCTGCTGGTGCTGGTGGCCGTCTTTCTGGGCATCGTGTACCGCGTGGTCAGCGGCCGCGTGCGCAACGTCCGCTTGCAGTTGCACCAAGTGAAAACAAGTGAGTGGCACAGTTGGTTGTTCTTCGCTGTGAAGTTTTTGTGTTTTAAACGTCGCCTTGCTGATTAAAATATATACTAAAGCGTATGCATAGTGCATGCACCCCGTCAGTGAGAACCTCCCCACAATTTAGAACAGTACAAATTGAGTTGAAAATATGTAGAACCAATGAAAAACTTTAATAAACCTCTTCACTCGTTCGCCGAACATGGTCACAATATAAGATTACAAACACTCTAATTATTCACCTTAGGGCTGGACGCACAAGACCGCCTTCAAGACGTCTTACCGGACGATATAGACGACCTCGGTGGTGGCACGAGCAACAGAGGTTACGCCCCAAGTATGTCTGATGCATCATCGACGAGCGGCCAATCAGACGTAACGTCCACAGCCAGTTCCGACGGGCCTCTTACAAATCACGTGTGATCGGTTTCAGGGGACGTGACAGGACTGCTATTGTGTGTATTCTGTAAATAAATGTTTTAAAGAATCTGTTTATCATTCTCAAGGCGAAGTTTACGTATCTTGGTCCATGTGTCTTGTAGAAGCGAATAAACTTTGACCAGTTTCTGCAATATAATTGATTTGTATAATAACTGTAAACTTGATTTCTCATTCCTGTCTCAAAGTATACGTATACTTAAATCTTCTAACAATGGTGCTACATATTCTTCCAAATAAACCATCAACAATTAGATAGACAATTGATTGCTGAAAAATGACCCTGATAATGAACATGGTAAATGAATTTGCCTCTTATTGGAATTATCATAACAAGCATACTATTCATATGCAATATTCTAATACTTGAATGTAGAACAATAACTTATTGATAGTGTATGAAGGCAGTAGAATGACTTCATTTGCTAGGAAGCACTAATAAAGTAATGATAGATGGAATATGTGTGTTTATGATCAGAGACCATTCTTAATCGGTACGAACCCTCCAAAATGCCACTGGTTTATGTTTTTGTTACAGCTGCATGTACCTGTATGCAAGAGGATACGGTATGTTCTTAGTTATAGGCTCATTGCATATTCTAAAGGCATTTATTGTTTTAGTCCAGCAGCTGGGGTTGATTCCGTGTGCAAATCTTGCCCAGATAATTTTCATGTTCTGAACAGGTTTAGGCAATAAAATTATGAAGATAGACTTTTCTTAACCCGACAATAAGGAAGAAATTCAAGATGGCCACCAAAATTTTAGCAATTTTGAAGTAATCTATAACACTACTTTAAATTACCATTATACCACTCAAATCTCTGATTTTGCTATATAAAGTTAGGTTTTCATTGACAATACAGGTTATGGAAAATAAAACAGTAAAAAGGTGAAGTACCGAAGTTAAATATTTCAAGATGGCTGTCAAATCGTGTAAATATTTGTGTAAAATGCACCTATGGAGGCTATATCATTTCTCATTTTTCAAAATTTTATCATTGGTTTGGTCATGTAAGGTATTTGTGGGGGAGGATACTTATACCTTGGTCATATAAGTTGAAAACCATTAGTAAATAGTGCTAATCTTTGATTATATCATAATCTGTGCGGCCAAATATTGTTACACGTACATGTATGTATGAATTGTATCCAATTATAGTATGCTAGTATAATGTAGAATTTGATGGTTAAGTTGCACCTAGAATTTCAGATTTTTTGTACTACACATTTTAAGCACTAATTGAATAGAATTTTATTGGGTGTTAAAGCTAATATTTAATTTAACTAAATAATGTTCTTTTAAATATTTGGGATTGTTATAGCTCTGTTAAATAATCTTTAAGGAAGTTGGTGTAGTTTTCAGCTGAAAATATATTCATGAAACGAATGTACTGCACTATAAGTTGTGTGGGTTGTGGCAAACTGCTGAACGCAATAAACAATTAACAGATATTATGTATGTAAGTTTATTAACATTCAATTAAGGATAATGTAACTAACTTCTAGATAAGAGACTGCAGTAAGAGAATTCATGCATGTATACCTTAGTGGTGGGCCATTAACTCTATTTCTAAACATTGTGTGAAAAGATCTGTTTCTACAACCAAACAATATATATTTTTTCCACAGGTAAAATCATAAAGGCTCTGTGTTTTGTTTTCTATTTCACAGTTCTTTGTAAAGAATTCACTTAATTTACTACTTGTCCTAACATAATAGTGTGATTTTTACGTCAAAATAGTTATATATATTTACATATTGTCCGGTATAGAAAAAGATTTTGTGAACACCATGTACAGAATTTTTCTGAATATAGAAATAATTCACACCCGGTCTCAGGATTGGCTTAATTCATCAAATGTAACCTATGTTAATTCATGTATAGAAAACTACTTGTTAGAATGTGAAAAAAAGTTCTATTAGCTCAAATTTTGTGATGTCGGACACGCATATTGATAATGGTCTGCCCATAATTTAAACGCAGTTTAGTTAATTGTTTAAAATCATTTGTGAGGAATATTACAATTATGTTCAATTTTATTAAAGGTGTTGCTGTACATGTGTCCTAGTTGCAATCCATAAGGTTTAATACATGTCAACGTAGATATTACATCTATTAACACAGTGCTATATTGTGTCCTTCTAAATAAAATGTGTCATTATTTATCTCTAATATTAGAGTTTGTGAATGCTAGTGGGCACAATCTGCATGTATTTCATATGTAAATGAACTTCTTAACCTATAAATTCTTAAATTGATTACATCCACAAACACTTTTAGAAAGGGTCAAAAGTTCTACCAATGGTACTAGAATACTATGTTACATACCGCTACACCTCCAATTGTTGAGGGGCCACATATGGGGGTTCTATTTGTAGAGGGAACATTTATATGAATGTATATGTTGAAATCATTAATGATTCCAATATGAAAGAAATTAAATCTTTATTAAAGAAATTTTTTGCATACCCTGTAATCATTTTGTATGAACCACGTTATGTTATCAGGGGTATTTGTTTCAGATTTTTACATAATATCATACTTAAATTAGTATAAAATCTAAGAATCCTCATTTTACTCATAAACTAATAATACTGGTATCAGAGTTATTACTTTGAAAAAATTGAATAACTTTTTGTCTTTGCAAAAAAAAAACGCTTATGTATTCATCATGAGGTCATATTTTAAAAATGTTCAAAAGGAAAATTTCTCACATTTATATTTTGTCATCATTTACTCGTGATGTGGCATTGCATTGTATATTTGCCACATATCATGGCATATTTTAATTACCTAGGATTAAAAATAACAAAATGCTTATGAGCCCCAGTTCTAATTAGAAATTGAAGCATAATGAAAAACATCCAAACCTAGTATTTTGAAGTATATAATTCCCAAGAGAAGATACCAGTAACATCAAAATGATTGCAACAAATTGTTTTGAGGCTAGGCAGATATATTTCAGTAAACCATTAGTACACCTGTGTGAAAATCACTTTTAGGGCCATTATCCATACTTGAGCGGTGGTGGCTGCAGGACGGCCGCGGCGGCAGTTCATAATCCATATATTTCTTACTGCCGCAAAGCTGTGCCAAATCCAATGTTCAGCTCCTTGATTTTTACATTGATTTATATAGTACTATTGCAGACCGCACTGTTAATGGATTATATCTCGTTTAAAACAATGTAAAGTGGTTCAGGCGGTGCCGCCTCGACCTAGTGGCAGGCAGGCGACTCAATCGCAGAATCCCTCCCCGAAACGGTTTGTCAAGCGCAAATAATTATCCTGAGTGAGGGGGCCCACTTGGCAAACCATTTTTAATAGTGGACAGTGAAACAGATTAGCTCCCATATGGAGGACCTCAGTGCTGTGAGTATGTCAGCAATGGATGGAGCATCAAAAATATCATTCAACAAGTAAAATGAGTACACCACCTACTCCAGATATTAAGATCATCATTCTCTTTACAAAATACAAAACTAGTACATGAAATCCAATTTACTAACACACTTGTAAATAAACAAACACAATTGCATACACATGCAAATAATTTGAATATTTAACTACATCATATTATAAAGACTCTAATATCATTCACTAAACATACAAACACTGCTGGTGTACAGCCTTTCCCATAGTAATTAACCAGCAAAATTAGCAGACCTGAATCAGCAAGGTGCAATCATTTCATATATCCATTGTTTAAAGTTGTTCACACCTCTTCAATGCTAATTTCATAAAAGTGTCAACAATCAAAACGTTATAGAGTCTAGGTGTCATAATACATATGACAATACACTAAAATATTTAAAATCATACAAATGCATTATTTTTAAATACCAGTGCTGAAGAATGTTCAAGCATAAATTGCTTTTATGCATTAGATACATTTCATTACTCTATTGTAAGATATTTCCAAATACAAAATCTTACAAACTGTTACTCGTATACTTTTGTCAAATACAATACATGGCACTATAATTGCAGTACGTGTTTATGTTTATCCAACTATATTTACTTACGCAGTATTGTGATATAATTTAGCACGGCTTATGGATAATGACTGCTACATATACATAGCCAAATTTTTATTATAATTCATCACAAAGCCAGTTCGTATATTGAGTTTCTATCTGTTTAGCTACCACTTATACATTCATATCCACTCATATAAATACATGTATTATGATTGTACCAAAACATTACGGGTAATACAAATGGATGCATCCAAAATACACCACAGTTAACGTTTAGTACAATAATACACTTCCTGATATAATGTCAACAATGAGACACATTTGTAACATAGATTGGCCTATACACAAAACAATCATGCCGAGATTGTGTAGGCAACACAGGACACTAATCATGACAGAACCTGTCGTTCAACAACACATTAAATATGACTGTCCCGATGTCACACGACATATCCTGTGCTGTTGCCAGTGTCTAAAGAGTGCGGGTTGAACTGGAGGTTGGCATAGTAACCATTGTATCCCTGGAGGTCATGGTGATGCTCGCCAGATCCCTGTGTTGCTGAGAAAATATTCACCTGTGAGAAAGCAAACTGTAATGGATTAAATGTTTACATAATATTTGTACATGAATTTCATCCCCAATTTTTTTAAAGAAAATCAATTGCATATTGAATCATCACCGTTCTCTCATTTAACATAAACATAGCACATATGTCCACTTAACTCATGTAATGATTTCTCTAAAATGAAAGCTTTCACAATTGCTGTATCTTGTTCCAGCTCACCTCAGCTTTCATAAAGGCTCCCTCTCCTTGCTCCTTGGGCGACTCTCTCCTGCGCTTCTCCTGCTCCAGCTCCTCCACTGAAAGTCGTCTTTTGATGCCATTTTCCATAACGGCATCAGTCGACTGGTTGCCTGAGGACATTGTGTTTGAGAAGTTTGGCGGGGATGCTGCGTTTTGACTTGAACAGTCACCTAAATAAACAGAAATACAAAGAATATAAAAACGATACAATGATTAAGACTCCTCCAACCCAGTAATACTACTAGTACTTCAAATATCAGTGGCAGATCCAGAAGGGGGAGAGGGGCCCGCCCCTGTCCCCCTCTGGATCATAGTTTTTTTTTGTCAACTGATATTTCTATTGTGCACTATGAATTAAATCATCTCAGGAGGAATAACGGGAAACTATACTTCAAATAGTTCTTAGAATGCATCATTTAAGGTGCAAATTTAAACAAATCTGGGGGAGCATGCCTCCAGACCTTCCTAGATAGGTGTTGACCCTATGGGCCGGCACGCATTTCCGCCTTCAGACTCATTGAACGTTTCGGGGGCCCCGGTTCCTCCAAATCCTGGATCTGCCACTGAAAGTAACAACTTCACATCAAGATTAAATCATTCAAATACATTTTTGATATACGTACGCAGCTGCGGGTTAGAGCAAGAAGAGGTAGGTTGCCTGTAGGGGACCATGTAGCTGGGGGCGGGTGTGTGCAGGGGGTAGTGCTGCTGGTAGCTGCCACCGGCTGGCTGCTGCTGGCTGCTGTAGTCCTGTGATGACGTCAGTGCCGTGAACGAGGCTGCAAATAGCACGTGATGATAACCAAAATTTAACCACGCTCAAGTATTGAGCCTATAAGGCATCTTAACTGTTGAATAATATAATCTACTCATGATCGTCTCATATGCTATGTGCCAAACAAACAAAACCTTGCCTTCAATCGATAACACACTGGTAATATGGTTCTAATTACAAGTAGATACACTAATGTATGAATGAAATACAAAAATGTAAATTGAGCAGTGGTAGCTATTAACTCAGATGGTGTAAAGTATACTACAGTGTACTTACCTGTGTATCCGGAGCTGGGGGCCAGCACGTGCGGTGCGTCTGGTGGAGAGGACCCGGCCGCGGGGCTCATGTCCATCAGACGCCCGCAGAGGGGGCTCACGGCATCGCCCGCAGGCCCTGAGGGGTGGGGTGGCGGTGGGGTGTGAGTGGCTGATGACGTGAACAGGTCCTGCTGGTAGTATGTGCTGTAAGGAGACTGGTAGAGACTGCCGGCATGGCTGTAGTCAGCTGAGGGGTGGGATTCTGAGAAGCTGTAACAATGTAGAGGACAACTTTGTGGGTTAACGTCATCATTTAGAGTTATTTAATAATTATGAATGGACAGTTGCACGCAAGATATGTGCTTTTGATTAGAAACTCTATAGTATTAGCCAGATTGTCTTATTTCAACTCAGTAGCTGATGCACAACATGTGTGAGTTACCAAATCAGATGGAAAGCCGCCATTCATTAATTTAAACGGAAATGAAGTTTGATGGTTTTTAATGTAAGACTGGAACTTTTTCTGAATTTGATACATGTACTCACTTAGAAAATATTCACAACGGTTAATCATAAAGCAGCAATCCAATGAAGTAATGTTCACATTGTGCAATCATTATTGTTGAGCGTTGTTCGGGCCCTGCCGGTACGTACCCGTTGTGCGGTGATGTCGTCTGCTGCGCCGTGTAGGCGGCCGCCGCCGTCCTCGGCGTCCCCGCGAGTCGCCCGTAGTGGCTCATGTGGTGCGGGGGCGTCAGGTGGTACACGTGTTGGCCGCCAGGCGGCGACGGCGTACGCGAGCCGCGATGCAGCGCCATGCTTCTGCAGCGGCGGAAACGAGAAACAGCAAGCTTGACTTCTATGGATTTTGGTGTTTAACAATGTTCATCTAAAACCATTCTTTCTCTCTGGCACTGGTCACTCTTGTGTGGTCAAGTAAGGCTCAGCGGACGCAATAAACAATAGCCGTGTGTCCCGCGTTTCCAAGCAACAAAAGGTGTTAATAGTTCCGGAGGTCACCGTTTGGTTTCCAGCGCACCTGCTAATTGCCAGATCCCGTTGTTACGGGAACGCACGGCTAATTATTTAGGCGGACGCCGGCGACCAGTCCATTTTATAAACGAATACGTCATTCTTTTGACAGGAAATGACTTGCTAATACATATTGCTGTAATTTCACTTTGCTCGTGTAAGAAATAATGGGCCTGGCTTTTGTTTATGCTGTGGCTTTCTAGCGATAACAAAAAATTACTCAAAATTAGTATAGAGTCTAAAGTATAAGTGGTTTCTAATTGAGGAGATTCTTTATGCAGACTTAAAGAGTCATTGTTCTTTTGTATAATGGCAAAATTAGGTGTAAACTAGTGTCATTATAGTCATTTGTTTCTCTCATAATTTGCTGCATAAAAGATACGCATGTACTCTTTGGTTTCTCCAGTGGTGCATTCACCATAACCCTTACATACAAATGCAATTTTATTATAATCCGAAAAATGCTCGTGCCTCTCGATATCAAAACTGTTATATACCTTTTTTTTAAACTACAAATATTTTGCAATGGGAAGAAAATATAACAAATGGATATTATCTTAATCATGATATTAATTGTCATTTGAAAACCATCTCCACCTTAATTTAATTTTGGTTAAGTCCCTGTCGACCCTATGCCCGCGTTTAATTTTGTAACACATTGACCAGAGTTAACTGGATGGACAGGTTGATAATGAGTGGTCAGTATTGTATTGACTACACAATGACCACTCACTGACCCCTCATTAACGCTGCCACTGTGGACACGGCCCAGCAGCGGATATAAGTTCTCTAGAAAGGATTGTCTATTGTTTGGCACACGTCTCCATGTACAAATAAAGAATAATAACATAAAATGATAAAGTGGTAGTAGAGAGAAGGCACTAAAATTGCTTAGTGTGATAGTCAATATACAAGGTACATATAATACTGTAATGTCGTTAAGAGTAATAGATATACGATTTCTATGATGTATGTTGGTTCTTGATAGAATCGGTTTCATGCTCATAACTTTTGCTTCTATTTGTCCAGCATATCATCAAGATTTAATTCTGCTGGGCACCTGTACATGTATTTTAAATGTTTACCTGTCAAAGCTCTCACGGAAACCTTTTGCAAATGGGTTGTGGTCAATTTTTAGCTGCGTGATCTGCAAATGAAGTACAGCTGACAAAGTAATACAGTGATATTTTAGATGGACTTGTATTCTTTTTAAGTATTTGAACTTTCGTGTTAATTAGATGACGTTACTATAATTAAGCAGTTAATTCAGAAAAAAAATGATGTTAATTGGCCTGTGCAGGGCACATTCATAGTTGTAAATGAAATTGTCTGCCATGTCATGGAATTGGCTAGTATATATAAGCTGCAATGTAGGTTTGTCTTAAGTTAATGAGTTAGTGTTGTAAAACATTAATCAGCATTATTGTTCCATTGCAGTCTACAGCTAGTCTGCTAACAAAGTGGGTATCTTTTCAAGAAAATTATCAATACATTTGTGTCACATGCTTAGATAAATTGCTCCACTTCTAGAAAGTCAAGCTTTTTAGAAAAATCAATTGCTCAATTATCAAAACATTAGCCACATTTCAGAATTCAGACTCAAGCTTTGGACATCTGAATATGCAGGGTTTTTTCATCCATTGTATATGCACTATTCAAAATGAGTTTCAAGTTTCGTGCATATACTTCAGACCGTATGATCATTGCAAATGAGCTGATTTTTTTCCGTAAAGGACATGATGGGTCGATCACACGTCAAAATCGAGTTATAACTATAGTCTCACCATCCCCCTCAAACACGTTTTACAACAAATGAGCAAGGCAACAATTCTAGGACATGCATAACTACAGATATATACATAGTGTCCCATACAATTATTCTAATAACTATATTAAGCTGGACCCGCGCTACTTACGTCAGTATTCTGGTACGCCGTCACTGCTATGAACTGGGTCTCTGGAAAGCTGTGTGTCTGCAGGTTCTTCTGGTCTTGTAGAGAGATGCCTACCTCAACCACGTGGATGCGAGGCTGATACTTGTGCATGGAGTTCAGCACGATCTGTGATCCACATTATTAATGTTGTATTTTTTTTTCTTGAGGACTTTGCATCAAGATTATTAATGTATTAATATGCATGTATACGGCAGATGTGCTGTGCATTCTTGCCTCCAAAATTTCGCAAAGTATTATGAATTAAGAATTGACTTACAGATAAATTTTATATCTTCTTGTGTCTGGACTATATACATGCAGTTAGATAATCAATGCTCATTAATTCAATTATGGTCATTCTTCACCAGTGACTGTTGCAGACACACAATTAACATGCCATGTTACTTATATACTGCAGTGGTGCATGGTTCGATTACTTACAAAGTTTATGAAACAGAAAGAAAAAAACTACAAACTTTCTTAAAGATTAAAGTCTCTTGATATGATCTAAGAATAGCATTAAAATCATGATCAGTCGAATCACTAGTTACGTTTGTGCTTACGTAGCCGTGGTCGACGGCCTTGTTGTTGGTGAGCTTGAGCTTGTGGAAAGATACGTCCTGCTTCATCCAGTGTGCACCCGTGTTTGGGGAGTCCGGGTGCAGATACACGCGCCCATCTGAAAGCACAACGCCACCTTGCTACACCATGCACACCAGTGGTTCGTTTCTCGTTTCATTGCGTCGCTTCAGCAGCTGAAGCGAAAGCCTTGTGTTTCGTTCGTTTATATGTATGGTATGTTTATATCCGGACAAGCTAGAGCTTTTACACTTCGCCCTATTTCGTTCAAACTTTACAGAAGTATTTGGTCTGACACGACACCGAAGTGATTCGATTTTGGGCACTCTGCCACTTAAAGTGTGCTTTCCATAGTGCCATTTTGGGTCCATTTTCAATATTTTCTGAAATAGTTTTGTTGATGCGTGTGAGAAAGCATTCAAACTTTGTACAGTGCTTACATGCCTACTGCACATTAACTGTATTCAATGTTGGCACTTTGCAAATTAGAGTTTACCTTTCAGAGGGCCATTTTAATCATTTTTCTACTTTTTCCACTATAGTTTCAATACTGTTCGAAACATGACCATCGAATTGGCATAGTGGTTCTATTGGAATAAAAGTGCTCAGAGAGCACATCGTTGCCATATTAATGTCGACTCATGGGCAATAGATATTTACTTTAGCCGTGTTTAGAAAGCGCCTGCAATCCAATGCCAATAATATACCGATAGATGTAGGATGAGTCACACATCAAGTAAGACTTTTTTTCTGCTTTGATTGCAAAGCAAACAACTTCATTGCCCATGTGTCAATGTTGTTCTAGCGACGCTGTGCTCTCTGAGCACTTTTGATATAGTTGTTCATTGTGATTGTTTGCTGCTTTTGTATTTGTTTGGGTCGTTTGTTTATACTTGCAATATGATTTTCTGCCTTTAAGTTACGGGTGTGCGGTGTGTTGTTGTGTCATATTTAGGTTTTGTAAAGGAGATCTAGAGTTGTTGCTGTAAATAATGAGAATGTCATGAGATCGTTCCCTGTGATTGAATGATTACGAATCACTGTTAAGAAATCTAATACTATACCACAAGTGGTGCAACACGCATCTATACACATTATCCACACTGCTACTAATCCTATGGATACCAAAAGTATAGATACCAAAAGTTATATGAGAATCGTCACGGTGTCGCTCCACATTGTCCTTAAAAGTGGTTACTCCCACATGTTGTACTATAACTTCTAAACAAACCAACATATCTTATATTTAAAGCTTGCCCCGTGTAAAAGACATGTTTGGTAAATGAATCACCTAAAATCATCCCATTTACAGTGCTCAAACAATTTTGACACCCATGTCAAACACGTTAGTTTCGTATTTTGTGGACATACAGGCGTTAAACTAGTCTTTCAACAGACCTTTTTAATACTTTTTTTATTTCTATGTTCATAAACCACTCGTGTCAACCATATATTAATTGCAAAGATAACTACAATTGACGGCCTCTAGTCTAATAGATATAAGGTCTTTTACAGAACCCTAGAATTCCACTGATATTAAAATAGCCTCAAACATCCTGCCCTTTATAGCCTTTAAAACCACGATCTGGCAACAGCTGCAGAAGGCAGAACATGTATCATGGGTGATCGTAAGGTCACCCCTGTGCAGCATGAATGGGTGATCAAGAAGGGTTCAAGATATTAAGTATGTAATCTTAATACTTCTCAGTTACTTGTACATGTAACTTAGTTTCGTTTTAACAAAATGGATACACAAAAAATTCCCCCAAACGTTGCTAAATAAACAGATCAACTTCAAGTATCAGTGCTTGTTGTGTGAAAAGGAAAACTTAAAATCAGTTGATAAAGTAAAACTATTTGAAAATGTTCATCAACGGTCTAATTGCTTCATTATTGTCAGATTATCAAATGATATTACAAAACAGAACTTCCAAACATTCTCCAATATAAATAAACAGTACCAAACACCGTTACCAACTTATTTATCTTATATTTAAATAAACATTACCACGTGCTTAAACGGGACAGCTGGGTAGCTGTTTCTAAAATAGAAGCCATGTACTTTTAGTAAATGACGTCACTTTAGCAAAACTTTTTTGCAAAATTGACGTCATACAGAGGGTTTTTAGAATAGGCCTTCATGTCAGATCATTTAAAAGGCCTTGTGATAGGCTACGTTGCTCCCACACTTGCTTCTATATCAATAACAAATTATAAAATTTCATATGTTTTGTAATACGTCATGATATGTTCTGCGTGGTAACATATCCTTATATGATTGGTTTCCTCTAATATTCATTGTGTGAATTGGCATGAATGCGACCTGTGGTAGTAACACTCTATTACTCCCAACATGTCCTGTTGCCACCACACTTTACACAAATAGAAATAAAGCCTTTGGGGCGGGTTTGAGGTGTGAGTTGTATAGCAGTGCCACCGCGAAAAAATACTTCTAAATCAATCCTCCTTTATATTTCATGGATATCATATGACCAATTTAGAAAAAATTAAATGTCCAGTTACCCCCACTGTCTGGTGAACATGTGTTACTCCCACCCAAATGGACATTTGATTACTCCCGCTTCTACGCATTCTGAAATACTGATATTTTTTTAACACTAATGGTTTTTGAAAATTATTGAACCTGTAATAAGAAATGTAATCCTTTTTAAAGATCGTTTTTTAAACCGGACATTTAATATAACAGAGATATTTCAAATGCCCTGTTACCCCAAACAATGTCTGTTACCACCACAATTTACACAAACATAGATTGCGCTTTTGAGGGTGGGTTTGAGGTGTTTGAAGTTGTATAGCAGTTGTCTAGCCTCTGTCAGAAAATTATTAAGATACAAACTAGAATTACAAAATTTGACATTTTGCAGAAAGGTGGGAGCAATACAGCGACCCCTCACATATAGAAATGCTGTAAAACAAAAGTGTATGGTAGTATAACACACAGTCCAAACATGCTATTATAATATTCAATAACCACCCTCAATGTGCATTATGTGTATAATTATCACATTCGGTAATCACACCATACAATAGTACTTTCATTACGCCATGTGCTTGGATCCCTGTAGAGCCTGAATGGGTTGGAGCCACGAGGATCCCGAGCATCCACTGCGGGTATAGCACACATACCGACAAGCCCTTTTAACATAACATCAACAATAAACAATTGTTTGTGGATACTAGAGAACCTGGCTACATAAGAATAGTTACCATATGATATCATATATCATATTTCCTTAATGTGATATATGCACGTTTTACCTATACACATAATAACAACAGGCGGTCTAGAGAACATCATTTCATATTTGTTATTAAAGCACTGCCATTAGGTATCATTGCACCAGTAAAAAGTGATTTTATTATCGAAATGCATAACAATACGGGTGTCTGTCCGCTGGGCTACCTAATAGACGTTTGACCTGTTGCATTATGATTCGGTGATCTCTCGCTGCTATCTGTAACCAGTAACCATGGGTCCACTGACTTTGCCCAATTGTGTGCCGTGAATTAATCCAAACAACGCACGCCCACAGGTCAGGCTACTAAAGAGTTTGGCCCGCATGGTGATGGTTCAGTGCCGAACATTCTATTATCAATTATTCATTGATTTGCACTCTCCAAACATTCTAATGTGTTTATCACGGAAATGTCTCATACTAATTAGGCACAGGTCACATACGTGAATATTTTCACAGCGTGACAGCAAATACCCATATACAGTAAAACGTAAACCTGCAGGTGAAGCTAGTACATGTGTTGAATTGTTTGTTGTCTAATGCCTAGAGCTTGATGAGTTAAACACAGTTATTAAAAGACAAAGAAAAAAGAAAGAAAAAGGATGGCATTAGTAAAGTCCATCGGGATCCGCGCCCTGTTACTGGGCACGTGTCTGCAAACTTCCGCCAACACCAACAGCGTCCTCCACCGAGAGATTTTTGGACCAATCACAGAACGTCTCCCCATTGAGCCGGATTTTGTCTGGTGTTGTCCCAACAATAGCATCGTTGCGCCACGAGACGACACGCAGGCGGCCCTGGCTTGGATAAGCGAAATCACAGTGGGTCGAACAAACTGGACGCACGCCATTGTCCCGACGCTTCAGGAGGCCACTCCCCATTGTCACCCAATTAACTTGCGTTAGCGGCAGCGCCGTACAGAGGCATTCTCCCCGGTAGAGTGAGGTTTCCAGTGGCGATCTTTATCAGTGATATCTAATTGATTTAATGCCAGTTGCGTGCAATGTTTGACCAACTCTTATCGGTGACAATCTGAAATATTTGTTCGATGAAGTAACCGTTCGTCAGCAATCGCAATCCTGCCCTCATCTTTTGAGACGGAACAAAAGTTGCACTTCTTTCACGGATTGCGGTATGCAGGTAATACGCGTTTTTTCTGGTAATTAGCGTAATGCTACTTCTGCCCGCCTAAATGCACGGGACTAATTGCAGCTCATTGTGGTCAATACATTCACAATGTTGATAGATAAACTCTCGATCTGTTCTACATGGTGGGTGGGCGCGTGTGCGTGCGTGCGTGTCAATAGTGCTATGGGCATGTAAGTATATTTGCAATTAATGGTGGCCTATGTATAGACTATTATAAATACAATTAAGATACTTGGTCTTAGAGACACATTTTTAATAAACAGGTTAGATCTGCAAACCCTGTAGACTTCTAAACTCATCTTATAAGTCGGTTGGGGGCTGATTTTATCGGACTTGATTATTGGTTCGGTTTTAGTCGAGATCGTTATGTATTAACTTAATAATGTTGATGTACTTTCATATTTAGAGGGACCGTCAATGTATCATCAAGGTGTGATACAACCATCTATTAATCCACGTGATTCTGATCACTTATGCATGGTTTTTAAATACTTGAGATCCAATTTAAAATAGAACATTTTCCGCAATACATTACTTTTAAAACAAATGACATTAATAATAGTGAGTTCATTTCGAAAATGGACACTGTATAGAATTGAATTTTATTCTAGACACTTGGAACACACACATTAACTGTTAATTTTGAAGAATCAGTTGCAAAGAAATTGATTTGGTACAAGAAATGTGCGGATGTACATTATATCTGAAAATGCAAACCCTTAAAACAACTGCGGCCAACTGATGATTCGTATCCACGACCTACCAAATGTGAATCAAATGTTGTAGTTGTTTGCATGGGAAACATCTATATGGTCATTGTGCAGGTTCATGCGGCATGTATTTTTTATTCCATGCAATTTCACACCTAACGAATGTAATTGCATTTTCTAAATATTATTATAGAGTAGAATCATTGCGTCATTCAAGGCAATGAATAGCAAAGATATTGGTAAATGAATACCGGTATCTTTGACAATAACGAGACCTCGGACCTCACGAAATAAGAATGCGCTGATACATTTTGGAATACCCATGTGGAGTTCCACTTATGAATATCCAATCTTTAACTTCAAAACATTGAAGCATTTCTAAATGTTTTATTAAAGCAAGTGATGAATGTATTACCAAATACATCACTGAACGATGTTCTTGAGCGTACTGTGGGTAACAGCGTTTTATAGCGATAGCCACAAGCTTGGTTTAATTAACATGAAAATCGGAGAGTTTCTTGCAAAATTGATAAATCTCATCTCTAACGAGATCTGAATAATTCTTGTTTCACAGGCTACAAAATGACCGTGTGTTCAATGTTAACACCCAACGGCGGGGTTGCTGATACTATTATTATTTTACAGTATCTGTGTAATCACTGCTACTAGTCAAATCCAAATTAAACGTAAAAAAATTTATAATTTTATTTAAATTTCGAGCTCATAGGCTCCTCATCAAAAATTCGAAATCTATATTTCGAATTTTTGATGAGAAGCCTATGTGCTCGAAATTTAAATAAAATTATAAATATTCTCATGCTAAATTTTGGATTTGACTAGTGGCAGTGAATACACAGATTACGATGAACCCCCATCCAATGCTACATACATGTACCTAATCGACAGGCCTCTTTTTACTACTCACTTGGAGGCAGCTGCTCCGCCTGGCCGCACGTGATCCACTTGCCGTTCTGAAACTTCCAGTGGTTGGCATCGGCCAGTATCATGTCCACGAACACGTTGTAGTGGCGCTGGCTGTCCAGCCCGAGTAGCGAGTACTGCAGCACGGGGAACATCCGCCTGAAACACGACAGGGACTGCTGTGATAACGCCAGTACTATATTAGTATCAGTGTGCATGGTTGTACACTACACCATGGAAGTGGGTGTAAACGTGAACTAGAAGGTACGGGTTAATCGCCATTTATTAAACCCAATGTTTTATGCACACCATCAGATCCACCCTGACCTACCAAAAGCTAACTGCAACTCATGTCATATGCACTTAGCGCTGCATGTTTATAGAAATATGTGCATAAGAAGCAAAACACGCGAAGAAAAGAAAAATCTTAGAACGCTGCAAACCACATGAACTTTTCAAAAGGAGGCTCTTATGTAAGTCAACATCACCCCCAAAAGTGGCTTGTATGCAAAAGTTTGTCAAACTTGGCACTTGGAAGGAGAAAATCAAGGGTTTAATTGACGCACAAAGTCGTGTTCACCAAACAAAAGAATTGACCTTCGTGAACACGGGTCGCTTTTTAATGGCGCAGGTGTAAAGGTGAAGTGCGCTAATTTTTCGCGGTCACGTGGTGATGGTGACTTTTTGTGCTTCTTGCCATATGTTTTGTCCTTTTAAATGAGCCGTGTTGGGAAAAGAGAACAATGCTACGACCATGAATACTGTTTGGTGGCAGAGAGAAACTGCCAGAATTGTTGTTTGGTCACTTGGAATGTGCCACTTTAAAAACGTACTGCTGTGGCTGTTGGTTAAATTAGCATAGTTTATTGTTGAAAGTTTCGAGTGAAATAATAGCATCTTAATGTAATGTTAGGCAGAATGGGGACGCTCATATTTACAGTAGTTTATATGGCAAATGTTATTTTATGGATCATGGACAAGGTTACACATGTACCAATCACACACGTTTTTTGTTTGTTTAGTGGATTTTTTGTGAGCGTTTTTAATACTCAAAACGTGTATGCAGTCTCTCATCAGAATGGTGTTGCTGCGACCTCTCACAATTTTTGTATATTGTAAGAAGTATATACATGTAATGGAGGAGAGAATGGGTGTTTCTATGTAAACGATTACGCTCGATTTTAACCTAATGTCAACAGTTTCTTCACACCTCACATCTAAACTAATACAGACGATAAAATTAACGTAAAGCACAAACATATACAGATTAATTACTGTAATCCCGCGGATCGTCAGGTCTGAGCATTATCTCAAACCCTTGTTTGCAGTGAAAATTAGGGGTTTGCTTTGCTTACTTATCCTTATTAGGAAAACACTTGGTGACACTATACTCCGTTTCACAAACTGTAATGGTGTGGGTAGGTGGGGAAGACTTTTGACTGTCAATAACAGTAAAATTAGCTCAGCTACATGTAGTCTGCTAGCTTTGTCTAGGCGACTAATGTGCGCGGATACAGTGGACTTACATGATGCCGTTATGGACGAGTATAAAAGGAAATTTAAGAGAAGTTTCGCATATGACTTAATTTATATGGGGAGAAGACTAGAGAGGAGGGGGCATCTCGGGAAGCCACTCGTAAGAGACCCAGGCATTAGCAAAAATGTGAATAAGTTAGAAGGAACTGTCCATATCGAATGCGCAAATGTGTTTTATCCGAATGGATCTAGTGTCATTAAAACTATACACATTGTCAGTATCACACCAAAGTTTGAAAAAGAGTTTTCAAATGCATTATCACTTGACACTAGAAACCATACGATGGAGTTGATTTAAAGAAGCAACTACATCTAGAAGCTAACAATTAATACAATTTCCCTCCACTATAGACGTAGGCCTATGTTTGATGTAAATACATTGACTATATCAGCATTGGACAGAATTTCAAAAATAACCATTCCATGAAACGGACTGTTGTAGCGTAAATAGACATAAGAGGGAATCGGTTACCGTAGTGTTTACCAGCAGACGTTAGATTTATCAGATGTCCAAAAGGCTAATGTTTACGGTAAGTCATCCCTCCGTGTTTGAATGGCGTTCGCCTGTGTATCTAACGACATGTAATCACGTGTAAACGGCCTATCAAGGCTCTATCAATTACAGCACTACACTCCAGAGTACTTACTCGAAACGACTATTCCGTTATTACAAGCAATTAAAACTTAATGCAGATACATGTATACATTAATACATACCCTGATCTGCAAAAAAGTGGCTCCGAGTCCGTGCACTGGCAATCCATGCCCTATACTCCAGCCCGCCAAATTTCACATAAAAAATGCCCTCAATATTTGGGCTTTTGCCATTTCCTCACACGTAAGAATTTGTTTCTTTTCTGAACATTTTGTGCTTGAGGATCTCAATGAATTAGTATTCTACCCACGAAACGCAAATGTGCACCCTCAGCTCACACACTCACTCCATTCCCCGCAGAAGCCATGGTGCACACTGGAGAGCGAACTGGTAAAGAGTTGACGCCAAGCTAACAAGACATGCTTGGGCCCAAATGGCTTGTCATTTACATCAATTGAAACCCATGTTAACATTGCAATGCCGCATATATTGGACCACTATTCTTTCTCAATAACTGGCATCAAACCATCAAACCACCGTCCATGTCATCACCAGATGACTCGTATTCCCAATTGTGATTCCGTTTGGCGACTGCACTCCCTAAAGTATACCTGACCATTCTATTCTCTAACGGGAACTAATGGCACTAATGGGCCTTGATTAAAACTGGGTAATTGAGTTAAGGGCAGGTGGTTTTCTCTTTGATGATGAAATATGCTGTTGTTCTACAGCTTACTTACATACTCATTATCAAATTACACAGACTAAATTAGACTGAGAATGGCCTATTATGCTGATTGTTGACTTCTTCAAGCAGTTCCCATGAAACCATTACAATGTACATTCAATGGCTTCCTTGGATGTCATTACAGGTGCCGTATGCTGACTGAATGAAAATATAATTGGCGTTACGCAATGTGCACACCAAGAGTAGAAGTTATAATGGATAGTTTTGAATCCTACTGTTATAAGGGATACGACGCGGGTTATGTGTATAAAGACACCTTTCTCTCACTCATTTTATTTGCTTCCCTGGTCTTATGTAGCCATTGTGTCCAAGATGTGATATACGTATGTCTAGGTACAGTGTATTAAGAACTCATAGCTTGTCACTTCCATGAGGTAGCCATTTTTTCGCAGGTGCCCGTGACTTCCTGTCACGTGGCACTTAGTGGCACAGACGACAGGAAGTTTATTCGGTGATGATTGACACCGATAATTGATACGGTGCATTATGGTATTGATATATTTCCTTTAACATCTGTAAACAAAATAGCTACTAGTATATTGGTAGCGATTGATAGAAAGTGACATTGGAATAAAATGTTTTTTGGAAGAATAGCTGTGAAGTGATAGTGGAATGCCGTTTCAATGAATAAAATGTAACAAAGCTAGCTCTAACCTGTTCTGGAAGCATTCAAAGTCCAGGTTTCTAAAACTATATTAATTAATGATAAAAAAGTTTTTGAAAGCCCTGAAACTGTCAGTTTTGAAAACAAACTATAATAAGATACAAGCACATGCACAAAGACAAAAATGCACATGCACAAAGACAAAGGGCTTGCTTTGAAATCACTAGTCGAAATGACAGAACTGAGTTCAAATCATCTCTGTGACACCATCTACAGAAAGTAGAAGAATTGGGATCATGTCAATACTATGAATTATAGATATAAGCATCTTCCATTGTCGGTTCACTATGATCATTTATGGGCAGCTTACAATAACTTGTGAAGTGCGGAGCCTGAAATATATGCGAATTACACCTCCATCCACCCCCCACCCCCCGACCACCACCACCACCCACCCCCCAAATCTACCCCTACTATGCCCCAAACACCAACCTGCCCTGCTTGGTGATGATCATCTCCGTGGTGTTCACGTGGAACTGCGTCCACAGATTGCGGTTTGCCAGGTACACACAAATGCTGCTCTCGTCTTCGCCGCCTCCCCCGATCCCCGCCACGTAGCCCCCGGCGGCGCCAGGCGGTAGTGGGTAGCCGTGCTCCTGCTGTAGCAGCCCTGTGCCGTACGGGGCGACCACGCCGCCAGGGTACGGGCCGCCGTTGGTGCTGGTGATGGAGGCGACGGCCGTGGGTGGTGTGGGGCTCGCCTCGGACGTCATCGACCTGGAACGTCAAAAGCAGTGTCTTTTGAAATGCCATGTACGTGTATGTATACATTGGTATACACCCGCCTCACATTATATGTTAATGTTATATTTTATTTTATTTCTTTTTCATCTATTTTGTTTGACAACTTGTGATACGAACTTCCATGAATGCATTGGTACATATGTATATTATGTGTGAAATAAAGAATAATACTAATATTAGGGTCAATATATGCACAAGATACATACATCTCAAAACTACACAATATATTTCATTCCGTTTCTTGTATGTTGTATGTCTACAAACCACAGTTCCCTGTCTCCATATGTCACTGGCGTGTCTCTATAGAGACGGAGGCTTCTAGTTCTAACGTAATAAAAATTCGTTTCGCGCATGACCACTTGCCCGGGTTGCTCTGTACTTCCTTTTGTTTGGCAACTTGTTGACTGCTGAAGCCACCACTCGCATAATTACTGATTGACTAACGGACGAAATTACTCTCCATTTTACTATCGTGAGTTAATAAATATGACTTAAACATTAAATATTTATTGACACGTGTTTGTTTGCTGTATACTTCGTGTTACCGAAAACTAGCATTAGACCATACCTATGTAATTCTTTATATGGCACGTTGAAAGTTTGCTTGTTTGGTCCGGTGCTTGGTTTCGTGTGAGACTGATTGTAAAATTGATTATTGTTTCTATCTGTAGCCTACTGACTTTACTCTTAAAATTGCTATTGTGTAAAGACATAAATTACAAGGTATAACATTCGCATGAATGGCTTTGATTGAATGCTATGTACAATTATCTCCACATATTATCACACTATTTATAAATGGGGACTCCCATTATGAGACTGTGCATATACTATTATTTTTCTTGAAATCAACTATTGTGACCATATTTCCATGACACCCCGACACCCAAGCACTATCATTGAAAGAAGTAAACCCGTGAAATGGTACGCGCTATGTGCGTGCTTAGGTGCGCGGCTTCACGTACCTGAGCGCGGCGTACGTGGGCTGCTCCACCGCCGCCCTGCCGCCGGCCCAGTGGCCGCCGCCGCCGCCCGCCGCCGGTGACCCCTTGTAGTCGCCATCGCCGAACCTGCTGGAACACGGAGATTATCAAAATGCGCTAAAAGATGTAACCACTATATGTATATTT
>CM032666.1:7734571-7863915 GCA_019095985.1 Streblospio benedicti
TCTGTTCATCATCAAAATTCTAGGATCTTGTATTAGAATTGCATCTCCATTATAATGCAAATCATATCCAGAAGAGTGATTTGTAGCATTGGGTTTCATCCAATCCAACCAAAGAGGATTGCAAATAGTAGAGATCAATCTACATGCCATCAATAGAACTGTGAAGAAGACTGCCAGGAAACCATTCTTCGTACAAGCCATGGTAAGATTTTGTTTGTGATCTGTTCATTTCTGTAATCCTAATGTAACATCGTGATGTGATAAATATTGCCATGCAGTATTGTGATATTTTATCAGCTGCCAGTTACGTACAAACAAATTAATGGTCATATCAATATCGAATGGTTACAGAGCAACGTCCTTTGTAAATGTGGGCAGTAAACCACCTAAAATGACCACCTGTATCATTAAACCGCTTTTATTATACATGCAACATTTTGAACAAACAGTAGATATTATTCGGCTTATGGGTTGATGAAATAAAGTCTTGTTTTTCTTATTTTAAAATTGTTTTTGTTTGTTTGTTCGTGTTTGTTTTTTCGTTTTCTTTTATCTTTTCTTTTTTTCTTTTTCTTTTTTTTCTCTTTTTTATTTTTTTTCTGTTTTTGATCATGTGGTATTTACTCAGACTTGTACGCTAATATGTCTAATATTTCGTGTTTGCCTATCTTTGTATGTGTTTGTTTTGTTTTGATTTCGTTTTGTTAAAGCGTTTTTCATCAAAATTACCAGGTATGGGTAAAATAGCAGCTTGAAATGCGTAACAGATAACAAAGTGTATGATTTCAAACATTCTTAATAAATAATATAAAATGGCCCAAAGTAGAGCCTGAAGTAGCATGTGATTCGTTTGGTTTAATTATAGGGGGCGGTTTGGCCTTGAATGTTAAAAATGATAAATGATATGGACTAGGAGTTAACACATTTTACATGTAAACTGTGTGTGTATTTCATTCGTACGTCTTGCATTTTCTTTGGTTAGTTTTACAGTTGTTTGGAATAATGATAAGATAGTCCTCATATTCATAATTAGGATAAAATTGCATTCGTTTATAAGCTCGTGTTGTACAAGTAAACGCTCTTGTATAGGAGGATCATGGATCATTTAGATCTAGTGGGTACATCCTCTTTCAAATTTCTTATCTGTACATATATTATATGTCGTGACTACCTGGTGGCAGTGTGCACATGGCCAGGGATGAGGTTTCCTCAACAACACTACCACAAAGCCGACACGGGCTCAAACAAGCAACCATCTGATCAGGAGGCCTACTTAATTCACTCGTCCAAGGAAGTAGGGGTAGATAACCTTGTCACCGTGACTTCTTATGCGTACTTTGATATGATCATTCTCACTCCAGCACCGTGATGTGGCATACTGCGTTGCTCCTCACTGTGGCACTAGCAGGTGCACCTGCAGGTGCCACAGACATCAACATTGACCCGACCAACATCATTCACGTCACAGACGACCACTACTTGAGCTTTGCTTTGGATTCGGGTACATTTAAAGATCCCGACTGTTGGAGCAAATTTGATTATAGGTATAGTGACACGTTTTAACATAATAACTTTGGATTATGTTGTAATAGTAAAACTGCTCCTAGTTATAGGCCTACTCTATTACTGAAATATTTCATTGAAGATGTGTAGTTGTAAAAGAAAGTATCAAACAAACAAGAGATTCATCGATATTTTCTATATATAGAGAGATAACAAGGTTGTACTGTAATCAGAATTGAGCCTGTTAGTTGCATCGTTTCAGCTGCTGAAGCAAAACCTTGTGTCTCGTTCGTTTGTTACTAATTGAATGTATGTATGTTTGCCTCTGGACAAGCTAGAACGTTTCCCGATGAACCGATTTCATTCAAACTTTATACAACTATGAGGTATGAGGTGGCAGGTGCGGGGCCATAGTGATTTGATTCTGGGCACTTTGCCAATTAAAGTGTGCTTTCCACGCGCCCATTCATGGTCCATTTTCAACATTCGTACTAGGAATGACTGTTCGACATTATATATTAGCAGCAAAAGTCTACTTGGTTCTGTTTGCTGCTACAGGATTGATATATAGCATGCCGGAGCCAATATGATTAGACAGAGGCTGCCAGGTATTTGTGGCCATTACATACATTGTAATTGTGTACTTTTTCACGGCTGTTTTCATCATGATTTCCATTTCAGTAAGCATCGTTATTGCGCATGCCCATAAGTCTACGTTGTTCTAACGACACTCTGCTCTCTAAGCACTTTTAATCTAGTTGTTGTTTTTGTTGTCTTGTTTTTATTTCTTTGTTTTCTAAAATGCCTATTGTTTTGTGGTTAACATTTTAAAAATTATTTGTTTGTTACGTTGGTATACTATATTGTTCAGGTCTTTGAAGCTGCAAAACTTGATGGCATCCTTGGCGCCAGCTATTTTTAGAATTGGAGGAACTGGTGCTGATATGACTTTCTTTGCCGCATCTAAAAATATCACAAACTTGCATGATTTGTTGGAAGATGTTATTATAATGACGGGTAAATATTCAATAAACTATATTTTTTATCTCTGACGTTGATTGGTTCAGCTAATATATACCTCCGTGAAAGGTCTTTTTGAAACTGTAATTGTAACATCTATTTCATTCTTGAATATTAAATCGTGCTTGTGTTTTAAATGCTTGTATTGTATTATACATTACCATATGTGGTGTGTTTTACTGCATTGGCATGCGAGGATTTTTACTCCAATTGTACAAGCAGTGCCTGAGATGGAATCCTCCAATATTTGAAGGAATAATCCTATAGGTACGTAAGAAAACAATAGATTTATGTGATAACGTTAAATGCATTTAGATGAAGACTGGGACCGCTTGAATTGGCTCGTGAGAGGGAGTGGTCTTCGTCTACTGTTTGATTTGAATATGCAATGTCGTTTTGGTGACCAATGGAACCCGACCAACGCCATTGAGCTCATTGACTACAGCGTACTGATGGGCTACACTGACCTACTGGACTTTGAGCTTGGCAACGGTAATGTGAACTTTAATCTACTGCTGGATTAGCTGGGGGTTGTTGCTGGGTCTGTTTGATTGTTTTTGTTTGTTTTGTCTTGTTTTTGTTTTTTTTTTTTTTGGGCGGGAGAGGTGTAAGGCAGGGGGGGCGGGGGGGGGTGACAGAATTGTTGGCTTCATTGGGAGGTACCCAAGGGCCTGCAGCCTCTGCTGTTAGTGCTATTCCACTTTTATTTTGTTTGTTCGTTTGTTTTTGTTTTGTTATGTTCTCCTTATATGGTTGATTGTTATGTTCTTCTGTTTGTTTAGTTTGTTTGTTTTCTATTTTCTTCTTTTATATACAGATTTCAACCCTATGCGTCCCACTAATTAGTGAGACAACCATTCACAAATGTTCACATGAGCTCGAACACGAGTCGACTGTGACTAATGTAAAACCCTCCTTGGGCTATATTTATGGGGGTCAGTTCTTTCTTTTCCAAGGATTCTATATCAAATCTTTTTCTCCCTCCTACATATGTTTGCTAAGAGAATGGTTTTCCCAAGAACGTGACACCTCGCATTATTTTACTACATTTGCAGAACCAAACCACGGAAGTCTTCCTGATAAAATATACTTTCAACCAGAGCAGTTTTCCAAAGATTATGGTATTTTGCATGACGTAATAAAACAATACCCCGAGCTGTCTGAAAGTCGTCTGGTGGGACCGGATGTTACCAACGCTGCACCTGTATCTGAAGATGATGGAAAGATATTACAAAAGTAAGACTCTTGCAATTGCATATCTAGTCTAGCATTTGTAGGTATACTGGGGGTCGGGGTGGGATGGGGGATATGGCATGGGAAAACCCCCCAGCAGAAACCCGATCCCTCCTTTCCTTCTCCCGCATCCCCTTCGTTCCACAAAATCCTGCATCCAGCTCTGGATGTAGAATTTATATCAAAATGAAAGATTATTCTTTAAGCACAACTAAAGGGGCCTGTGTCTTGTTTTCAGCTTGGTTGAAAATGGCGGACCATTCATGGATGCGTTAACTTTTCATCAGTATGTACTATGTAGTCGCATTTGTTTATGGTTTTATGGTTTTTATGGTTTATGAATGTGTATTCGACTTTTTAAAGTCAGAAGTGTTCCATATTATCAAAAGGCATTGCTAAATAACTGTAAAAACTGTCACGTTTATATTTCAGCTACTATTTCAAGGGACCGGGGGCAGGGGTAGACGAATACCTTAATCCTAAGCATTTTAATGGACTGGCAGATCATATTGCTGTTGCAAGAGATATCATTCGGAATTCTTCTAATCCAAACATTCCCTACTGGATTGGAGAAACGTCTGACTCTTACGACAGTGGCACCGCGGGAGTTTCTGACCGTTTTGTGTCTGGATTCTTGTAAGTTAAAATCTGTACCTATTTTTACTTATATCAATTATTATATTTGGTGCTCTCTCACGATATATATGTACAAAGCATACACCCCTTTGAAAATCGTTTCCTTATTTCTTATATTTTATGCATATCCACCACAGCATTTATGTGTGCATTCATGAAACAAATTTAAATGTCCAATGAATTTAGTGGCCATTTTTGATGTTTTAGGTGGCTAGATAAACTTGGTTTGTCAGCATCTATGGGTGTGAGCGTAGTGGTGAGACAAACTTTGTATGGTGGAAATTACGCTTTGCTAGATGCAAACTTGGATCCAAACCCGGTGAGTAATATGTTGCAAATTATTGCTTTTATTCCGATTCATTTTTATTGTGTGTGCGCATGTGCGTGGGTGCGCGTGTGGTTGCCATTTTCTGTTCGCTCCTTTCATATAATTATCTTTCAGGATTATTGGTTATCTTTACTCTTCAAGAAAGCAGTTGGAACAGAAGTACTGAAAGTTATTTCTTCAAACCAACCAAACACAACACGGGTATACGCGCACCTAACCAATACAAAGTATTAAATATATAATCAATATTCATACATGTACATGATCTCGAGCATCAACATTTTTAAAATTATTTCATTGTCAATAACAATTTTTAACTAAATTTTGTTTGAAGGGTCCCAAACCAGTGCAAATCATCGTGGTATGCATGGATTCGCCAATTGTTATGCCAAGTGTGTTTAAACGCTCTGCCAATCTTTGGACGTTGCAGGAACTGTGCGGGTCCATCGGATTGCTATCCTGAAGGATCCGTTACCATGTTTGCTTTGAACGTGAACACAAAAGCAGCCGACAAACTGACAGTCCAGGGTGACCTTGCCAAGATGATGGTTGACGCTTACGTTTTCACTGCAGGGGATGACACTGGACCACTAGCCAAGTAATAATGAGTTACACAGTGTAAACGCCAGTAAGGACCTGAAGGACCATCTGTATTTTTTTAATGACCATCCCTATAATTTGACCCTTTTTTCATGGTTTCAAACCTTCATAAAGACACCACCGTGAACTGCAAACAAACAGACTACCTCTCTAATTATGAGAACAATTAAGGGACAGTGCAATATTTAGCAGGCGGGGGGACCGGTGCGAATAGAAAAACTTGTCTGAAAAAAGGTCTTGTCCCCTGCTGATGTGATGAAAAAAAACTGATGTCCCATTACCTCTATTCATAAAAAAAGTCCGCGTCCCCTCCCATGAATATTCGTGTGATTAATTTGTACTGATTCGCTTACATCGAGGTGGGATTTCAGCAGCTGAAAAAAAGTACATGTCCCATGCCCAACGAGAATGAAAAATCATCCGGTCCCCCTACTTTGCACCTTGAAAAATGTACCTGTCCCCCTACCAAATGCACCGGTCCCCCCTTCCTGGTAAATATTGCACCGTCCTTAGTGGCTAGCATAATGGAGGAATACCTTACACACCTGCCATATCCATAGGTTAGGGACAGTGCAATATTTATCAGGGAGGGGGACCGGTGCATTTGGGTACACCGTTGGGGACAGGTACTTTTTTCAAGGTGCAAAGTAGGGGGACCGACCGTGAATGGGAAAATTGACAGTGATCCCCGATTCACGGATGATTTTCATTCTGATTCGTTGGGCATGGGACATGTACTTTTTTTCAGCTGCTGAAATACCACCTCAACGTGAACAAATCGGTATGAATTAATCATGCGAATATTGATGGGAGGGGACGCGGACTTTTTGTTATGAATAGAGGTCATGGGACATCAGGTTTTTTTTTTTCATCACATCAGCAGCGGACAAGACTTTTTTTCAGACAAGTTTTTTTATATGCATTTTTTTTTTTCATCCATCCTGCCTTCAAGACTTTTTTCAGACAAATATATCCCCCACCGTCCCTTATGAAAACTTAATAATGCCCCTATTGATAACAAAAGCTGGCAATTACCCTAAATAGTTTATTATCAATATTCCAACCTTTTGAGTCTTGTCAGAATTTTATAAATATCACAATTTTATATTTTGGTTTTTAAAAATGTATACCATTGCACTACATGCACCCCAGTTCTGTGGCGATATAATGTAATAATGCTAAATCACTAATGCTAGTGATGTGCCCCTGGTTTTGCTGGGTGTCTACATGGCACAATGCAAACTTTCCAGATTTCTGAGCGAAGAACACAATGCAAACATCTGATTATACAAGTGCGTGTCACAATCTGTTCTGTGGACAAGATCGAAAGGAGCAAAGATGCGTCCAAAAAGCTAAAAAAAAGTTCTCAGAATTGATTTTTTTAATCCTTTCCATGATTCTGTAACACCATTAGGAGATTTTAGGGAACAAATATCTATAAATTACACAATGCAGACTTCTAATTCAGTATTTCATAATGAATTGTTAATTATTCACCACTTAAAAACATAACTGCACTTTTCATTAATTTATAATTCTAGAACTGTGAAACTGAACGACCGGCAGCTAAAACTGAATGGAGATGATGTGCCACAACGCTTCACACCAAATACAGGAAAAGCTCGAGATCCTATCATGCTCCCACCACTCTCATATGGATTTTTTGTCTTTTATCAAGACTGAACAACATTGATTACAAATTAAAGCTGTAGATGAATATACTTGTTATTTTCTCATTTGATATCAAAGTAGTTTTTTCTTAGGTGTAGTATAATATAAGGAGTAGGGTTTCTTGTAAAAATACACACTTTGCATACAATAAAATCAGGAACTCATAATTTAGACATGGACTACCTTTTTCATGTTAGGAACACAGATTAGCCCTACTGTAGAACACCCAAGCAGATCCATGTTTTCAAAATAGGAGCATGCAAACTCTTGATTGCATTATGGTTTTAGTGAATCTAAAAAAAATAGGGAAAAGCGAGAGGGCACGAGGTTCACATGGAATGCCTGGATCTGAATCCAGTGATAACTCTCCATAATCCACTTTACTCTTTGAATTGTCAAGTTTTCAGGGTTGATAAAAGGAATAGAGTGACTAAAACATTTGTCTATACTATTGGAATTGTTATAGAAATGTGAAAATTAAGTATGAGGTTTTATTGTACAATACAAATTTTAAAACAAAATAAAAATACATACAATATACATGATGCATTCACACTGGAAAATCTTAACCTGACATGCATAATCATAATCAGCAGTTAATATCACAGTTGTTAGTGGAATCATGGTTGCATTGATAGTTTCTCAACTTTCTTTACACACAGGCTATGTTTGAACTAAATCAAGGCTTCTTATCACACAATAGTTTAATTATGACAGCACTCACTTTCTACAGGAAACATCTACACAACAAAAATTAATTTTTTGTTGATTTAGCAAACACACACAAGCCGTAAACCTTTGTCATATAATTTGCTTATCAATCATATCTAAAACGTGCTTGAAAGAGGTTAATACTAATATAAGACACAATGCCTACAAATAAACTAAAAATCAATAAGCAAATAAACTGTCTTAAGTGTAAATTGCACACACAGTTTAGTATGCATAACAAAACAATTATATTGGATTCTTCAATATATAACCAGAAAAAAAGCATATTCAACTATTACACAATGACATAAGTATGACCACTCTAAAGTGTCTAAATCTTTCTTTTGGTGGCTGTCAGAAGATTAATGATTCTACAATGCAGTGAGGGAATTTCCTAGGTACAAAATTTCACACCTGCTTGAGGGAAAATGAAAAATCCGAATGTTAAAGGGGGCAATTCAATTCCGTCTTTGGCTTGGCCTTTCTTGGGTTCGATCACAAATGGCATTTTGTGGTCTCCTTCTATCTCCATGAGCTTTCCGTTAATCATCACATGCCTGCAATTCATAAATGTGGTGATTAATCTCGTACATACACTGTAGATATGCTCTCCCTAACACGATGAATTAAATATCTGCAACATTTAAATTCCAATACCATTACTAATTCATGTTAAAGTCCGACCCGCTAAATTGACATTTTTTCAACTTAAACGCTCATGAGCATTTGGATGGTCATACACAGTATGTATAATCCACAAAAACATTTTAAATCATTCATGTATTCTTTGATGTGTCTTTTTTATCATTACATTTCTATTTTTTTAGATTGTTTTGTCATTTTATATTCTTTTTCTAGAACCGATTTTAAATACTAAGTTGTTTTTAATGAGTATTCAATATAGAAACTATTTGGTTGAAATTCATTGAATGTACAGAAGAGCAGTGCTGAGGATTTCAGTTCACTTAAGTTTGCTCGTAATTAAAAATATTGCCTTCTAGTTCAATGTTACATACCGCTTACTATCACTTAATATAGTACGAGAGATGTGAGAGACAGTCAGAGACGAATTCCAACACATAAAACATTTTGGATTACACCAAATTATCAAACAAAATACATGTACCATCAATTTTAATTAATAAGCTGATGCAATATGTAGCACAGAAAATGAAAATAAACGTCCCCACTTACTTAGACAACATGCCATTGCTATCACCAGGAGTGAATAGATAGATGTCGACGGGCTGGTCCATCATGGCTTTGCTCACTTTCAGTGTATCACTTGTGTTTCTGTTCATGTTGAGAGCGAACATGGTGACGGATCCAACAGGATACGGCTTCGGAAACATGTACCTGGATAAAAGATGGTCGTTTGAAAAACATAAGTCTTCCCCTACAAAGTAGGAAGTTGAATGTTACCTTCTAAATAGTTTAAGTCCAAAATCTAATCAGCTTTCGATAATACACTCATCTGTGATTAAACTATATTAACTCATAACAAGTCCTAGAATGTACCTACTTGAGGTTGGTGCAATGAGCATACACTCGCGTTGTCTTGGGTCTGCTACTGGACGTCGTTACATTCAGCACTTTATGCCCAACAAAGCGAGAAAACTGCAACGTCAGCCAGTAATCCTACAACATAAAGTTACAGCTTTACTAGATTCACATGCAGGATCATGTGTTTTTCATAACCTCATGATCTAACTTGTTATCTCTTTACAAATCTCCTGTACACTTAAACTGTATTATACCACAATATTAACATATCCACATGCATTAAAGCGCCGCCTCCATAACCGAAAAACACCATGTTTTAAGGCATTTTGATGGTTAAATTTATTCTTGACATCAAGAGCATGCTCTTAAATTCAAAAACCAAGGCGCACGCACATTAGAACCTCCCGTTGGACGTTCTATCGAGTAAACCAAAGAAAGACATCCATTATCGCTCACTGATTCCCCAACACCATTGAATGTCTTGACAGGTGTCATTTGAGGTAAATCTTCGACAGCACATAATTTTTATACATTCTCACATTATTTATGCCATTCATATTAAAATAGATAGAGATCATTGAAACAAGTAAAAATGAAAATTTATCATTTCATTCTTCTGTTGTTGGTTAAGAAATATGGAGGACCAGCCAATAGCAAATTTACATATCAAGAAAAATCACAAGATCGTAAAAGCATTTATTGAACATAGATCATGTCCATCATGGCAAACAATGCTGTTTGTTATGAAAAGCTCCTAAAAAGGTGGCGTCTCGAAATATAATGATGATTTAGCATGTATAATGGCCGAGTGCGCTTTAATGCACAGGGATACAGTACACAGGTCTTAGGACTAAAGTTTTCAAAGTGGTGGCTTTATATTGGAGGTTGACAATATATGTGACTTCAGTGGCGTAGGCACTGTATACTCAAAAGTGCGTACACATCAATTGCAAACTTTTTTCTACCCTAAAATGATAAGTGGTTTGCAACATAAAACATTCACTGTCACTGACTGGGTGGGAATTTATTTTGTTACACCTTAACACAGTTTCAATAAACAGCCTTGAATAAAATAGTGCCGTCATACGTGCGTATTTTTCGCCGTCACAAAGCATATGATGGAGGATGCGTGGGCCCGTGCTTTCTGATACAGGTAAATATAAAAAGTGGGTCCGTCTTAATGAAGGAAAATTGCCTTATTTTGACATTGAATATTTATGTGCTTAAAGTCTATATTAATATATTTGTGAACAACAAGTAATTATATATACAACTTGTCCCACAACATACTGGATGGAGATGAGATTTTAATAGAGTGTAAAGATATACAAGCACTTTATTTTGACCATGCCATGTTGTTGCATTATTTTCCAATGTGTACCACAGTCAAACTCTGCTTTTTATAACCTTTAAAAAATTAATCAGTACATACAATGATATGTATGGATGGAACACATATTACCACTGATTCACGAATGCTAATTATACAAGTATAGGACAGACAGTAACTGAAATAACAGCCAAAAGACTATATTTATGGGCGTTGTTTTCTTTTTACTAGGGTTTAGCAAACTGTTTTCAAAATCATAAATAAAAGTTTTCATTCTTTTTGTTTCTGATTTACTGCTAATATGTCCCAAACATAAACTATCAAAAGAAAAATTATTTTATTTGATTTAAATTTAGAGTACATATACTCATATCAAAGATCCAAATACAATACATGAAAATATTTCATTTTATATTACACAACTCAACCATTAAACTTTTCTTTCATACCAATGCATCTATTCCTTGGAAGGAAATTTTTTCATGTATTGTATTTGGATCTTTGATAAAGTAAAAATATGTACTTTAAATTTAAATAAAAAATAATAATTTTCTTTTGATAGTTTATGTTTGGGACATGTTAGCAATAAGTCAGAAACAAAAAAAAGAATGAACCCGTATTTATGTCTGCTAATCAACAAAACATCAAAATGGATTGTGCATAAACAAATCAGCAAAAATCCTGCCTACGCCACTGGACTTTTGATCCTAATCAGATGCTATACTCAAAATAGTTAACATACAAATGCAAATTTTCTACAATCTCAACTGAATGAATCAAGATATACAACATACAAAGAAAGGAAATCCCAAAGAACTGAACCAGAACGAAATATTTACTGGGTTAAAGTACAAGCCGTTTTTTCATCAACAGACACAAGTGCATAGTAATGTAAAAAAAACGTCTGTCTCATCACAGCTCCAACACCCATCGAAGCAGCTAGACCCAGCTTGTCTAGCCAGCTAGAAAAAGCAATGACAATTTTAATATATACTACCACTATCCAATTTCTCATTTGACATAATAAGTTGAACTGCTAATTATGTTAAAATACAGTTATTTGTTTTTCACTAATAAATTGTCCTGAATTCATATGCAGTTATGATTTTTAACAGTGTAATCTATTCTCAAAGGCTTACAGAAATCCGGACACAAATCTGTCAGAGACATCTTTTGTCCCTTCATGCCATGCGTCTGCAGTTTCTGTTATCCAGAACTTTAAATCTGGATTGGAACTGTTCTTGATTATGTTCTTTACATCATTAATAGTCATCTCCAAGTTGCCAAAATGATCTGGATTCAAGTAATCATTCACACTTGCTACATCCCCACGGAAGTAGTAGCTAAAAAGGGAATACAAGAACAAATTATTTACAAAACTAATGTTCCATCACATTTACCTTTTCAAAAACAGTTCAAGAAATAAAAACAAAATCTGACGAAATAAAAACATAAACATAAAGACCTTTCTGTATACTCACTGATGAATAGTCAATGCATCAATATGTTTACCAGCAATGTCTGCAACACTAAAAAGTAATGAAATAATAACTCATTTTGTACAAAATCAGACTCAAATATTTAAGTGTAATTAACCACACAAATTCAACACGATCATATTATGAAATAAATATCTATTCTACCTTTTCAGTATTTTGCCCTCAACAGTATTTGGGGTGAAAGTACCAACTACATCCGGTCCAACAATTTTACTCATTTTAAACCAGTCATACTGCTTATTGAGATTTCTTAGCATCACAAAATCCTTTGCAATTTGATCAGGGCTGATAGCCACAGACCCTTTATTCTTGCCAAACTCATTTGGTTCTGCAAAATAGGATATTTTCATTAAAACAAACAAACAAAAAGCCATTCTGTATGAATAACTTGCAAACTTTTTATCTCACAGTATTTTTCTTATTTTGGAGACAAATGGGTATAGTGTTGCTGTCATCTGCATGTACTTTGACAAATTGCATGAAAGTAAATAATTTACTTCCTTAAAATATGAATTAAATCTTTTATATAGCAACATAGAGGCAAATGTAAAACTAAGGTCTAATGTGAATATATCATCAAAATGTAGACATTTAACCTCAGACCTATTTTTTCTCAGGTGCAATTCAAACATAAAACCTGACATTACCTTATAGCCTAGCCTAGCACTGCCAACTATCTCATTTGATTTCCATTCAACTGCCATAACTATCTAAAAGGACAGCTAAGATCGTGAATACTGAAATCATACATCACTTATTCTGAATACTCACCATTGCCCATTTGCCAGTCCACGCTTTCTCCCACCTCAGCCAAGGTACTGAAATCCATAAGAGCTGCAGCATTTGTTGGGTCCCACTGAACCCCGAATCGCAGTTGTAGATTAAGATTGAACATGACTCGCAGCCCTGTGCCTCGTACCAGCCAGTTCAAATTCAACCAATCTTGCTCTAGAAACATCAAGACAAACCAGTCAAAATCTGTTATAAACCACAGAGCCTGGGTGGTATGTAAAATGTTCTTTTTTTGTTTTTGTACTACTATGACAGTATCAGAGTATATTATACTAAACAACCTTTTGACTTGACTTGATTTCAGATTTATTTTTCATCAATAACTTACTACCTATATATTAGCCCATGCAATAAAAACCTTCAATCTGTCAGTTAAAGCGAGTGTGGGAAATAATCTAGAGCTAATATTAAAGTTAAAAACTGGCAATTCACAGTAATACAGTCATTTAAGAATGAAATAATGTAAATTGTATGATTACGGTTCATGACTTGAACTTGGTCTGGTAATTGTAGTGAAACATTTTTCAGAACTCCCAAATTAGAATCAAATACTGTCCAGTCAGCACTGCTGCCCCCAACTCTGAGAATGGCTGGGGAGAAGCAGGCCAATAACATGCCGAGACGGTCAGACCTGGAAGCAAAATCAATCTTTGCAGGATAGAAAATAGCTTTCTCTAACTGACAATTACCAGGAATTTTCTCATTGTTGCTAAATGTAAATGTACTGGCAATTATTTTAAGAATAGCATAGAGTGAAAAACCTATGCAAGAACCCCAAATGTTTGCCATATATAATTTTGTTTAGCATTGAAATCTTCTTGTTAGTTTTATAAAGTTAATTCCTTTGTCTGCAATAACATCCATTTGAATCACACACCTGTACTTAAATGAAAATCTCCCATCTCATTGCCCCAAAATATATCATTACATTTGATTTGAATTCAAAATTATAAAAATCAAACTTACGTGTTATTGAATGTTTTCCATCGATTTGGATCGCTAAATATGCCTGTATCTAGATTAAAGCTTACATAATGATCGTCGGTAACATGGATATAGTTTGATGTGTCAATGTTAACTTGAGTTCCAAGACTTGCACTCAGATGGCCCAAAATAATCAGGCACACAAATTTCCCTTTCATGGTTTATTTTCAGCTCAAACTTCAGCTACTAACCATCAATGATTTTATGCACACCTGAAACATACAAGTTACAATTATTTATCATCAACCTCAAAATATAACTCATAAAAAAACAAATTGATAGCTCATATTTGTATTTTTTCTAATCGGCTGCAATATAGATTTTCCTTAAAATTCATTGGTTGCCTGGAATCTACACCTGTTGAATGCAGGATTGAAGAAATATGCCATGGTTTTGAGGTCAATATGCATGAATCAATGTCTGAATCGGGGAGTAGAAGACGTGTAATAAACTAAGTTGGGGCACCTAATATCTACCCTGAATATCACAGGTCATTTATAAATTATGATTAAACCACTCTCTGGTAAAACATTTCAGAAGTCAATCTGACATCTGATACCAAGAGTGGTAATATCACAAAAATGTGTACATGTATATTCTACTAAAGTATAGCAAATCTGAAAATCATACCTTTTACAATTATCTTTTTGAGTGTGCGGTTATTTGTGAAATTCCAAGCTGTTTTTCAAAGCCCACTTATATCTTACATTACAAGTCGTGTATCCAGAGGTGTGTACGTGTGTCCAGTTACATAGTAATTCTCATTGTGTGCAATATATGCAATATGCATAAGATAAGAAAAAAGCTACAATCTCTTTAGATAATTATATTACATAGCGTAGACAATAAACATTTAATAAGAGAGTAATGGAAATTTCACTGGAAATGACTTCTAGCTTTGTTGCATAGCCATGATGTGTATGGGGTACAGGATTTAGGTTTGGACAAGCAGTTACCGGTATGTGCTTTACACATAATTGCTTATACAAATTTATATTTATTTCCTGAAATAATGATATACGCTTCTTCTTGTATAAATATTCTTAATTATTGATCAATAGCTGTCCATTAATTTGTTTATTTATGTTAATTTTTTGTTTATCTGTACGTGTGTGCATTGGGGTGGAGGACAATTTTACAGTATAGTACTACCTTTTCTTTTGTTTTATGTAACTCTAAATACCCGCACAAGATCTATTGAGCTAACCTTGGAGCTAACCTTAAAAAATATCAAGATAGCATAAAATTGTAAACAGTATATGTAAATTAGATATACAGTTACTTACAATCGTGCAATATCACCATTCAGAAATTAAAATTTAGTTTAATCTCAAGCGAATTATATCCTTTAAACAAAATGATTTTCTTTTATTAGTTTATTATCACACAACAGTAATTTCTTATCGTACCAGTCACATGGTGGAACCTCCCACTTTTATATAAACATTGAATATTTAAGTGGACATAAAGTCTTCATAAAAGACCTGAACAAATAGCGGTGTATTGAATTCTGAAATGTTTATCACTGAAGCTTTTAAGAAATACTTGGTTTCTTGGTTTTAGATGTCACAATTTTATTATTAGTTTATGAATAATAAATGGGTACATATCTACATATAGAGGATTTCAACAATTACTGCAAATGATATGAAAACTTCAATAATGCCCATCTTTTCTACAACTGATATTTAACAGGTTTAGCATAATCATATAACAATTCAGTACTTACATTTGCACAAATCTTTCTTTTCTAATATTTCAAACACCAATGATCATTTGCTTCAATTCAGAAGTACCGGTAATACCTATCCAGGTACACAAACATTGCTCAAGTAAACATACTTTAGTTTGGAATAGGGAACTTATATGACCATGCAAAGACTGGCCTTTGTAGAGAATGACCCGAGCAAAGACTAGTTCTACTTTACAAAGACATCATCGCCTACCTGCAATTAATCACATCTTTTTTTACTTTCTGTAAATACTGGTGTCTGAAACATAATATGAAATAAAAGCAACAAGGTACTTTGTCTTTTGATGAAAAATCAAACTTAAGTGAGAATAAACCATTTTACTCTTTGAACTCTTTTAAGTTTTCAGGGTTGACAAAAGGACTAGAGTGACTGTAATATTTGTGTATATTATTGGAATTGTTATAGAAATGTGAAAAATTAAAAATAAGTTAGTTTTTTTGTGCAACACAAACTTTAATACAAAATAAAAATCTATACAATATACATTCACACTGGAAAATCTCAACATGACATGCATATATCATAATCAACAGGTAATTTCACAGTTGTTAGTGGAATCATGCTTGAATTTGATTGTTTCTCAACTTTCTTCACACGTAGATCATGTTTGAACCAAATCGAGGCTTCTTATCTCACAATAGCTTAAATTACTGTTATTTATTTACAACAGCCCTCACTTTCTACACGAAACATCTATACAGCAAAAATTTACTTTTCGTTGATTTAGCAAGCACACCCACGCAATAAAAATTTGTCAGATAATAGGCCTGTCAATCAATCATAAAAAGAGGTTAATACAATGTACTATGACACAATGCCTACTAGAGAACTAAAAATCAATCAGCTAATCAAATGTCTTTCGTGTAAATTGCACACACTGCAACAAGTATTGGATTCTTCAATATAAACCAGAAAAAATTATATTCAAGGATTACACTATGACATAAGTATGATAACACTGAAGTATCCAAATCTTTCATTCTTATTTCGTTTTTTAAATAAACACATCTGTTCCCTTTGAAACCATTCTAAAGCAGAAATCAAATCTATCACAAATATAGAATGGAATTTAGCTCTAAAAGTGTAATCCAGCTGACCAATTAAGAAATTCAATGGATTTCAGAAGATAAATTATTCTACAATGAGGTCTCCTAGGTGCAAAATTTCACACCTGCTTGAGGGAAAATGAAAAATCCGAATGTTAAAGGGGGCAATTCAATTCCGTCTTTGGCTTGGCCTTTCTTGGGTTTGATCACAAATGGCATTTTGTGGTCTCCTTCTATCTCCATTAGCTTTCCGTTTATCATCACATGCCTGCAATTCATAAATGTGGTGATTATTCTCATACATACACTGTAGATATGCTTTCCCTAACATGACGAAATAAATATCTGCAACATTTTACATTCCAAAGTCAATACTTATTCATATTGAAGTCCACCCAACATATTGACATTTTTTCAACCTAAAAGTTCATGAGTAGTTGGATGGACACATACTGTATGTATAATCCACAAAAACAAATGAAGTAGTTACTAGTTAGTGTATTCATTGATGTGTCTTTTTTATCATTACATTTTTACTTTTTTTAATTTGTGTCGTCATTTTATCTATCTTTTTAGAACTGATTTTTAAATAATTGTTTTAAAAGAAACTAATTCATTGAAATAATAAATTGAATTCATAGATGAGCAATGCTGGGGATTTCAGTCTGCTTTTAAATTTAATGAAGACATGAAGCTGTATACCAAGTCTCATGTATTACATATCAGTTCACTTTTGCTTTGATTACAATTCAAAATATTGCCTTCTATGTTACAACTCTCTTACTTTCACCTAATATAGTACGAGAGATATGTGAGAGATGGTCAGAGATGAATTCACAACACATACAAAATTTTGGATTACACCAAATTATTAAACATACAGTACTGCTATCGGAAGAAGGATACAGAATCGTAAGCGAAATTAGAGGAATCGGCATAAGAAAATGTAATAATTCGTAACAATTCGTAACAAAGTTACGGCTATTACGATTTTCTTGGAACTGCTCAGTCACCGAAACTATGATACTAACGATGTATCGAAATAATCAGAAAAAAAGTAATAATCAGAACATTTTCTCATACTTACTGTCAATATGGCGCCATCTGCTAATAAATAATCGGATTTGTTCGGGCGTTCTTGTTTATTCCCGACAAAAAATGAAAGCGGAAGTGTGGACGCCGCGCAGACATCCAATATGAAACGAAAATCTGTCAAAATGCCGGTGTGAATTTTAAATTTTAGCAATATTCTTTTTATTACAGGAACCTCTGTAAAATGAGTAATATATTGGGAACAATCGAAATAATCTTCAAATAAAATAACTTCAGGCGAGTTATGAAGAAAGCCATAATTTGCGGAAGCTACAGAAACTTTTTACATTCGTAATAGTCGCAACAATGAGAAGAAATAGGAAAAAAACGTAAAAAATCGTAGCGTAATTCTCGAAATTGTTCTTCTGTATCCTTCTTCCAATCTCAGTACTGTAACACCCTCAATTTTAACTAATAAACTGCTATAATATGTAGCATGGAAATTGAAAATAACTTACTTAGACAACATGCCATTACTATCACCAGGAGTGAACAGATAGATGTCGACGGGCTGGTCCATCATGGCTTTGCTCACTTTAAGCGTATCACTCGTGTTTCTGTTCATATTGAGAGCGAACATAGTGACGGATCCAACAGGATACGGCTTCGGAAACATGTACCTGGATAAAAGATAGTCGTTTGAAAAACGTAAGTCTTCCATATCTAAAAATGTGAATGTTACCTTATAAATAGTTTAAATCCAAAATCTAATCAGCTCTTGATATACACTCATCTGTGAGTAAACTATGAACACAAAATAGATATTAGCATCATCTGGCATAAAAAAGACTTTGGTAACAGGTGCCTGGGTCAATGACACCATTCACAATTCACAATACTTATTTACTTCTTCATGGAGTGTAATTAAAATTAGGAATGTCAATGGACACAACACACTTTGGAAATTGGGTTAAATTTCTTGACAATCGATTGATTGTGTGGTCTATTTAGAAGAAAATGACAAAGGAGCATTCACCATACAGCAAATGCACGTAAACTATTGAGTATATAGTTTTTACATGTATTTAGAAGCAGTCAGGCTGTAACAGACCTCATTTTCATTTCAGATGGATGAAACGTTGACTATGCCGAAATATCCATGTTGAATATAAAATGAGTTCTATAAACAAAACTCAAATATCACATGGATATCCCGATGCCAAATATATAATGTTCAAATAGGTGCCCTGAAATTTGAATCATGTCATATGTGAATCAGCACTAGCATGAAAAGGGTCCATAAAAGTTACAATTCTACATCCCTTAACAAACCACACACCTTATATTAGAATGTACCTATAGAATGTATCTGTAGAATGTCCTAGAATGTACCTACTTGAGGTTGGTGCAGTGAGCATACACTCGCGTTGTCTTGGGTCTGCTACTGGACGTCGTTACATTCAGCACTTTATGCCCCAACAAAAGAAAAAATTGCAACGTCAGCCAGTAATCCTGCAACATAAAGTTACAGATTTACTAGATTCCCATGCAGGATCATGTGTTTTTCATAACCTCATGATCTAATGTAATTTGTAACTGGTCTCAGGACTTAAGTCTCAAAAGAGGTGACTTTATTGGGAAGGTTGAAATTAGGATTTTAATGGAGTTTTGGATCGATCGACAATATATGTGACTTTTATTGAGGTGATCCTAATCAGATGCTTTACTCAAAATAGTTAACATACAAATGCAAATTTTTTACAATCTCAACCGAAAGAATCTAAGATATAGAAAATAAATACAAAGAAAGGAAAGTACATAAAAACAGAATTAACACAAAACATTTACTGGGTTAGGGAAGTACAAGCCGTTTTCATCAACAGACACAAGTGCATAGTAATGTCCAAAAAATGTCTGCCTCATCACAGCTCCAACACCCATCGAAGCAGCTAGACCCAGCTTGTCTAGCCAGCTAGAAAAAGCAATGATGATTTTTAATATATACTACCACTATCCAATTTTACGCCCCTTGACCTAATAAGTTGAACATCTTATGTTAATATACAGGCATTTGTTTTTCAATAACAAATGGTCTTGAATTCATATGCAGTTATGATTTTAACAGTGTAATCTATTCTTAAAGGCTTACAGAAATCCGGACACAAATCTGTCAGATACATCTTTCGTCCCTTCATGCCATGCGTCTGCAGTTTCTGTTATCCAGAACTTTAAATCTGGATTGGAACTGTTCTTAATTATGTTCTTTACATCATTAATAGTCATCTCCAAGTTGCCAAAATGATCTGGATTCAAGTAATCATTCACACTTGCTACATCCCCACGGAAGTAGTAGCTAAAAAAGGAATAAAAGATTTTTTTACAAAACTCTAATTCTATCACATTTACTTTTTCAAAAACATTTCAAGAAAAAAAAATTGATGAAATAAAAACATGAACATAAATGCCTTTCTGTATACTCACTGATGAAAAGTCAATGCATCAATATGTTTACCAGCAATGTCTGCAACACTAAAAAGTAATAAAATAATCACCCATTGTGTACATAAGAGTCTTGCAAGTGTAATTAACTATGCAAATTCATTAAGATCATATTATGAAATTAACAAGGAACTACCTTTTCAGAATTTTGCCCTCAACCCTATTTGGGGTGAAAGTGCCAACTACATCCGGTCCAACAATTTTACTCATTTTAAACCAGTCATACTGCTTATTGAGATTTCTTAGCATTACAAAATCCTTTGCAATTTGATCAGGGCTGATGGCCACAGACCCTTTATTCCTACCAAACATATTTGGTTCTGCAAAACATGTATTTTCATTATGCTGTGAAAGAAACAAAAAAACATTGCGTATGAATAACTTGCAAACTTTTTATCTCACAGTATTTTTCTTATTTTATAGACAAACGGGTAGTGTGGCTGTCATCTACATTTTATATACTTTGACAAATTGCATGAAAGTAAATAATTTTCTTCTTTACAGCTGCTTCCTTACATTATAAATTATATATTTTATATACCAACATAGAGGCATATATGTATGACTAAGGTCTAACATGTGTATATCACCAAAACTTGATCTCCATTCAACTGCCATAACTATATAAAAGGACAGTTAAGATTGTGAATACTGAAATCATTAACCACCTATTCTGAATACTCACCATTGCCCATTTGCCAGTCCACGCTTTCTCCCACCTCAGCCAAGGTACTGAAATCCATAAGAGCTGCAGCATTTGTTGGGTCCCACTGAACCCCAAATCGCAGTTGTAGATTAAGATTGAACATGACTCGCAGCCCTGTGCCTCGTACCAGCCAGTTCAAATTCAACCAATCTTGCTCTAGAAACATCAAGACAAACCAGTCAAAATCTGTTATGAACCCCAGAGGCTGGGTGGTATGTAAAATGTTTGTTTTTTGTTTTTGTACTACTATGAGAATATCATACTAAACAATATTTTGACTTGGCTTGATTTCAGATTTATTTTTCATCAATAACTTACTACCTATATATTAGCCCATGCATAAAAACCATTGATTTGTAAGTTAAAGCGAGTGTGGAAAATAACCTAGAGCTAATATTCAAGTTAAAAACTGGCAATTCACAGTAATGCGGTCATTTGCGAATGAAATAATCTACATTGTATGATTACCGTTCATGACTTGAACTTGGTCCGGTAATTGTAGCGAAACGTTTTTCAGAGCCCCCAAATTAGAATCAAATACTGTCCAGTCAGCACTGCTGCCCCCGACTCTAATAATGGCTGGGGAGAAGCAGGCCAATAACATGCCAAGACGGTCAGACCTGGAAGCAAAATCGATCTTTGCAGGAGAGAAAATAGCATCCTCTAACTTACAATTTGCCAGGCAGTTTCACTTTTTTACTTATGTAAATGTGTGGTACTGGCAATTATTTTGATCAAAGATTTTCACTAAACTAGTATAGAATGAAAAACCTACCATATCCCCATGCATTAAAGCCCATGCGCCTAACATCAAAGATGGGCTTAGTGTTCCAATATAAGCCCATGGGCCATTAAGTGAGAATACAATTCATTTTCCTTACCAAAACAATTGATAGTTACATGCACCCTGAACACCAAAAAGTGACCAAAGACACGTGAAAAGAACATAATACACCTAAAGAAATCCTGTACTCGTATGGATACACATACCATATGAACATGGTTTGGGCGATATTAGACGCTCCGACACGTTTCACTACTTTCCATCAATGATTCAGAATGAACATCGTTATAAACCTTCGATGGAAGCTTGAATCAATTTATGAAGATATATATTTGTGTTAATCTGCATCTAGAATACACCCAAAGTGAGAATTAACAAATAATATATTTTTTCAAAACAAATCTTACCGGCACAATTCTTGTAGCAACCGAAACACGATTCTCTAGGAGCTTTAAAAAACGCGACCTCGTTTTAATGCATAAGAAATCAAGTACTTACTCGGACTGTCGACTGTTAAATGCTTTTGATATATCTCTAGTGTGTGAGTAGAATTTGTAATCGCGAACTTCTGTGGTTCAAATATTTATTAAATTAGGTTTGCGCAATGTTACCAAGCTATGAAAATCCTTGTGACAATGATGAATACGAAGACAGCATTGCTAGAAAAGAACTGAAACTAATAATTACCATTGATGTTTAAAGGAAAACATAGTGCATGCTGTCAAAAGTCAGTACTTTCATCATCACTCATGTAGGTAGTTTAGTACTGTACAGTAACACATCTTAGAACCCATGGTTAAGAAACTTTGTGGTTCTATATAGTCAAAATCCAATGCTTATTCATCGCTGAAATGGGGGTGGGCGTAGTGTTCGAATATACGCCCCTGGGCTTGTAAGTGGGAACTTTTTTCAATTTTCAAAAGGTCCAAAAAGTGCTGTTTTTTCGGTTATAAGCCCATGGGTTTTAATGTGCGGGAAAACGGTATGCAAGAACTCTAAATGTTTGCCATATACAATTTTGTGTAGCATTGAAATATTCTTGTTAGTTTTATAAAGTAAAGTGCTATGTCTGCAATAACATCCATTTGAATCATGTACCTGTACTTAAATGAAAACCTCCCATCTCATTGCACCAAAATATATCATTACATTAGAATTCAAAACAATAAAAATCAAACTTACGTGATATTGAATGTTTTCCATCGATTTGGATCGCTAAACATGGCTGGATCTAAATTAAAGCTTACATAATGATCGTCGGTTACATGGATATAGTTTGATGTGTCAATGTTAACTTGAGTTCCAAGACTTGCACTCAGTTGGCCCAAAATGATCAGGCACACAAATTTCAATTTCATGGTTTACTTTCAGCTCCAAATTCAGCTACTAACCATCAATGATTTTATGCACACCTGAAACATACAAGTTACAATTATTTACTATCAACCTTGCAATATTACTCATAAAAATGAGTAAGGCAGCAATATAGATTTTCCCCAAGAAATCATTTGTTGCCTGGGATCTACAACTGTTTAATGCAGGATTAGATAATATACATTACCTGAACGAATATGCTCTGCACAACAATCATACATAAGTCAAACCTCAGTAGTCAACATTATCGTTATGATACTTATGGGAAAATATGATTATTTTCATCCATGCATAAATACATTGATACTTCATATTCATTGCTACAGCCACCTGATTAAAAATAAACAGCAGAGGTAGCTACTAAAAAGCTGTAAGTTGATAACAGATTTCGAGTAAAGTTGCCTACTTACCCTTTATGTTAAAGATCCATTATTTTCCCTGACAATACAAAATAAACATACTATAAGATTGAATTAATGTTGATTTGCCATACATAAAGTTGGAGATGATTGTTTAGAGTATTATTTCCTCGTATTTAGAACATTTAAAGTAAACTTTGGCTTGAATGCCAAATACAGTTGATGGATCAGTATCTACTGAAGACTTCAGTAGTACCTTTTCTTTTGTTTTATTTGTACACATGCACAAGATTTCACCTAACAAGTGGGAAATACATCTAAAAAAATGCAAGCAGGGTACATAAAAGAATGGTTTAATATATATATATATATATATATATATAATTGTAAATTGATCACAACAATCATAGCTTCATAGGTTGTTTTATTGGCTTACAAATTTGTTTCATGCCTCTAGTTTGGCATTCATCAGAGCCATTGAAGGTAGTATATTGCTATTATTACAGTATGAGAATTCCCAGAACTCACTCATTTCCAATAACACGAGAAAATCAATAACACGAGAAAATCAATAACACGAGAAAATCAATAGCGTGCATGCGTATTACTATTTTATGTTGATATTGTGGGGTTATGTTGGGTATTGGTATGCGAGGAGGAATTTCTTTTTGTGTGGGCATTCTGTGGACAATTCGTTTCTGTTGTTTAATGTGGCCATTTCTGGTTTGCATATTATATAGAATTTTTCTTTTAGGCATAGGTTGCATGTATTTGTTGTTGTTGAATATTGTTTGCTTTTTGTTATTGTTTTCCAGGTAATATTGTAGGTTATGTTTCTGTCTTTGAGGTTCCAAATGTGTTTGCTTAATGCTGTGGGGTTTTCGGAGTTTTTTGTTATTGAAGGAGCTGATGTGGTTTCTGGGAATTCTCATACTGTAATAATAGCAATATACTACCTTCAATGGCTCTGATGAATGCCAAACTAGAGGCATGAAACAAATTTGTAAGCCAATAAAACAACCTATGAAGCTATGATTGTTGTGATCAATTTACAATTATAACAAGCTCTCAATTTTGATCGAGCACTCTAAAGTGTAAGGATTCATATCCATAGTATATATATATATATATATATATATATATATATATATATATATATATATATATATATATATATATATATATATATATATATATATAACCTGAAGCTTTTTAACCTGTACACACTTCAAATTATGTATGTACATTCAGGACAACTTGGTGGTCGTTATAATGTCACATTTCAAACCAAATAAATTGGTTTTAATGATAAAAAACAAGAAAAAATAATTTTTATAGAAAGGCTGCTTACAGGGCCATGTTTGTTAAAGGTACGTAATACGTTAAACGTTTGAATATGTCAAACGGGTACGTTGCACGTCACACGTACAGTCATACAACAGGGGGCTGGGGAGGGTGGTAATGGTGATTGAGGTGCATTTTATCTGCTCCGGAGCTGTTTTGAGGAGGGGTGTTGGCAGAAAGGGTGTGTGTGTCCATATGGCAATGGGGGACACGGCTGGTGTCTATATGGGGTGGAGGTATGGCTGGTGGTGAGGCAGGGAGGAGCATTTAATCTGTTCCAGATCTCATCAATTTCAACCCAAGCAGCAGCAGAAAGGGGGTGATTGAGATGCACATTTAATGGTCTGCACGTGTTTACCAGGGGTTTGGAGTAGCTGGACGGAGGGATATTAGAGGGATCAAGCATTGCCACATACATGTAGTGTGTGTATGCCTGTCACATATGACTGTGGGAGGAAGGTAATGGAGGTGTATTTAATCTTTCCCACACCTGTATAGTGACGGGAGCTGGTGTGAGGGATGTAGGACAGGGGAAAGAATGGGAAGGGAGGAGCATTTAATATATTCCAGATCTCATCCGTTTCAACCAGAGCAGCAGCATGAAATGGGTGCATTAATTATGGACCTGTTTAGATGGGGATGGGGTAGAGAGGGTTGCGGAGAGAAGAGGAGGGTGGCGGTGGAAGGGTAGGGATGAGTGGGACATTTAATCTGCTCCGCACGTGTTTACCATGGGTAGCAGTAGCTGGGGGAGGGATATTAGAGAGATCAATCATTGCCATATTTAGTAAATTTAGTGTGTAAATGGCTGTAACATATGACGATGGGAGGAAGGTGATGGAGGTGTATTTAATCTGTCACAGACCTGTATGTACAGACGAGAACTGGTTCGAGGAATGTGGGACAGGTGGAAGGATATATATGTTACAGTAAATCTGTGAAATCAGGGATTTTGTGAAATCCCTAAAATTTTCAGGGAATTCATGAAATCACTGTTTCACTTAGGGATTTCATGAATTCTCTAAAATCCCTAGGGATTTCATGTAATTACTGAATTAACCAGTGTTATATTACACAACATTACTGGACACATCTTTTCTAAAATCCCTAGGGATTTCATGTAATTACTGAATTAACCAGTGTTATATTACACAACATTACTGGACACATTTTAGGAAGACTGTGAAGCCTTTCTTCAATAAGCTGTTGTTATAACAGTTACAAATATTTTCTCACCTTGCTTTCACAATTTATGGCTATATAATGCATTAATGGGCGTGTAAGTCATGCTAAACCAGTTCATTCTTGCCTATCAGTCAAGATGGCACAACCTTGCTTTGAAACAGAATTCAGGAATAAATTATATGAGAAATATTCAAAGTATCAAAAGCATCTTATCCCCAAAGAGGTGTACTACAAGACCATAGAAGACCTGAAAACAGTTACAGACGTTTCCAATACAAAGTCCCGTCACCAGTACTACATCCTTAATAGATATGAAGTTCTTACATGTGGTGATGTGGAGCAGCTAATCAAAAAGAGAAAGTCACCAGAAGACCGCCCAATCTACTATGCCAACATAGAAGACACCTATGACAATTAGTAAGGCTCACATTGCCACTGGTCATGGTGGCCGTGACAGGATGCTGAAACATCTTAGTCAAAAGTATGCCAACATCACAACAGAAGCAGGTGAATTATTTAAGTCTTACTGCCTTATCGTGTTCAAGTGGATCTTATAGACGTGCAGTCAGCATCACAAGGCCAGTTCAAGAGGATCATGGTTTACCAGTGCCACCTCACAAAGTTTATTATCTTATGCCCCTGTCTTCTAAAAGAGCTGCTGAAGTTCCCTTTCAACTGTTGGACATCTTCCTTCTCTTTTGTGCCCCAGCCATTTTGCAGAGTGATAACGGATCTGTTTTCACAGCCAAAGTCATCACAGAGCTCAGACGTTTCCATGATATCATCAAGTAATAATGTATTGTAATAAAATTTTAAAAATTGTTATATTTATGTTGCACTGAATGTATATGATAAGCAATAGTTCCTTACAAAACATTGCATTTTAGACATCTTTGGTATGTTTGACTAAAGAAACATAGACACTGAAATATGAAAACGCCATTCAGGTGTTTCATGAAATAACTAGAGTGTCATTTCAGTAATTACATGAAATCCCTAGAGATTTTAGTAAATTTATTTATGAAAAATTTCCTCTGAAAAGAATTTGAAACAGTGATTTCTGTTATGAATATATATGAAACTTATTAGAACTTTATGGGTGCAGCCATTATGAAACTTTGCCCCCGGAGCTCCCAGAAGTTTCATTCGAGATTAAATGGTTTTGGATGGTTTTCACCACTCGTGAAGTTGTCCTTACAGTAAATAGGAGCGGTTTCGAATGCACCATAAACACACAAAGACTAGTTCTACTTTACAAAGACATTGCCATTGCAGCCAATGTGCAATCATTCACATTTCTTTCTGTTAAATATTGGTGTCAGAAATCTTTGAAAGGAACAAGCACAAGGGTAATTTGTCTTTTGACAGTAAAAAACAAACTAGGTTAGAAGAATAGAGGCACTATAACTTCTTCAAGTTCATTATAATTAATTGATCAAGGTTGAAGTTGAAAATGTGCTATCAAAATAAAATAAATAATTATAGTTTGAATATTTAAAACCCATGTGGAACAGTAGAACATGAGCATCTTAGCAAACTTGCATATATTCATTCTAATAAGCGCAGAGTGTGCTTACAAAAAACAAATTTCAACAAAAAGCAAATATTGATAAGGGCCCAAAATTTTTTCGCGGGTCATACATTTTTTCTTTTATCGCTCACTTTGACCCCACTGAACATGAATTTACAACGCTCCCGGCATGGTTATATGGTTATCCAAATATAAAATAATACCTGCATGTTAGTCTTACAATATGGCGCTAGCTAGATGAAATCTTTGCAAAAAATGAGCAACATTTGTTTACTTTACAGGGGGGGGGGGGGGGGGGGGGTGCACTGAATAGTGCAGACGCACTTATAAGAACAAATATGGTACATAAATAATCAATGTAAATTTATAAAGTGCAAGTTGATGCCAAATACCCAAATATGGGCATCATATTTGAGAGGGGGAATGATGTACATGCAACCCTGGATCTGAAGTGAAAGCCACATTTTTTTAATAATACATTAACACATACTTACTGTAATCATTTGGAATATGAAATAATTCCACACCATTCATTTAATTCATTTTTCTCCCTAAATTATAATAAGCGATAATTTTCAATGTCTCTACCAATTAAAAAAATCAATCCAAATGTCATCACATCATTTAAATGCAATTCAAAGCACCGATATATGTTACTTGAGCCATGTTTGTGTTGCTTTGTCTATTCTTGACATGATATACGAAAATTGTGTACACACATCTCTCTGTGGGCCCTTATTTGAGCACATAATGCATAAAAGAGTTTTTTTCTCATCATTTAATATATCATCAGAATATATTCTTTTGTTTAATTCGTAAAAGTAATTTTCAGTTAACATAGTACTGTCATCTTCAATTTTTAATCCTGATTCTCGATTAGATTCATCGAATCGTGCATCAATAAAATTTCTATCATTTGTTTCGGGCATTGGGCAAAAATCTGAATCCTCGCATATTAACTCAAGAACTGGGGAAAAATAAGCAGCATTCCTGTAAAGTTCCATAGGTCTGATGTCTTCTAGTGATTGGTCGACAGGACATGTTTTCGCTGGATGTATATCTACATTACTTACTGTAGACAACGATAAACACTTCCTCTTCTTGTTCCTGATCGTCAATCCTTGTGATAATTGTGATTTCTTAATCATGTCTAAATCCTCTGATATTGGTAGGCTGTTATTCATTTTTTGATTTTCACAGAAATAATTCTGCAAATTATTGTTAGAGTTAGAAACATTAGCGGACATATCATAATTACATGTTGAAGATTCATCATCAATGACAAAATTGAACCCCCACACACTTTTGTTCTTTTGTATAGTATTTACTGATTCAGAATCTATTTTTTCAGAATTATAACCTTCTAATGCATAAACTGATTCCAACATTTCACTCAGGTTATAATTCACATCTAAGTGACTGCTCTCATTGCACTGTCTTCTACTTATTTGCAATGATTTAGCAATAGGATCTTCCATTTCACTTTCGGGAGAAATTATTGGCACATTATTTTTGTCTACTCTGCAGATATTGTGAGTTGATTCAAATATTTTATTTTCTTCTACATTTTGAGAAATCATTTCGTGCATTTTGTTTAGATTTCTATTTGTAGCATCATTAGGATCATGTGTTGGTGATAGTAGAGAAGAGGATGTAACAGGGCTAGGCTCAACTTGGTCTGTTATTTCGTTGTTGTTTTGTACTTTATTATCTGTAGATAAAATCACTACACAGCATTCTGATTCTTTTGATTCTTCTTTCTGTTCTCTTGTCATGGACATTGCATCTTCTCCTGAAGTCATTGATTGAATTGATTGCATCTTTTCTTCATCTTTTATATTTACATGTACAGCGTCATCATTTTCTTGATCTAAAATTGCTGAGTAATCTTTTGTTTGTTCATGTTTTTCATTTTGCTCTATTGGCACTGACATTCTATCAACGGTATAATTTTCTTTAACTGATTGGTTTATTTCTTTATTTTTCATACACATGGTGTTATTTTTTGGTGATAAAACAATTGGGTAACACTTTGAGTATTCATGTCCATATTTCTGTTCTTCTCTTGTGGACATTGTACCTTCCAATGGATTTGATATCATTAATTGCGTTAAAGGGTTATCATTTTCTGCTAAAGTGATTGGGTAATCCTCTAAATTTCCATCTCCTTTTTCTGGTTCTAAATCGTCATCTACACATGTACTACTTTTTGTAGTAGTCTTTACTAACTGGCAAGTTTCCGTCTTATGTAATGCGCCCAATCCACCAGAGTCATGAACATAATTTTTTACAATAGTTTTGTGTGTGTTCAAATGGTAGAATGGCAATACTGCACAATGTGCTTCTTCATTCTTTTCAGAATTCACTGGATCTCCACAATGCTCCGCTTCAGTGGTCAAATGATCAGACTGAATAACTGTGGATGCATTTACAATCATGTGTATTGAATCATGAGAGTGTGTATTACTGCAATCATCAGATTTTTGTTCCTTGCATGAACTAGTCGCTTGAGATTGTTTCTTCTTTTTATTTTCAGCAATGGTTAACTGAAAAATTAAGTATAAATGTTTGCAGCCTGTAGTTTTAATGGAAACCTTTGACACATTTCAGTTGCGAATATATCATACAACAAGTTAAAGACCAATATGTCTCAAGCTCTGGTGAATTATAATTAGAGCAGAAGGTCCCTGGGAGCTGAACCATTCACAATTGTAACTTCATGTAAATATAATATATTTATTACTTATTCAAGTAAAACATAATTATCACTATAGCAAGGTCTCTTGCATATCATATGGTTATATAAATATATGATCAATATGTATTCTAATTTCAATGTAGTTAAATATTCTAAAAAGTGCAAAACATTTACAATGACTTTACTTACTTGACTATTCCTCTTCCGCAATCTGTAATTGTGATGCTCAGATATGAATACGTCATTACTAAATGTTTCTGCAGTATCATAATTTTTTAACTTGTCTTTGAGAACTTCAGTATCAAGTATTTTACCGCTTTCTTGATGTTGAGCAAATTGATAGTCTTCATCAGTGTGTGATGGCATGTGTTTGCATAAATCTCTCCATCTTGGAGTTTTATATTGACAATAAGGACATTTTATCACCTGCAGAGGATCGTGCATTTCAGTGATGTGTTCCTTCAAAGCAATATTGTTTTCTAACCTTCTATTACATAGCTCACAGTTCCTCATCATTAACTTAGATATAATATTGATTAAAAAAAAGCTGTGAATAAATGTACCAAACAACCGATGTGTTAATGGCGGACGACGAACGACGGTATAGGGAAGTTTCGGTTTTGGTTTCAGTTTTGAATTTCAAGTAATCCAATCTAGATTATTTTTCGAGAGTTATAAGTCGTGTCTTTCGTTTAATATATAATTAAGAGTTATTTGTAATACATTTCGTAATCATTTTTCTAAATTAATTTCTAGGAATGTACAAGTTGTTTAAAATTAGCATTCTATGAGCCCCCATCCCGGGTCACCAATCTTGACTCTCAGCTACTGTACTACACTGTTACAGTGCATGTAATTTTGGTTGGCTCTTCCATCTTCAAAATTTCAAACATTTATATTTATTGTGCTATAAGGATTTGGATTGCGCGTATGACACATTGCATGTGATAGACCCTACATAATGTACTGTGAATAATGGCGTTTCCTATTCCAATTTATCATTAGCCAAGATTATCGAAGTGTTGGAGTATGTCGAGGCTAGTTAGCAAGGTGAAGGATGATATGCCATGTGTGTTTGTTTTGATAAATTTGACATGTTTTGTAACAAGTTCATTTACCACATTTTGGGTAAATCTTACTGTCCCACTGTCGTTAACAGTATATATTTGAAGCAATTATTAAGGCAATGTTCCAGTTATCATGTAAACCCATCAAATGCCGCCTTCAAAGATAAAGGCATTGAGACCAATTGTAAACAGCCATTTGATCAAAGTGGAAGCACTGCCACTGACATTATCTCCCAACCAAAATCCCATAACAAGACTGTTCAAAATGCTTTCACAAAAAAAATCAAGAATGGTCCAAATTTATTACATTTTATTCAACAATCTGTCAGTAAGGACACTTTTAACTTTGAACATGAACACATATATCGTGGCAAAGAAGAAACCGCTTTAGTTAATGGACCTTTAGGTAAGTAGATTATAGACATTATAGATTCAGAAATTGATGGTAATCTATGAATCCTCCGACATATGCTATATTATAGTACTCCAGAACATATAGGCTGTTGCACAAATAAACACTGTCTCATTCTTTTAACAATGGTCCTAATCTATGCTTTAAGTGTGATCTCATTGTGTTTCTAAGCCGGCGTTCACATGTAAGAGATGGATATATTGCTCACGCGATGAGACGACGTAAAAACACTGACGATTTTTGGGTTCACATTGAGATTTTTTTCGGCGATTTCACCAGCAATTTAAGTTTAACGTGATGGACAGTAAAGGGATGTGAATCTCTTTTTAAAATCGTTTCAACGGATGGGTGATTTTTCTGTTCAGCGAAAAAATGCCCTGCTTAATTAGATGTCGCGTGCATGTGAACATTCTAATTCTAATGCATGTGATCAAAAAGATATCTTGTCGCCCCGTCACTGCTTCGCTAGTGATCAATATAGCTTACATGTGAAAGTAGGCTATAGTGTCACGCTGCTTATACAATATGTCAAATCTTGACATATGTATCTCTAGTAGTAGTATGAGCTTGCGGATCGGCGGTAACCCTGTATCTCGGGCTGTGAGCAACTCACGCAATGCCGGCTACTCCGCTCCCTCCACGTCAATCTTCACCATGTCCAACACCCGCTGTCTTTTCACGATCCTGTTTAGTGAATACAGTGACCATCCTTGCTCATTTTTGTCCCCCCAATGTTGCTGCACAGCCTTTGCAAAGTCATGAAATCCAAAGAGCCCTTTCTTGGGTGTACAGAGACTTATTACTTGGTGTTTGGTTAAGCACTCTCTTGAGGTGCTACTTGTACTTTGCCACTGCCTAGTGCTTCGCTCACTGAATTGTACTGTTAGATAGGCAGGCCTGTTCTGCTGCTAGTAGTAGATTAATTTATTCCAGTTTTCTTTATCTTGAAACATTCTGTAGAGCACTGTAATTTGTGTATATATACTGTATTATGGATGAGTCTGAAATAAACACATATATATTATGGTGCATTAGTTTGGCCTTGATTAGAACATAGTGTGAAACACAGTAACAACACTAAAGTACTCATTCAAGCACAACTAGTCCCAGCACCTGTCTTATATGATTTTTCATTGGATTGCCAATTATGGCTCATGACACCCCAGTATTGTGCCATTGATTTATCAATGAATGTTAATAAAACTACAGTGATGTGCCCCTAGTTTTGCTGGGTGAGCCACGAATGCCAGACAAATATGGCTAATAGATAACTAGAACAGTTTAAATACCCTACCATGGATGAAAGACTAGCTATAAAGACCGCCAAGATACGCATCATATCGTATAGGCTTCAACTCATCTTCCCGTATTCAATGATAATCATTTATCCTACATATATCATTGACGAATATGATATATGATAGCTTGTTGTGGCCATCGTCAAAATATAAGCACAAATAAATAACATTTTTACAATACATAATTAAAACAAAGAAAATTAGAGAGGTCTTTCCCCAGCACTGCTTGCACCTTTGTATAGACGTTTACCTCAGTTGTTTACGCTCACACGTTCCAACGTACACGCCAGCTTGAAGAAAATGTAAACAGCAAAAATCTTCTCAATAAACTATTTAACCACATGTCCTATTAACACCAAAAAATGTCCAGTCTTGTCTAGGGATCAGAAAGTTTGGTGTCATAACATTCAGTAGTTTTCTTCAAGTCGTCGGACATAGATGCATATCGAAAAACAGATAGTCTCTGTACCAGCTAAAGTTGGTGGTGGGACTAATAATAAATAAATCCTTACACATGGACCAGAGGAAGAGGACCTCAAGAAAGTCTTGCACTAAATTTTCAAGTTGATATTTAGAGATTCATGTTACTGGTATCCTAGATATTCAAGCGCTGAAGAGGGTGTAACAAATATTTATTTTATATTTTCTATAAATCAAAATTTTAAGTGTTAGTGTTTTATTTTATTTTATATTGTTTCATTGCATTATCATTATTTCAATTATCATTAAATCTTTTCAATAAGAGCAACCCATATACATTGTATTCTAGAATTTAATGGAATTAATTAGTTAGCTTTTATTGGTGTCTCCTTGTTTTAAATTATTTTATTTTACTTATTAGTTTACATTTATTCATAATGTACCCACAGATCAGCTGTGTAACCAGCTTTTCAGCTCAAGATATTGAAAGTAAATCGTCAACCTTTTCATGTACTTTGTAAACTATTTTTTTCTGTTCCTCATTCTCTCACAATATAGCAATTTTCATGTGATATATTTTGCTTGTCTTATTGATATCTAGTGTTTGCTTTATTTCAGTCTTTATAGAAACTTATGGATGCCAAATGAATGTGAATGACACAGAAATTGCCTGGTCAATCTTAAAAGAAAATGGCTATAGACATGCAACCTCCGTTGATGAGGTAAGCTTTTAAAAAGCCTATGATCTAATGTTACTTGTCAGCTGTGTTGAAACCACCCAACCACAAAATTGAAAACAAACCAGCCGCTACACGTCAAACATCACTTTTTTATTGTTAAATGATGTACGATACACATTTAAAAAAATTTCCATGATGGGAACAGGACATAAAAAAGCATGTATGCAAAAAAGTGTCCATACAGTTCCACGTGTGAGCTATTATTCACACTTTTACTCATTTCATTTCTACAGTAGCTCAGAACCTTTCTAAAAAAATCCAATATTTAATACAAGTGTATAAAATTAACTGCCTTCTTCAAATAATTAATGTAATAAACGGGGTAAGTAGCTGTGAAAATATGTATAGAAATTATTCATCCATTCATAGTTTTTGTTTTATGTACAGACAAAAAGAAGAAAAAGAACAAAAATAAAACTGCATAATAAAGCAGTCTGCAGGTTTGATTTGGACAGATCCAGGTTTTTAGAAAAGGGTTGTGAAACCATGGCTGGAAGCCAGAATTCCATATGTTCCAAATACACATGATGATGCAAAAGATTTATCAAGGGCATTATTATTTTTTAGAAAATGTTGGGTTACACATGTCCCTGGGTCTGTCTGTGCATCTCTAATATCAACTCAATTATTTTCAACACATTTCAGAGTGATATAGTCCTGCTGATGACTTGTTCAATCCGTGAAGGTGCAGAGCAGAAGATATGGAACCGACTAAATCATTTAAGACACATAAAAAATAAGAGAAGGTCACAAAAGAAACATTTCACAATAGGAGTTTTAGGTATTTACAACTTTTAAGAAGTTTATATGATATATGAAATATGGCATTGCACAGTTATGTATTTCATAATCAATGTCACTGTTAAAATTTGTAAAGGATGTATGGCGGAGAGATTAAAGAAGAAACTTGTGGAGCAAGAGAAGAGTGTAGATGTTGTTTGTGGACCTGATGCATATCGAGACCTACCACAATTGCTGGCCATGAGTGAAGGTGATTTATTTAGAATTATTAATGGGTCTGGTTCAAATGACTTTTTTTAATACAATACAATACAACTAGAAGTGTACTCATTGGAGAACAAAGTCGCACCACCTGTGTGTACCTACAACTAGTTTAAACTATGTTTTATGATTTTTCATTGGATTTCAGATAAGCATTGCTCTTATCAGCGTAAAGGCCAGACAAGGACTACATTATAGAGGAATTATATCTAACAATATGAACAATACATAGTTATATTGAGCAATATGTTTGCTCTCTAATTTATTATTAATTAGTATATTTAACTCATTCTAAGGTGGCTTGATGGGGATCAACGTGCAATTATCACTAGAAGAAACGTATGGTGATGTGGTTCCCGTTAGGCTCAGTAAAGATTCAAGCTCAGCTTTTGTGTATGTATTTTTTTTAAACTAATATACAAAACTATCGAACCCATTTTTTTTATACTCTAATTGGACCAATTTATAGACTGCTGAAGCAAATGGCCATTTAATTTCATATAACTTTGATACATCAAAATTCTACTCCCATCAAGTTAAATAGGTCCAACATTATCAATATGAACTCAGTTTACAATGTTGCTGTGTATATGAACTAGCATTCATCTCCATCTGAACTGCAAGAAAACATTTTTATCACGTCTAACCATCTCTAAGTTTCTCCATAGCAAGCACATTCCTAACTCAATCCTACCACTCATAGCCATAGTTGAAAATAATTTTTGTTTCACTATATCAAATGGCCCCTTGACGTCTGATGGGACTCAAAATCATGACCCCGTGGTTGTGAGAACAGAATGATGACATCATCCCAAGCAGTTAAACAGGTTACATAGACAAAACTTTGTCTCTGTAAACACCAGCTTACATACATCATTTCAGCCCTGAGGTTGTATGCTAACCCCCCAGTTAGCCTAGGCACGGCATGGGCGTGTTCTCTCTTGGCTTTAGAGGGATATTTGTAAAAATGTAGGGCCTCATCAAATCTCACGCCGGGGGAGTGAAAAATGACATGGCGCGGGCTGACCAGGAAGCACTGCGTCCGGCCCCCCGCCGCCCGTATTTTAAGACAGCTCCATGAAGGCGTTGGGCGATGTCCAAGGCGGAGTGTGTCACGGTGCCTGATGATGTCTGTGGCGACGTCTAGCAGTGTTTCTCGGAATCACACGGCGTTGACTGTATATTGCAAAGATCAAAGAGAATTTCAACAATACTGATTAATAGGCGTGGAGTGGTTGACGGTGGTGGACGCGGCGTGAAAAATAACTTCTCCGAAGAAGTGGTGTCTCGCGGAGCTTGGAGATGGACGCGGAGTGCAAAACGGTACCATGTCAACAACGCAAGGTGCCGCGAAGGACGCTGCAGGTGCAGACCCATAAGGAAAGGGTTAAATGAGGGATATTTTCCCTGTTTTTTCGGACTTAGCTGATTTTTTTACTAAAAAATGGTCGCTCGGAGTCCAAGCAGCGCCCAGGCTAACTGGGGGGTTAGACAACAGTTTTTCCATATAACCTTTTACAGCTCGTTGCTTGGTTTGATGCTATTATACTGGTCTTTCGTTGTAAGTTCAGTCATGTCAGGGCCATATATATAGTAATATAGTAAATTGAAAGATTGTCTTAAGCTATTTCAACATACATGTAGTGGTAGGAAAGTGCTTGTTATAATGTACCTTAAGAGAGAATTAGATATTAATACCTAAGCAAGCTTTGTATATTGGACATACTCATAAACTGGGTAAGTTTTTATGATTCCTTTTTATTGGTAGAAATAATTTTCCCTTTATAAGTGTTTTTAAATTTAGTTTTTAATGTTAATTTTCACCATAAATTTAAGGTATACACTATTTTTGACTTACAACTCCATATTTTCTATTTTGTAGGTCTATCATGCGTGGATGTGATAACATGTGTAGTTACTGTATTGTTCCATTTACAAGAGGAAGAGAAAGAAGTAGAGACATCGAGTCTATTGTCAGGGAAGTGAAAATGCTGTCTGATCAGGTCATTATTCACTTAGCAATATTATTTATGTAGTATTCTTGTAACTGTATAATATTTAGAAATAATTTCTTTGGTTGCACTAAACCAGAAACATTTGGATTGTAACTATAAATTACATCTTTCTTTACCTTTTTGAAAGATGGATTTCACTAGCAAGTCCAATTGCATATTTTTCACATTTGCTTTACAGGGTGTTAAAGAAGTAACACTTCTTGGACAAAATGTTAATAGCTACAGGGACATGTCGCAAAGTACCCATAATTTTGCTATGAATCCATCACAAAGTAAAGGCTTTAAAACAGTCTACAAGCCAAAGAAAGGTGGCCGTAGGTTCTCTGAACTTTTGGAGCGAGTGTCTGAAGTGGATCCAGAGATGAGGATCCGGTTCACCTCTCCTCATCCAAAAGATTTCCCAGATGAGGTAAATGTATTTGAGAACTTTTTTGTTGTAAATTTGGAGCAATATATCTTGAACCATATCTTGAATGTATGAATTCGACCTACCAGAAGTAATGACCATCTCCAATTTCTCCATTTATAATACTTTATATTTCAAAGAGGGCTAGAGGTGATAGAGTAGTGTAGTAAATTGTAAATTGTTTTTTCTATCATCGCTCTTCAACAGAAATGTGTCTTTATTTGTCATGAAGTCAAAAGAATAATCATTGTAAACACATTGTAAATGTGACTGTATATGTGAGGTTTCAAAATGGTCTACACAATGCTAACAGCTTAAATATAATTTGATGATAGAAATCCCGAAACTCTATAACACATTATAAGGTATGGTAAAATAGAATAACAAATTTATGTACTGAAGTGTTCATTTGTGGATGTGGAATAACTTTCTATAATGAATTCAGATGAATGTAAACAATATAGATATACTTTAAGACAAATAATCAAATGTTCATATTTGTCAGGTTCTCTATCTAATCAGAGACAGGAAGAATATTTGTAACCATATTCACCTTCCTGCTCAAAGTGGGAGCTCTGAAATTTTGGAAGCAATGAGAAGAGGTTATACTAGAGAAGCATATCTTGAGCTGGCCAGACATATTAAACACATATTACCAGGTACTGTGTTCCTGCACATAAAATCCATGGCTTATAAACAAAAAATTGCATTTTCTTGTTAATGAAATAAAGTTCTTACTTTAAGTTCTCACTTTCTGAGTACATGTATTTACAAATCTGCATGTAGTGCTGTTGTTCTGACACATGTTTTCTGACTGTCACTCAAGTTTGAAAATGTCACAATATACACAAAAACAAATTGTCAATGTTGTAGTCTGTTTAAACCAAATCATAAGTTATGTTTTATGTTAACTATCCTTTCAGATGTGTCTTTGTCTAGTGATTTTATAGCTGGTTTTTGTGGTGAATCAGAAGACGATCATAAACTTACGCTGTCACTAATGGATGAAGTGAAATACAACTTTGCATTTTGCTTTCCATATAGCATGAGAGGAGTAAGAACTTTTTGAGTATGAAGAATCTTTGTAAACCATATAAAATGTCTTGATCATCATTTAAATGTCTACAAAACACTGAAAAGAGTTATAATTTTTACGGGTAATATTCCCTTGTTCTTTCTGATCATCTTCATTCATTTGTAGTCTCATAGTGTTAATTATAGAAGTCGCTGAAACTGTCTTTATAGTCAAAACATTTTACCCGCTATATGTGGTGGAAATAGTGAACTATCATTAAAATATTGAAATAGACTCACAATGAATTCATTTATATTTAGCATGTCACTTGTGCATTTATCATATTGTCATTCTCACAGGTCTCTACTATTAGTTGATATGATTTTAAGTCTGTGAATGTTTTGAAATCTCATCTGACATCTGGATGTTTTGTAGAAAACTCATGCTTACCATCGATTAAAAGATGATGTAGCCGATGATGTGAAAAGACGTAGACATCAAGAACTTATACAGATGTTTCGAAATAATGCTTTGCTGCTTAATACATCACAGATAGACCAGGTCCAACTAGTCCTAGTCGAAGGAGTAAGTGATTTTGGTGAATTGTACTGTAATTGTACTGTTCCAATCAAAGCCAACTGCATCCATGAACTTTGTAAAGAGATTTAATATGTTAATGAGAGACACTTTCTCTATAATTCTATCATATCAAAGTCATTGATGCTGTTGCATTTGGTCCCAATTATCAACAAATAACAGAATGAAGTGGTGTAATTTACCAGAGATTTTTGGCTGGTTGTATTTCAGTGAAATCACCATCAGCGCAGTTGTGACCAGAAAGTGGTCCTCTAAAATGTAACGTTTGCATAATTTGAGCCTTTTAGGATACTACCATAATATTAGTCAATAAAATGTAATTTATGTTTTTTTAAGGTAAGCAAGCGATCCAATGATGATTTAGCAGGAAGAAATGACGGAAATACAAAAGTTATTTTTCCACGTGTAGCAATAGAAGATACAACATCAAATATGGAAAGAACACCTTCCACTGGTGACTATGTTGCTGTAAAAGTGAGTGATGTCTACTAAAATACTAATTCCTGTATTATGATCAAACAGCATCAATGTCTGTGGACATCAAATTGAATCAAAAGATGTCATTTGCTATTAATACGCTGATTGTGAGGCTAAATTCTTTTTATGTTTGTACATATTGATGGTGCTGCAAAAAACAACAACATTTTTTTAATCTAATAATTTCAATATATTTTTATTTTGCCCACTCATTTTTCATCCAAGATAAAATATATTGAAACAAAGTATTGTGTGAATAATTCCAATTGGCAATGTCTCATTTTCTAAGGTTTTGTGTTTTTGTTTATTAGATTACTGGTGCCAGCTCACAAGTCCTTAAAGGTGAACCTTTGTATCATACCACACTTGCCACATTTGGTGATGACTCTCATCCTCTTCAACAACACATTTTATGATAGGTATCCTAGTATGTAAGAGAAAAAGTGTAAATATGTTTATATGAACATCTAATATACTGTTTTTACGGTGTGATAGACTGATAGTTCTGAGTTGTGTATGATTTTGATATTAGAAAATAAAAATAAGTAAGCACTTGCCATTCATTTTTTCAAGAAAATTCCATGAACAATATTTTTTACATTTTGCATATTATGACAGTATTCTCATCATATGTTTTTTATTCTACCCATTAGTGATAAATATATAAACCCCATTTAAAATCATTAAGTGTCTAAACAATTATGAATGAAAATACATACAATCAACCAGAACAAACTTATGTGCCTTGCAGTAACACCACTAGTTTCATACTCGTATGTAGCATTTACCAAAGTTAAGTCATCTTTTGGAATTTTTATAATCTTACCCATTAATAGTACAGACTGTGTCGAAATATGTTCTATAAAAAACATAAATGGATGATCAACTCGAACAATGATTGGATTAGTTTTTGCCAAACCAATGATATTGGCATGTACTTGACTTGCTGATTCTGTTGAATTCTCGCTGACTTCCATAGCAATGCTGTGTGTCAAACTATTAATTTTATATCCTTTACTCTTCATCATTTCTGACAAATCAGCATAATTTTCAGAAAATATGTCCTTAACTCCCAAATTTTGAATGATGGATGAAAGCTGTGAAATTTGTGTGATTGTAAATTTAGGAAAATACAAACGTATCCTACTTGACCACATGGCTTTCTTCATATTCTGTAATTGCATTCCATTCATTTTGGCCATTACACTGTTGAGGCCGTCTCTTTTATGCGGAAGTAAAATATACATGGCAAGTTTGTCTCCTACATAAGGTAACTCAACAAACGTTGCACCAAGATCCTCAAAGTTTGCATAGTTTAGAAGCGGCTCGTTACCTTCTTCAAATGTCATCATGATCATTTTTTCTTCAGTGCCACCATAGCCATGAAAAGTACTGAACCTTGTCAGTTGATGATTAAATGGATGCTTCCAATATGCACTCAAATATAGATTACTGAATACATGTATGTCAAAATTCGATGTTGAAACCATTTGAAGATGAGAAAAATCTAAGCGATTTCGGGTTACATTTGACACCCATTCATCGAGATTCTTTATTGATCCTATAGGATCACCAAGAAAGTTTAATTGCACAACATCACAGTCATAATAATTCTTAATATTGTCAATGAAATACTGCAATAATTGATGGCCGTATCTTGTGTATATCCTATTGGAGATTTCTATTATATTATTAGATGAGTTTTCAATTGATGTGATTAGCTCTTTAAACTCATGTCCAATGAAATCTTTATCAGAATAACTGAAGCTGAACATATTAGCTATTTGTTTCTTAGATTCGCCTGACGATCCAGTATATATGATCATTAATAGTGACATTACATTTATGGGAGAATATATGAAGTTTTCTGTTTTAAAAGATAAATCATATTGTTGATACAGATCAAAAGCTAAGTTAGTAGTTGTATGTAATTTTGTAGTGGTGATAGCCGCCATACTGTCAGGGCTTGTTGCTGTCATTTTTAAATGTTGTAAAATACAACTCGTCTGTAGATGTTTTTCAAATGCTTATGTTGAAAATCTTTTCTACAAAATAAAACAGTGGTAGTAATGACATATCAAGGTATTTAATATGAATAGCATCAATAATAATTGTGGGGAAAATGTTGGTTGAAAAGACATCTGAAAAGTTTTGAGGTATTGTCAATACCTATCATCAGAGACGTTCGTCACTAGATGGCAGCGCATTGGAGGGGGTTAGAGGACATGAGCTGAGGTCTTGGACTGATGTGGTCTCAGTAGGTTGTCTTAGTCGCAAACTAACTCCCAATTCTTTCATCTCTGTTGATGCACAGTCTTTCGGATGGTTATAGACCATAATATTTGTCTATCCGGGATATTTGACTCTTTGGAAACTTCTTTTGAACTATCCCTGCCTGGTACATGATTTGAGTTTTTCGTATGATCAATCATATGATCAATCATAGGAGATTTGTGAAATGGTCGTGTAGAACTTCGCAAGTTGCTCTAGTGAGAACAACATCTCCATGGTCATGTGTTCCAAATCTCTGGGCAGCTTCATGAGTCGCTCTTCTGTCATTTTATCAGTCTCTTTGGTAACAATTGTGCCAAGTATTTACCGGTAGGAGATCCTGACTACATGTACTCTAAGCCGCCCCACTCTCCTGCAGCAAGCACTGACTGACTTCATACTGCCACCTACTGCCAACTAGTGACGGAAGTCTCTGATGACAAGAATTATATTGAAAATACCCCAAAATATTTAGCCATGTACATGTATGTCTTTGATGATTTTATTCACAAAATTAGTTAGTTATTAAGATAGAAATGGAATGAGTTTATTTTCAAAATACATGAAACATAAGCTAGAAATAGAAAATTTGATAGATTTATATAAAATAATAAGCTTACCTTTATTCAATATTCCATTTCATACATGTAGTTGTTATATAGAGAAAGAACAGTTGTTTGTTTTGATTACATAGAAAATACCTCTACACTAAGTACATATGTTTTGAAGGAACATATAAAACAACAAATACATGTATCAGATAAGAAACAGATAAATGTTAGCCAGTACATATTCTGGGAGTGAGTTGAGTTCATCAAATGAAAGAAAGCATCAGTTGGTCATTCTTTTTAAGTGCTATAGACTCTGTGTACCAGTAACTATATTATTCTGATAAATTTCTCTGTTGTTTGATGACGAGTACTTGAGTGGGTATATTTTGAGGCAAATAGTCATAGAAGCTCGTTTGTGACTAAATCCGTTTACAGGTAACTATGTTTTTGGACTGAGATTTTATTATTAATCCTAGCTATAACAAATTACATTGCTGCATAATCACTCTAGTAGGAAATAGGACTGCATTTAACTTTTGTCATTGGAAAAGTAGATTTTACTTTGTATTGATTACAGATAATAAACTAGGAACTGGTGTGGAGGTCGGCAAAAGTAATTAAAACGGAAGTGAAACATCCTGTTATAAATAAATGGAGTCAAATGATAGTGGCAAAAGCTCTAGAATTCACAAGATCAAGATCCTGAAGTATTAACAAAATAAATGACGGCGATATTTTTTTTCCGGTGGAATTACTTTTTATACACATGCTTGCAACATCACTCCACAAATCAAATGACCTTTGCCAATAACTGATATCAACTCCATTGATGTATCTACAATGTACCTTATAAAAACCTGATGTTAATATTTAGCCATTCAAGTGTAAAAGAAAACAGATTTTAATGTACCAGCAGTTTTCAGAAAACTTTATTGTGTAAACAGTATTTTAAGAGTCTTATTTGTCAATTAGTACCATTTACTAGATTTAGATATGTTAATCCAAATCATTTAGCATACAAAATTTTAAGTAAACTTCATACTTTTTTGTCACCAATTATTCTCTAATTAAACTTTTTTCCTTAGAAAATTTAGCATTAGACAAAGAATAACAAACTAAACATGTCTTTTGAAAAAAATACACTCAAAATGTGCTATATAATAAGATATAATATTTTAGTCTTTTCCGCCATTTTTGCAAATTTATCAATATTTAAATTATCCTATTGATTGCCATGTTGCAAACTTTAATTCATGTCCAAAAATAACTATGCATAAAATACATATATACAAATATAATGCAGTAGATATAAACTTGATAAAGTTTATCAACAGTTTATGAATTTCAGTCTCAATTTTAGTGAAATAGAGTTTAACATTTTAAAGTGACTTATTCCAACAACGGAATTTGTATAGTACACTTGGGAAAGTTTGATATTGATCCAATCATATTGTAAAAAGTCTAGTTTATCCTTCCTTAGAACTTGTTACTCCTGTGATGGACATGAAGTAGGGTATGTGAGCAATGAACTTGAGCTTCTGGAGAGATTCTTCCTGCTACAAGATATTTATTAGGTTTGAAATCAGGATTGAAGTTAATTAATATTTTGAAAAGTATTTGATTAAATCTCCATCATTTTTGTAAAATATTATTCATTATCAATCACTTATTAATTATTTGTACATAGTAGTATTAAGAAAATGTTAAAACATATCTGGTTTATCAGAAAATATATTTTTTCATTAATTTCAATTAGTTCACCTTAGGATTAGTAGTTTGAACAATCTGTGAAATTTCCTCCTCCGCGAGCGTTGATTTCAATTTTGTAGACAAAATCTCTTTAAAAGCATCAATTGAAATTTTGCCAAGGTTATTTGGGTCTGCTGATTCATACGCTTTCTGTAAAAAAGTAGTATATGAAAGAAATTAAACTATCCCATTTTAGCCTCCATTGTTCACATTTTCAACTATAATGACAGTGATTTTCATTTTTTTCAGATACTTTCCGACTTCAAATACTATTGTATTTAAGAAATTTATATTAAGGAAAAAATATACTAGTAATACCCGAATGTGACTGAATGATTTGAATGATTAAAGTTTACTGGTACATAAAAAATCACTTACCACATATTCCAGAACATTTTCTTCTAATTTTGAAGTATCTATTGTTTCTAATGCATCTCGAGTGCCATTCCTAATATTGAAGATATATTAATCATCAATATATCGTCAAAGTAACAAATTACCTCAATTTCTATATTTTGAGAGTTTCTGGAATGTTTTGTAGGTAAAGTAACATGAGACAGTTGAGACTGCCTACTTTACATATCAAAATATGCTAAAACAGAAAATAATTTACAGTATATGATACCAGTAGCGTACTTCTTTGAAAATATAAATATTAGATATACTACCACCACTACACTGTCTACACTACATCTGAAGGATTAGTTCTCAACTGCTCCGGGTCACCCAGTTTCTGGGGTAGGCAACAGTCAGCTGTGTCTCACACCAGCTCTTCTCTCTATCTATGCTAGTGGGGCTGTACTAATGACATTCGACATTTCAGTCCTACATATCTGGCCGTAAACATTCTCACGAAATCCAATGAAGTCCTCCGCGGTCTGCCATGTCTCCAAGGACCATAGGATCTCTATGTGCATGACAGAATTGATGCAAGAGGAGGACCATTTCACATGTCCGGACCATCTGAGATCTTGACAGTGCAGTTCCTAAGACACCTCTACAATATTGCACCTATTTCTCTTCTAATTGTGTATGATGCAAAATAAAATACTAAGTAATCTGTACTTACTCAAGTAGCGAGATGTATTTGATAAGAATGCTAAGTGATGCAAATTCATCTTTACCAAAAAATGTGCTTGAGCTTGTTAAGTCATACACCTATAAAACAAATGAATGCCAAATAAAATTGAATCAATTGGTACATCTCAGAATAAGATTTAAAAGAGTAACATTGTTATCTCTACACCGTTTTTCACAAATTATCGTCTACCGGTATATAATTGTTGAGGTTACTTTGATTTCTTATAATAAATTGAAAATTTACTGCATCAGTTCAAATTTGTACTGTACATTTATAATCCTACGTAATTTCAGAATGTGATAGTAATATGTGTTTAATATCTACAAAAGGTGTGAGAAATAGTAAATCAGAAATGAAACTGCAAGCATTGGGAAATACATTTATGATTTCGAAAATTATTTGAAAATTCACCTGTTTCACAAACTTCTCTTGATTTACGGTCATGTCTGCAGGAAGCTGAGATTTAACCTGGCTGTAACTGATATGCCTGAAATTAAGACATGAAATATGAATAATGAAATTGTAGCATTTGAGTATGAGATTGGATTGTGAATCATATAATTGCAGCATGCAGCATGCTCAATTAGAAGATTGCCACGACAGTGTGCTTCCGTGCCTGAGTGGATAGGGAGTTAATTGGACTCGTGACCAGAAGGTCGTGGGTTAGATTCCCGGTCAGGTCTGATGGTGGGTATTGAGCAAACCTACTTCTAACAGGCTGCACACTGCTCTGTGGTACCTACACGTTAAATAGGTACAGGTCAGGCAAGTGAACGCTAATGTGAGTGATTAGCACGTCTGTGCTATGGTAGCGATGTGCTGTATGCTCCCCGGGGAGGTGAGAAGGATTTATTGTGACAAGGATGCCAATGACCTGGTGTAAATATGTGAAGTTGCTAGAGCATGATAACAGTGAATTGCGACTGTAAATAACCACATTTACATTTACAATAGAGTGCTCAAATACCATTCTAACATGAAGGAGATAAATTAAAGGTTCCCGTAAAACTAAATATACATGCACATGTTTCTTCAGTTTGCTGGTTGACCTACTTTACAAAGTGCTTACATCAAACTTAGTACACACTAGTACGCACAACAAACTCCATACGCATTGACACAATGTCAGACATACTACTTGACTTCAGTCATACTTAGCAATGCATACATATTTATCCAAGTTATGGTGAGAAAAGTTGAAAACGTTCAGCAATTTTACTATACAGCAGACAGCAAATTATTTACTATCTTAATTATGCGTGCTGTATTTGCAAGTAGATTTTGTAGAAAATGAAACATACAAATATATTTAGCTTTGTGTTTGTACAGTTGACCATGTTGACCATATTTTGGTACCAAAATTAAGCGTGTGGAAATGGACTGCACACACATAGGGGGCATTGCAAACGTATTGGTGAGTTCTCAAATTGTGTTTGTAATTCCCACCATGTTTTATTTTCTACAAATTTTGGTGTTGCACCAACAGAGTCGTTTCATTCCACATTTCTTTCAGCTTGAATTAATGATTATTGAAGAAGTGCTACATTGCTTCATGAGTAATTACTGAGTGCTGTAATAGATTAACTTGTAGTCATTTGTAGTCAAGAAATTTTAATCAAGAGACTGAGTCTTCATCTTTGTTTCTGTAACTGCAATTACAACCAATGGGTTTACCTTGGTGAATGTGGGGTCAATAAATATACATACCCATCAGAATCAGTGTCAAGCTTCTCAAATATTTTTGTCAATTCTTCCAAGTCTGCGTTGTTCAAAACTTCGTCTTCATTACCCTGTAATTTTAATATCAATTCGTATTCATTATTATCTATATATATAAAGGAAGAGGCGATTTTTTGCGTCACAAAAGGCTTTCTAACCACAAGACGTACACACTTCAAATTATGTATGTACCATCAGGACAACTTGGTGGTCGTTATAATGTCACATTTCAAACCAAATAAATTGGTTTTAATAATAAAAAAACAAGAAAAATGAATTTTTAGAAAGGTTGCTTACAGGGCCATGTTTGTTAAAGGTACGTAATACGTTAGACGTTTGTATATGTCAAACGTACGTTGCACGTACAGTCACACAACTGGGGCAGTCAGAAAGCACGTGACCTGTTTTGAGGAGGGGTGTTGCCAGAAAGGTGTGTGTGTCCTGCGGGGTTGGGGGTGTGGGGCAGACATGGCTGGTGGTGAGACAGGGAGGAGCATTTTATGTGTTCCAGATCTCATCAATTTCAACCCGAGCAGCAGCACGTGTTTACCAGGGGTAGGAGTAGCTGGAGGGAGGGTTATTAGAGGGATAAAACATTGCCACATACATGTAGTGTGTGTATGGCTGTCACATATGACTGTGGGAGGAAGGTGATGGAGATGTATTTAATCTTTCCCAGAGCTATATAGTGCCGGGAGCTGGTGTGAGGGATGTGGGACAGGGGAAAGAATGGGAAGGGAGGAGCATTTAATAAGTTCCAGATCTCATCCGTTTCAACCAGAGCAGCAGCAAGAAGGGGATGCATTAATCATGGACCTGTTTAGATGGGGATGGGGATGAGCAGGTTGGGGAGAGAAAGGGCGTGGCGGTGGCGGTGGAAGGAAGGGTAGGGATGAGTGGGACATTTAATCTTCTCCGCACGTGTTTACCATGGGTAGCAGTAGCTGGGGGAGGGATATTAAAGGGATCAATCATTGCCATATTTAGTACATTTAGTGTGTAAATGCCTGTGACATATGACGAAGGGAGGACGGTGATGGAGGTGTATTTAATCTGTCAAAGACCTGAATACTGACGAGAACTGGTTCGAGGGATGTGGGACAGGAGGAAGGATGGGGAGGGAGGAGCATTTAATGTGTTCCGGAATTTATCTTTTTCAACCCGAGCAACGCCGGGTAAACAGCTAGTAATATATTAAATATTTTGAGCCATATAGAATGGACCATTGTAATGTGAACTTATTGTATGTGTTGCAACTTAAATGTCAGTAACTTGTGTATTTAGATAATTATTTTTCATAAAGAGGTAAGCAGAACAACTTACAGTGACTTTGATTAGTGGATTTGGCACTTTGTCTTTTGTTGAAAGATCAGTATTTGATGTAGCTTTCTTTACTGCCTCAACAGCATCAAGATCAGAGTCAGGTCTATTGTGAAAAATAACACACTGAACAAAAAATGTATAAAATTTACAAGTATATCTAAATGTGCACTGAAAGTTTGAATATTATTTCAAGAATAGGATCATACATGTGTTTATGGTCAATCCAAGTATAATTCAAAACTAGAATAGTCTCTTGAGAGAAATGTAAGGTATTTCTCTGGGTATTTCTTCTACTGTTCTCTACTGTTTTGACACTACGTGTATGGCATTAAAAGTGTCAAAATTTATTTCGCTTTACAAATTCAATGTTATACTTTATGGTAATTGCGTAATGAAGGAATCTCGTTATAGAATATTTATAAGAAGAGAATTAGATTATACACAAAGTCACACTTATGAAATGAAAATTATTAATACAATATCAGAAAATGAAACAAACAGATAAAAACAACAGTCATTTCTAAGTATTACCCTTCTTACATTAGATAAAATAATATGACTAATTTTGGTTAAATCCTTCAAGAAAAATCACTTGCTTCTATCTAGACTCTAATATTTGCATTATATTAACATACGTCATTAGCACAAGACACCTTACAGATTTACTCTACTTGTATAAGCAAAGCGCCACAACACTACACCATTGAGACGTTTGTGGTGCATGAGCATGCTCCAAATTAATGACAGAAAAAACAGTCTCTGATGACAAGACTGATAGCCCTTGAAAACATAAGTTTGATTTGTCAAGGATTTAATCAAAATTAGTCTTGTGATTTATTAAAACAGTTGTTTCTAAACCTACATACATTACTTTGTATTTAGAATAGGTCATGATGAAGCAGATCTGAACACAACATGTAGAAGACAATTATAAGGATTTTTAAATTTTTAAACTGATTTATAACTACTATCAAAGAACATTAGTGGGAGGCTGGTTATACACAAACCTGTTTGAAACATCATCAGTTTCTGGAGTTGCATCAAAGTAGGGACCAGGACTACTACTTTGATAAAGAATTTATTCGCGATTTTAAAAATGATATTTATATAGAATTGATATATACAATTTATTTAATACAATGTACAAGGTATACACATTCTACTGAGGAACAGTCACGCCCATGTCCATAAATTAAAAGTCATGTTTTATTTGAAGGAAGCAAACAATAATTTTGAATTATTCATAATTTCAAGAGACATATATGTTATTTATGATGTAAAATATCATGAAGAAAAATGAACATCATTAATGGTAGGTCCATACCTAAAATATGTACAGTATATAAAATTGGGATTTGGTTTCATAAAATAATGATGCAAAAAGACAGTTATTTCATTGATATGGAGTAAAATACTAACTGTGTTTTTGTCCATCTTGGATCACCTTTCAGGGCAGCTGCCTCAGCAGGTTCAGGCAAACCCTGCGAGGCTGCTGTGCCCGGCGGAGTGTCTGTTTTACCTTTTGGGTAATGGCTGGCATAATGCTCTACAATTGATGTATGCATGATTACAGTAAAACAACAAATGATGAATTAGTGTCGTGCTCCCAATAGAAAGCAGTGATTGGTAACTACTTCTGCAGCCTAAAGAGACTGAAAATATGGTAAAGGCTTTACATAGGAGAATGGGGTCTTAGGTGATGATTACCGGTATACGAATGTAGAATGATTAATATCAATGAGGGTATCTTTTCTAGCCTTTTCAGTCTAGTTTAAACTTTGACATAAGTGATCAATCACTACTTCAGACACGCATGGGTGAGCAAACGTTAAAATTCATAGACAACAGTAATATTCAAATTTAGGTATGAATAATTAGTTTCTTGCATAAATTTAGATCTAGCATTGCTTGTGTAATTAAAATTGAAAAATGATTTATATTTACTAAGAAATGATATATTTTTGGGACATTTTGCAATTAAGGTATGTATTTATTTTATATTAATTCATGAAATACTGGACACTTTCATATGGTATGAATAATTTATCCATGTAGATCTATATAAGCAATATTTCAATGTAGTTGAAGCACTTCATTCATATCATACCGGTAATTATTTTATCTTAGTTAGATAAATTATTATTCTAAATTATCTATTTTATTGTGAATAATTAACTAAAATTAATATTACATGAGGAAATATGCATGAAAAGGTAATCAAAAGTCGTAATCAAATTAAAATCTAAATAATAAGCTTTCTACAAGAAGCAATACATAACAATGCATAACAATGGTCAAATAAAATTGTCAAAATAAACCACAAAACCAAAATCAGAAATTTTATGTGTACAATCGGATCCATATCACTCGAGCTGGCATTAGTCGAGCACCCGCTTAATTTTAAGTATAATGACCCCCTTATTTCGAAACTTTTATCACAAATAAGGATACAATAATTTACCATTGAAACGCATATTGATTATTTTTTGGTATTGTGTAACGCCTATAACTAGAGTACGTTCAGAGGACAACGATACCCCCGTACCTAAATAAGTCAAACATTGTAAAATTCTCCATAATGCTTTTGTTTCACAATGTCAAATCAGTTAAGAGGCTGCAGCCTTGTTCCAACCCTGGGTTCCAACTCATCAAAGGAAGGTCCAATCCAATTACTTACTAATTCCTTGCAGATTGATTAGTGAGTAGTGGCTTGATTGAGGTGTTACTTGATTTTGGGTCTTCGTCTATTTGTTAAACAGTACTCGTGTGCGGGGGTGTTCAACATCCCTGTAATCTGTATCTGTATATCTCTGTTGTACATGAGAATCAGTATTCATAAATTTTGATTCATTGATAAATAAATTGTATTTTTTTATATCGTAAATAGCTAAAAAAAACTGACTTTATTCTTTGAAATTTATATGAGAATTTCTTGTACAAGTCCTGTGGGCTACGTATGGTTATATAATAATTACATGTTTTGCGCTCTGAACTCCTTTTCTGATAACTCCAAGTTCTGATAACTCAGGGTCATTACTCAACTCCCTTCAACTTTGAGTTAAGTGGGTCCGACTGTAGTAATATCAATGTACAATACATGCATCTTGTAAAACAACCAAAAAGATAAAATACTACATATTTTTTAAATAAAAATTTCCTATTGTTATTTACCATTTACTTTTATAAGAGTTATCTATACCATTTGTAGTGAAATACTTTGCATACCATTTTGGATTGAAAATAAATTGGTAATGGAATATATGTATGTGACTGTTGTGTAGTTAATGAAAATTACATGTCAGAGCTGTTCCAAATAAGTATTTTGCTCTTCTAGATGAATCCAAAATCAAGTAGATTTGATTTTTTAAATACATTTTTGAACAAGTACAGCACGATGACATTAAAAGCATTGTATTTGCAAGTATAGTAAATCAAGAACAACTCTGGTATATATAGAGTATTAAGAATAAACAGAACATTTAATACACCTACAGTTCTACTTCTAACAAATAACTAACAGAAAATAGTATGGTTACACAGTGATAAAACTGAAATGTGTTAATTAATCTGCAGTGAAAGCCAGTTTAAGTGTTCCTCAACTTGAAGAGAAAACATTGGAATTGACCAATGTTCTTGATATTAATTATTTGGCATCCTTCAATAAGAAAGGGTGTGAAAATTTAACTTAGTGGTGACATGTGAGATAAGGGGTCAAACTTTGTTAAAGAAAAGTGAATAACTACTATTTTATTGTCTAGAGTTATATTTTGATTGACATCCGTGATGACAGTTTTAGTTATACCTATTTCTGTGTATGATTTTTTCATTATTGGAATCGATGTGATGGGTTTTAACTTTCTAGGCTTCTTGTAAAATGAAACACTTGTGTGAAATGTTGATTGCCTGGCCACTCTCAGAATCTTACTTTCATTAGTTGTATCCGTATCAGAATCAGATTTTTCACCTGAACAAAACACATACAAACATGCAACACGTTCTTAAAACACACTAAAAATAGAACTAGACAAACGCATGCATTTCACACCATCTGTCATAGTATAAAATACCTGACTCCAAAATCCAGTCCACTTAGCAACAATAAATACAATAACCCATTATCCAAGTGCACAATCAGAAATCAAAGACACTGTTGGCTATCAATTTCATTTTTTCAAGCAGTTTCCTATGGCAGATCCAGTGAATTTAATAGGTACATGTACATGTACGGTGGCCCGTCATTTGTGGATGTACAATGTACATGCACTGTGTTGACTAGTCTATTCCCCTGGGTTTGTTTCTATCCCATGCATTTTAATGTTCAGGCCTCACCCTACTATACCTCTGATAAGTGTCAAACAAGTTCTGGATCTGACCCTAATTTATAAAAACAATTAGTCGATTACAACAGTGTCCGTATGTGATAACCAAACATGGATCCATAAAATTACTTATAGTTGTAGATCGAATGACCTTTGATTTGGATTATCTAATTAACCAAAGAATATTTTTAGAAAAAAGAAAAAAAAAATTTCCAATCCATTTGCAGAACCCATGCTTGATAATATTTGACAAAGGCATCAGCATAGGAATATGTAGATATGTAATATTACGATAAATGATGAATGGGTTATTGGATAAGTTTTCAAACCATTTATAGTCTGCCTGGCCTACTAATCTGGTGCTGGTGCCTTTGATTATTTGGATCTTAATGTCTTTGTTTTTAATATTACATACCATCGTGCGCTGTTTGGAACAATTGCGCACGCACCTTGGAAATATGCTTGCGGATAACTATACATTTCAGGCTAGAACCTGAATTACTGGGATTCTTTAGATTCTTTTTACTATCTGCAATTGCCAAGATGATCATTTTGATGACAAATTTTGGTAGCGACTACATGCAAATGTACAAATGATAAATTGTTAAATGATTGGGGAGGTAGAATTTTACTTTACTCTTAGCATGTGGATCATTTTTATTATTACCCAGTAGTAGACAAGTAGTAGACAAGAAATGTCTATGATTGTCAGAAATGTATCTGTATCTCAAATATGCCTTTGAATTCCAAAGGACTTCATTTCAAAGATGCTTTTGATTTCCAAAGGATGAACTACTTGGTTTATATCATCCAACTTACCAAAGGCATAAAGTAGGATGATGTCACAATGTTGACTTCATGGAATCATAAGAATTCTATTCTCTTGTTTATTTTATATGTTATAAGACCAAAGATTTTAAATACATAAGTTGGCATTATTACCAAATCACATCAGATTGTATGCATCTTTCCAAGGTGTGAAAATATTAGAATAAAATATTCATTCAATGTGACTTGGTGGATATGTAAAGATTAAAATCACTTACTGACTGGTCTTGTTGGTATGCCACGGTTTAATTTGTGATTTCTGTAATGATACAAATTTTAAAAACAATTTATTGTATGCAACCTCTAAGTACGTTATGAATATTAACCACCTGGGCTAGAAATTCAGCCATATATAATTAAACTTAAAACTCTTTATGCATGTTTCAATACTTAGATGTTCAATGCTTTAACTGTCCTACGATTGATCCTTTGAATTAAATTTAAGTGTAAAAAATCTACCATTTATAAATATTATCCTTTTCCTCGTTTTCTAGTTGATGGAGAAATCCAAACTCACATTTTTCGATTTATACCTACGACCAGTCATATCAGCCCAGTCTACTGTGCCATTTATATGCATCAACCAACACAACAAACTGATGTGAGAACCTCCCCTTTGGTTGGTGAGTTATATGTGCATGCGAAAGTTCTAACATTCACACTTGTATAGTCATTACAAGCATACAGTAGCTAACCCTAATTCCTCATGATCAGTAGCTTTTGGTAACAGCTAACCTAGTGACCATTATCCACTTATTGGCATGGGTTGCTTTTAGTTATACATTTTTGTTGCAAGGAAATTATTAGGAAAAAAGGTCAGATGACAATATTGTAGAAACAAAGTTTAGTCACTTACTCGGGCAGCTTAAATCCTCGACCCACATATAAGTCTTTAGCTTTGGTTGGAAGGACATGAGACATGCTCCGAAGACGTGAGATCTCACCCATGATGTCCATCCTACACAAAGAAAAACACCATATTTCTAATTTTACTGACAGATTTACCGGGTAGGTTTCTATAAAAGATGTTGGGAAAATTGCATGAAATCCAAATATTTCTTATCAGTGAAACATCTGCAAAGGCAAAAATCATGATCCTTTGAAAACAATGTAGAGCTACAACATACTGTAGTTTTAGTCTGCGCTACCCTTTGAGTGTAAATCTCACCCGTTTGGTTTATCCATTTTATCACACATTAGTGAAGTAGTGGTAAAATTTGCTTTCAAAATTCAAACTTGTTACTAAAAACAAGTGTGCACCTTTCACACATGACGACTGACTTGCCCCCGAGCAGGAGGTGCTGCGGCTCCCTGTGCTGGGTCATCTGCCCGCGCCGGCGGAGACCTTTGGTACGCTCTACGTACTCCATCTCAGACGCCAAACGCTCACGTTGAGACAAACTACAAGCAATTATTAAACTCTTATAACACCCTAAACTTTCACACAAAAGTCCATTGTGTATAACTTGGATCTATTTAATAGGGCCTGGCTTTGTTCATGTGAGCGGGTATTTATATCTTTTATATTTCAATATTGTAATATTTAATGTTAACTTTATTATGTACGGATAATATATTTGGCCTAAAATATTTCTAGCCTGTTTTACAAGATGGATATATGTTTGAAAAATAACTTCGTTTAAAAGCATTCGATGAGATTCCAGTTAGTAACAATTCAACATCAGAAAACAACTACACAATGTTAAGATATGACATAACAAATATGAACCAACATAAATTTGATTGCATTCAAACATGCTTGCTGTGTTTAACCAAAGATTGTAAAAAATGTAAACAATAAACTCAAGAGGTCAATTGCAAATAAAAAATCAGAATTTAATTCTTTAGTTTTGTTCAAATATACAAATTTAATTAGGATATTAAGTAGTTTCATGGTACAAATAGCTAACAAAATATTTTGTTTCTTACAATACATTTAAAAATCATTTAATGTAGCTATAATAATCCTTTTTCATATACATTGAATGAACTATTTCTATAAATATTGAATGAACTACCGGTACGTACATGTAACATGTTAAAATGTTAAAAATATTCTTGAATGAAATTTCCAACTCAATTCTGTCTTGTCCATGTAGGTAAGAAAAAACATAACCAAGCAGATTATGCAATAAATAGTCAGAAAACACTTCAACACTATTTTATATTTTTCAATTGAATCTCTTCCAAAAGCAAATAAAAAACATTTCAGTTAGTGTAATTCAAAATGAAGAAAACAACTAGAGTGGTGAACATAAATACTTTAATGAATGCAATGTTCGTGGATCAGTTTTTAAACTATGTACATGTACAAGCAACCATCATCCAAACATTTATAATATAGTGTATTGTTTTAATAGTTTTTTGTCATACCAGTAAGTAATACCCTATACAGTGAGTCATCTGTGATGGTTGAATGTTTAACACCTCACTCAAGAAAATATCATTCATTATCAAAGTAAGTTCACCACACTATTGTATCAACTGTGCTACCTAGTAGTTGGTTCCCCTCCTGGGTTCAAACCCTTGCCCCTGAGCTCTCCTACTGAGAGCTCATAGTCTGGGTTTGAACCAACCATATAGTTGTAGTGACCAGGATGCGACAATGGTAAACTTTCAAGACTGAAACAATTAATATATTGCATCGAGTATGTGTGATGAAATTGTCTTTATCATGCGCTTCAGTTATTTCTGTTGACTTGTGCTTATATGTTTGTAAAATGGACTTAATAATGGAATAAACATGTTTTTTATTACACTATTTACTATAAACTACAGGAGACTTAATTACTTAAAAGGTAGATGATGAAATACATTGTATCATTTACTGTCCATTACTGGCATTTTAGCACTTACAGTATTTCATACATTAGATCGATATAATGGTTATATATGACCTAAGTGGCAGATCCAGGTTTTTGGTGGGAGTGTACTGTTTGCAAACTGGGTATAAGGGGTTCTCAGGAGGGTCAAGGGACCTCAATATAGAGCGACCTTCGCTGATATTAAACTAGGTAATGCCTGTTTGAGGATAGAATCTTTGAATTTCTCAACAACATGAGAGACAAATTTAACAAATTTTCAACTTAACAATTAAATACAAACTACCACCATAATTCCTGAATATGCCTTAGGATCATAGAAATTATTCAACAAAACAACTGAAATTTCATCATGAAAATAAAATGCTGACAAGTGTGAAAATAAGTAAAATGACATCTACTGAGACACAAATACAACTAAACTGTTTAAACATCTAGATGATCTAGGTCTATATGTAAGATATATTCATATACCACTATCCACTATATTTAAAGAAAAAATATATGAATGGTAGAGTTGTGACATCGTTTTTAGAGTTAGTAATATTACCTATCATTTGGCCATACATCAAAAATATATGGAAAACCATTTGTTTCCTGAGAGCTTGTAAAAAATATTCGATATAATATTTAATTTCATATATATAGCAAAAATAGATGAATTCTCATGGATTTTGTTCTTCCACATAGTTTATTTATTTGTTTTTCTTAGTTTTTACCAGGTTATCTTTTAGTTTATTTCATTTTTTACGACAAAGATTAATATTTTGAAAAAAAGGTGAAATACCACATTATACCGTATCCATCCATCCATGGCCCCATCCACATCTAATATCACCCACCCTTCCACCCTCCCCACATTTGAACCATATGAAAAGCGAGACCATTTAAAACTTCCAATAGATATGCACAGTTTTAAAAAAGCCCATTACCTTGATTCAGCATTTTTCAACCTCAACCTAAAAACCCATGGGCGTTTTGATGGTCATATATGGTAGCTATAGTATTGATTATCTATTTAGAGTATAGAGAGTAAATTTAAGAATAAATCTGTTACCTGTCTGGTGTGCTTCCATCCCACTAAAATAATGCAAAATAAAAAAACATGAACTAAAAAGCGAAACATTTAACTGCAATTTGTTTAATATTTAAAGATTCAGGAAGGTATTGCAGACAAAAGGATTGAAAAGTACACATTCATAATGTAAATTGCTGAAAAATAACCCCTTAAAGGTTATGCTCAGTGGCCGAACAAGTATGCTTGCACAGAAACAATACGATGTGTTCTTTGCAATTCTGAAAGTTTCTTTCATTTAAACAGCATATTAGAATACCTAAAGCAATTTAAATCCACACCATAAACAACGGGCTAGAAACCCATCAAAACACGTGAATGCAAGAAATGTAAACGAATGATTTTCGTCAGACATAACTTGCACGGTGCACGTAAGAAGTCGCCTATATCGCCCATAATAAATTAGACGTCTGCTGTTGGAAATCCATGGTACGTGTGGCGAAAATCATTTGATTATGCAATATCACGTGACCTTGTGTTTTAGCTGACAATATATAATGGTATTTTCATAGGTGTAATAAATACCAAGCATGAAAGATATAAGTCTTATTTTTCTACACTTCCAATGGAAAAGACATCGTCTATTGATCGTGGATTTTAATGAACACATGTATTTTTGACTGAGCATTATCTTTAAGCATGTACATGTACAAGTGAGAGGGTGATCATTTGAGAGCACACACAAAAAATATCATTGAAAAACTCTCTATTAGTGGACTATACATGTAGTATTGCTTGGTAAAAACATGACTAATATATAACGTAAGATTTGAGCACATCTTAAAAACATGGATTTCTCGCTAAATCATCCCACAGGCATTTATTCAAATGTGGGCTTTTATTCAGCCATTTATGGTAATAAATCCTAATATCTTACATTGACATTCATCAATAATCAGTTTCTAATATTTCTTCTGTAATTTTGTCGTGTATTTGGGAATATGTACATGTGAGCTCCCGCACAAACTAAACAATAGTTCAAATCTGGTCTTGTTAAAACAATAAATATGCATTGATATTGTATAACGCAAATGTGTACTGAACGTATTGATTCAGTTTCAAATTCTTTCCAAGGGAGGCAATTGCAACTTGATAGTTAAGTACTTGTTTGATACAAGAAACATAACCCTAGTATCAAAGAGTTTCATATTTTTTAAACTTAGGCTTTAAGATTTAAATCAACCATTTTAAAAAGTCTTCAATTTTAGCTAACATGGGTAAATAACTTGTGAATATTGCTTTATGTTTTTGAGAGGCTGTACAAGGTGTACAAAGAAGTCTGTCAAACGTTTTTAATACCTCTCGTATAAGTATATTATAAATAAATTCTGATTCCAAGACACCAAAAATATTTATTTTCATTTATAGAATAAACAAATAAACCTTGAACAAAACTGTTTTGTTGGGTAGTACCATGTATAGGATAGGCTTACAAATGGTCTTTTCTTTCTATAGACAAACAACTGTCATATAAGCCAGTATGTACAGTGGAACATATTCAGGTAGATACCTGTCTAGGGAAACATCAGTATTATGTGGAAAAATTTTGATTCTCCCATTCTTTATGTACTCTGTATGAAATAACGACATATTTATAGTGGACACCTGCCTTAAGTGGACAATTTTGACTTATCCTGAAGGTGTCCAGATTAGACAGTTTTCACTGTACTGTGAGTATCTCTGCTGATTACCTGATATCTTTCAGTGTGGAATATAAAGCCTTTTGTGTGCTGGACAGGTTCGGTTCCCCATGTCGTTTCATGACGCCGCGGAACATTAAACTTTTTTATGACTGTTGATGACCTGTTAATAAAGAGAATATAGATTTGAAATGAAATACTATTTGCAATATAACATATTATTACACCATGCCAGAATAGGACCAAAGCAATTTAAGTCAGTAGCAAGTGTATGTAAATGAAGTATATCCCTATTATTTTAAAACTCAATTTCTCATGTTGTAATGGATCATGTATATTATTGTAGAATATCATTGTATTTGGAATGATTTTGATTGTGATTATGATATCATTGTACTTGTGTTTATCTTTTATGTTATACTGCTGGACCTGTATGTAAATATATATGAATACATGTATAGAAAAATACAAGAAGTATAGCACTTTCTCGTGAAAGATTTTAAGTTCTAAAGGTTATGCTCAGTGGCTGAACAAGTATTTTTTCATAGAAGTAACATGATGTGTTTTGGGCATTCTGAAGTCTGATTATTTAAACTGTGCTAAGAGAATGACTGGAACAATTCAGATACCCTTCATAAAAAGCCCTAAACAACACATGTAGGCGATAAAAACAGTCCGAATGATTTTCGTCAGACGTAACTACACGGTGCATGTAAAAAGTTCTCTATCTTCTCAACGTCAAATATCATATCTGCCGTTAGAAATCCTTGGAACGTCTGATGAAAATCATTCGATTAGGCGATTAGGTAACCTCACATGACTTTGTGTTTTAGTTTAATAGCAAAACAGCATGGTATTTTTTTACGTGTGATAAAATTTACTTGGAAAATATAAATTTTATTTACCCTACACTTACAACAAACAATGCATCATTTATTGACGCTGGTTTTTACAGACCAACTATTTTTTTGACTGAGCATTACCTTTAAGGCTTACTTTTATGGACATTAACCAAAGCAAGATGTTTAAGGAATATTACTTAATGATTTGCTGTAGACTTTTCATCAAATATTCTAAATAATGAACAAAATAGTGTATGTAACCCAAACATCTGAAGGAGCACCATTAAGCCCCCACCACACCACTATGACTGTATGTGACTGTATTCGACGCGAAGGTTGTTGGCATTGTATAGAAAAGTCAAAATAGGGTCTGCTTATGATGGTGCCTGTCCACAGCACTACAACGTTTCGTCGTAAACCTGCCTTTATCCTGGCGAGTGTTTCATAAACTTAACTAAAATACTGTTCATAAATGACGTAACATACACCATTGGAACGACCATTTGATGCAAAGACGATCAGTCACTTTGTAGTGGTGTCCACACCAACACAACAAGTGACAACTACATACGACAATACCTAACCCAGCCATGACAAAATATACTTAGACGTGACAACAGCCTACTACGCAAAGGATATTGATAGGAGTGTCCACACCGCAGCGGTTTTGCCCCTTGTGAAGTCGCTTCGTATACCGTCGCATGTCATAGTAGCTGTGTGGATGGGGCACAAGATTCATCACATATTCTTACGTCGATTTTTTTTCTCCATTTTAGGTTTCCAACAGCATACCTGTATTCATTGTCATATCTCATGACTATATACACATGATATAACCGTAATACAACTGGTCCAATATCCGTGGAACTTGCACTCAAAAAACGATCAATCACAACGCCCACTGCCGAAATGTTCAGCGGGGAATTCAAACATCAGACGTACGATCTTTCATTGCCATGTAAGAACAACTGAGCATTGATTTTGTTTTTGAAGTAAGTCTAACCCAAATTAATTTTTCCACATAAAAGCTATGACTGGGCCCACAGGTTGGTATTGAACAAGGACTTGTAAAGGCAGTTTGAGTGATCAAGCCGTGAATACCGACAATGACGTGCATTTGATGCTGGGAAAAACTTACATCTTTATACAATAACACTTTGTTCACATGAATTCATTTAAATGTGGCCATTTTGCATCCTGAACATTCAGAAATAGGTTAAAATTGTACATCAGGTTTAGGGAAAGACCAGTAACAACATTGTAGATGATTATTACTTGCAAATTATTACTTGTAAATTCACAGTTGTAAAATCATCTGATAACTACCATCAATATATATATATATATATATATATATATATATATATATATATATACATGCAGTATAAAATGGTTCGTATAAAATTATATAATGAAACATAAAAGAAAGAACATTTTGCGCTTCATTTAAACAATGCTAACTAAATGATGACTTGATAAACCACACCATGGCAACACATATTGATTGAATCAGATCTCTAGCAAGTAACACAACGAATAATAATGATATAAATTTAATAGTTTTATGACACATTATTAATAAACAATTGGATCTGTTTTATCTTGAACTTGAGTATTTGATTATCAAATTTTTTTAGTTACCATGATAATTTACCATATGGGCCTCAAATAAAATGACAAAAAATTGTTGTTTGCCTTAGTCATATTAAAATTTACTTATCAGAGCTCGAAATAAACAGGTCCAACTGTACAAGCCGTTTGTTGGAGAAAATGTATGCATGTGTATATTTGCACCAGCTGATTTGCGCATAGGCAAGTCGGCATGGGTGAGGGTGGGGATGTGTGGGTGTGTTACAAAATGCCAAGCATTTTTTACGGAAATTCTTTGTTCAGTACATCAATTCGTAATTCCAACTGAATATTATTGCAATTAGTGTAAGTTTAGAAAAAGATAAAGAGTGGCGAGCGCAAACACTGAAATCTAACACTGCAAACAGTTTTCATCACAAACGATTTACAAATAGGGGATTACATTCACTCATAGCCCAATCATTTGTTATTTACATCCTGATGTTAACAACAACAAACGAAACAAAAGAAAAACAGAAGTTGTGATGCCAGAATGATACCTTCTTCCAAGATGGGTGATGGAAATGGTACTATTCAAATTATTAACCCTGTAAGTGAGTTGTCTCGGGTATAACAAAAAAACAACATTTCAGGATATTTCTTGTCATTGCACTATGTCATAGCTCTCTTCAACCCATTTGTTTGGTTAGAAACACGTGGGTAACTCGTCAGAGGTCCGGATGATCAGGACTAGGAAATAGTAGTTTACATAATTCACCATCCAACATATACTTTTATAGCATATGTCAAGAAAAAGAAATATCAAATCAAAAGGTTATACCCTCGTTCAACTCGGCTCTTGTACTTGGATAACCACTAAAAGACTGGTTGGTTGTGATTAAAAAAAAATTGACATCACCAATCGGCCTTCTTCATCATTCGTTTTTGTCTAATTCCATTTGAACTTATAAGGCATATAGGTACAACAAAACGGTGTATGGCTAAGAGGAATGAATGCAGTCAACAACCCTTCAGCAGAAATGGTAATACCGAACCTGCACTCATATGATCAAAAGTCTAGGACGTTAACTACTAGAAGGCCTACCTCAAGTTGTAAATAACAGAATTGGAATTCAAATTTTCTTATGAGCACAAGACAAATGCAAAATGTACATCAAAGTGGCAAAGGAATTATTAATATACAAAATGTATATTAACACAGACTGCAATTATTAATTTTTGGGCCCAAGGTAAAAGGATTCATTTGGAGTTGAAAGCCAAAATTCATCAATCCTGGAATCATTCTGTACACGACCTACTACAAATATTTACCAATGTCCACACATTCAAAGCTGTAAAGAACAACAACAGCAACAACAACAAAACCAAACAAGAACACTGGCACGTCAATGACATTTTGATTCAAGCAGAACAAGGTGAATAGTCTTCAATAATGAACGATCTTTTTGTGAATGTGGTTTTTAAACTTTTTACATTTAACCATGGAAGATGATTTAATTTCTATGGTTGCGTATTATGATTTCATGACTAATACTCCATGATGTGTGCTTGTAAAATTGTTAGAAAATACATTCACAAAAAACGTGTTCATTGTTCACCTTTCTCAAACGTTACCTTGCAGTGTCAGGAGCTGGCCTTGGACTCTGGGTTAGTGAATGTGAGCCTTTACCAGGTATTGAGGGTAGCGATGTGCCAATGATAGTGACCTTTTTCAGGGGTGTACTACGAAGACGACACAAAAATTAAGATAACAATCCATGAAGCCTAATTTCAAATATACTGCAATATGACCCCTATTAAGACCACAGGTGGTACAATGATCTCAATAGAAAGGTGGTCTCCGTTTCATTGAGCTTCCTGGTGGTTTTTCTATAAAGTCTCAAGTAGCCATCAAATGTCTCTGGGAAAGGTATACCAGTATCTAAAGTTTATGACCACAAGAATAGTCTAATTAGAGAGGTGGTCTTAATTTGAGGTAATATTGTAGTTGTTTGTTGTTGGTTACTATAGAAACGTTTATCATTATGTGTTCACAATAGATGTACTTGTATAAAGAGATAATATTTATACTTTACATAATAGTATCATTACTTGACGCTAAAAATAATTGTTTTGAATTACCCCGATAAGCATGATATTTTCAGCTTCTTCCTAATTGTAAGAAAATCTTTTTATATGATACGTTAGTTTTATTAATTTATATAGTAACATTTGCAAAACTTTGATTCTATGGGTAATATTTCAGGCTTCCCTAGTTACTCGTAAACTTGATTGACGTACACTGTGCAGTAGAAATTAATGATATTAGATTGTGCATTTAATGTGTTAACTGTAGAATTGCTTGGAAATCATTGCAAATAAGGATATCTAATCTACAATAGATCTCAACCATTGAGTGTTTAGGGCACGAGTGATAGAAAGTCATTATGCAGAGAATTTCTTTTATATCATTGAATAAAAGTAACAAATAAGTCAAGGTAAAGTAAACACACATTCTACACTTTTGCACAGTGGACTGAAATAATATCTTTGAAAAAAATCAACACTTCTCTTAGTAAGTATATATGTATAAACATCAGTTAACTACATGCGTAAATAATTTGAAAGTCACCACATATTCAAAGTGCACAGTTACTAAATCAAAATATAAATAAATGTCTCCATTTTTATTACATTTCATCTTATTTGGTCACTTGTTTCACCACAATATCCATGGTAAACCAATCAAGAAAAAAGAAAATTTCACTTAAAATGACTATATGTGGACATGTTTTGATTTGGTTAATGTCATATACATAAAGACAATTATAGACAAATAAATCAGTAACCACTAATTATTAGGTCTCTATATGGGTTTAAATTGACATGAAGACACAGACGTTTGTGAGCTACCTGTTAATGTGACACAATTGACTCATTATCTTTGTCTATCACATTTCTTCTACATGGACATCATATTAAACATTGACTTCCTCGATACAAATATCTTTGAAAAAGTCTTTGAAAGGGATAAGGCAATTTTTTGGAACCCCATGTAGAGGCCTATTATTAGTATGAGATTGACTTCAACCTACCGTTTATGAGTACACAAATCCCCGTTGATTGGAGGAAAGTAGCTACAGTAGCAGAAAGTAAAGATGGTTAGCATGAAACCTCTGCCGCAGAATCGTATGTTCAATCATTCTATCAAAATTTCTTTTAATAGATTGTAGGTTAAGATACCACATATCTGAATCTGTAGGGTTTTTTTTCTGGAAGGCATACAGACATACAATATGTTTCATTGGCGGACATAGAGGATTTAAATGTAAAAAATGTTCCTTTAAACATTTGTAAATTAAATAATAAAAAGAAGTAAATGCAATTCTGCCTTGATTGTGTATGAATATATTTAGATTTTTTTATCTTATCAAATAATGTGCAGTGTAGGAAATAACATTGTTAACCACTCTATTTTATTGTGCTTGGGATAAAAGAAGACTATACACATATTAATTAAGGTCAACATTGTTGAATTTGGACTGCAAAATAACATGTAAGGTGCAGTAAAGAAGAAAATGTCTGTTAGAATGATTGAACATACACATATTGTTAAATCTGCAAGTATATGTGTTAATTCTAACAACAATATTTAAAACAAACATGTACATTATTGAGTCTACAAAGTAAAAAGCAAACATTTGTTAGCAGCACCCTCCTACCACAATAATAGCTCTTTATCATTTTCATATGCATTGTATTTTATTCACTAATTGTAATAGTGGACATACATAAAATTTTCTGTCGTCAATCTTTTTCTTTCTCTTCCTTTCATATATTTATACCATGTTACATGTACTGGCAAATGTGTCAATCAAGCAAAAAGATTTAGAATGTACCTGTACATGTATGACTGATTGTTATTATTTTTTAAAAGTGTGTGTGTGGGTTGGTGGGGGTGGGGGCAAATATAGGAAACTTTAATCTTTTTTGTGACCCCTCGCCATATCATGCAATAGATTTTTGATGCAATGATCCATAATTCTGCGACCAGACATCTCCATCAATCATTCCTTTTTATGTTCGCAAAACAATGAACAATGAAACACATAAATTACACTGTCAATAATCGTATTATTGACATATTTGCACCTAATAAATTGACGCCACGTCCCAGCTCATCATCCAAACCCAGTTTATTTTGTGAAAAAAGCTGACAAAATTATGACATCCCCCCACCCTCCTTCGTCTATAGGTGATTATTTTTTGTGACCCACCCTGTATTTGTAACCCCCCCTTCTGTAAATAATGGTGGTCACCTTTAATTAAGTTGCTTTTTGAACAGTACATATACATGTGGAACCCATTTTACATTAAACAAATTATAACGTCTTACATGTAGAAATTACATCATTGGCAGTTGAAATGAATGAAATGACCTTTAAACTTTATCAATATATACACGTCTATATGATTATATCAATTAATAATGGTGGTATTCTATACTACATGTATTTACCTTAATGTTAAAATTAGTGGCTAACAATAAGAGTACTAAAGATGTTATTTTACATAAACTATTTAATTCTTAGGATATGAGAAACAAATCATTTAGGTGCACCTTCAAAACTTTCAGGAAATTCTACAAGTCTTGTTTGGACTGCAATAGTATTTTAGATCTTCAAAGCTCAAGAAATGCTTCCAGGACTAAAAATGCATCTGGTCAAGCAACAATAAAACTTTATTTTTAAGTTAAATATGATTATGGATATATAATGTATGTTAAAAATGTAGTATTGTACTCTTTGAATAGTCTAGCAATATGAGTGAATTACATAAATGCAAAGAGTATTTAAATGCTAGCAGATGCTGTTGCCGTCATTCCAATACATGTTTTCAAACTGACATCCACATAATTTTGTGACGTGTCAGTCTGAAAGTGTATGTCGGAATGATGGCGTCCCATCTAGGTGTACTAGAAAATTACATTTTGATTTGGATGGTATCATAATTTTACCTACAAGCGCACATACAAACAAACTGCGGGAGGGAGGGTCTGTACCGGGACACGCACCCTCACAGAACAGACACAATCATGCTCAGGTAGTAGTATTCAATGTCTAATACTGATTAAAAAAAAACACAGAAACTTAGGCAGGACATAAATATAAGCAAAGCTATTATTCCTGACAATAGTCTTAAAAATGGGGATCATCTTTATTCACACATAATACTAGACTGTGCAAAGAAAGTATAGTTTTTGTATGCAAGTGTAATCTTATGAAATGTTGTTATAGCTGAAACTTCACATCCAGCAAAACTATTCACACCACTTTGTTCTGAAATATATGACTCAGTACGCTGGGTTGAAGCTCCAGATATTATTATAACAAACTGTCAACCCAGAGTTTATAATTTTATGGGTGTATGTTATTTGTTAAATCCTGGTAGGACTTAATGGCTCAATCATTGTTACCTTTTTGTGCACAAAAGCTATATTGATTGCAGTTGGTGTAACGTTAAAATTCCATTAACCAAGCAAAAAGCTTTTAATATATATACATGATTTGTTTGTACCTTGCAGGTTGTACTTTCACAAATACAGCTCTTCGAGGACTAGGACTGAAAAGCATTTTTTTTAGTTTGTACTAATTGATACAATCAAAATATGAGCTACCATGGTGTAATTATGATTATCAAAAAGTGTCATTTATTCATGTTTTCAAACAACATGTATACATGTACACAGAACACTATGCTGCCTAATATAAGTAGATTTATAAACATAAGTAAATGACAATTACAACTTCATTGATATGCCATCACCAAGTCAAGACATCATTCAATTTGAGTGTAACATGAAAATAAAATCCAAACATCTAGGATGGTAATTAATTAAGGAACAAAGTATTATCACTCTCTGTTCTCTTCAGTTTTCTTTAGATATCTGGCATTTTCTGTACCCATTTTACTCTAGTATTTAGGAACAAAGCAGGTATGATGTAAGAGTGATTTTCCTCAAGACCCACCTTAGCGGACAAATATTAAATAATAGAAAACAAAATACAGAATGAAATATTTTTTGCTAATTGCTGAAACTAGAGTTTGCTTTTTACTTTGTACCATACCATAACTTTGCACATCTATAATGCTAATATAATACTATTCTGAAAGTGTGGGCATTAATGATAAGCAATATGTATATATACAAGCACATTATATTGACAATTATATAAAATCATATATTGTCTCTATTGAACCCCTCCTGTTGACAATACCAATGTAAATGGCTTCAGCATATTTAGTTAGTAGGTAAAATGACACCAAAATTAATTTCCCTTAAAACATCAAAATCCTACAAAACAAGTTCATCAACATGATAAAGTTGATGCAATTAATATTTAGATTTTTAATTTGACAAGTTTATTACTATTTATTGAATCTTCACATTTGTAAGGTTCATCTTTTACTATAAAGATTTTCGATAAGAGTAATGTCTGAACAATATAAAATATCATGACACAAGTAATTGTTCTACCTTAAGAAATAATCACCGTAAAATTTGATCATATTGATAAGAATCTTTCTCTGCAATGATAGAATGATTGAATTTCGTAAATCTTTATATCAAGTTGACAATAATGCATGCACATTTACAAATTTTGTTCTTTTTGCAAATTTTTAAAAAGTATTTAATAACAATAAGAACAAAGACATGTTATCTCGAGGTTGTAATGTATGTAGTTTATGTGAATGTTACTGAATGCGTACTAGTAACTTTTTATAAAAACTTTGGTCGGATAAAATCCTATTCAAAGAGAACATATTGAGCTCAAGATTAATTCATGTTTAGATGTGTATACACAACTCATGTGACTTTCCGGTAAAACTATCTTAGCAATTATGATTTCAGAGTCTGTATAGATGAAAATTCATAGCTGTTATGTTAGAAAATATAAACAAGGTTCCTTTTTTACAATAGTAATGGTTATACTATAACAATCTTTTTTGCTCGTTACATCAATCTGGTATCTTTTTCAAGTTCACAATCCACACCCCAGTACTAGTATTGGGGCCGTCTCTACCTTGAAACGAGATTCAACATTGATGTATATATACAAAAATCTTGTACTATAACCATTACTGTTGTAAAAAAAGGAACCTTGTTTATGTTTTTAAAAAAAATGAAAACAACAACTTTGTTATGTTTTCCTGTGTATATAATACATAGTTAATGCATTTGTTTTCCATTATACATTAACTTTTTTGATAATCACTTGTTTGTTACCCTTATACATGTCTCAAAATTCTCGCACATCTATACTATAGTCAAAGTACGTACAGTGAAATAGCTAATTGATCTGCGTAATCTTAAAACTTTATAACAGCATATTGAGATTTCAATTAATATATTACCCTTTAAAAAAAATATTATTTCATAATTACCAAAGCAAAGTAATATACTCAAGGACATTTTTTGAAGAAGCATTTATGAGAAGTGCTCATAATAATTACAGTAAGTGACACTATATTTGATGTGATAATCTTCAATAGTGTTCAACGTGACATCAGCATTATGGAATGGGGGAAATAAAAGTGACATATCAATCTATGAACTTACTTGAAAACTCTGGGATGAAAAGGAACTGGTTCAGGGTTCATCTCTCTTTGCTCATGGGGCACAAATGGGGAAAGAGCGATGCTATCAGGTTGTAGATTTGGGGTGTGGGTTGGTGTTTCTGATGAGCTTTTTAACTGAAATAATTCAAGTATATATCATGAAATATTTCACATAAAATATTACATATGCACACAACAAAAACACATTGTTTCATTTTGAATAATTTACATTCTTGTTCATTTATTGAGAAAAATCAGAGAAAAGTATCTTGTGCAGGATCCTGCAGTGCAGGTGTGGGTGCAGATTTTAAGTACTTACGTGTTTATGTATTGGATATGGTATTGTGGGTGCAGGTTTTATTGCATCAGGGCTATTTACCAGCTAATTCATGAACAGAAGCAGTAAAGAAACATGCTTGTTACATCTGTCTTAAGGCTGTGGCATTCAGATTATTGATAATCTGAACTTATTGGATGTATGTATATTAATGTTGCAACAGAAATGCGATTGGCTTTATAGTCACAGTTCATCTTGATGTATTCAACTGAATTATTTTACACTTCACAGAAACTCCCTGGGGAGCATTCTTTGTACATTTACATTGATTATGGGATGGGTGTAGTTCATTCATGTTAATATCACTAGCCCTGTAACAATGGCTAAACTGTGTGAATGTATCTACTGTATGTTTCAACAGATGTAAAGTGATGATGTAACTGTAAATTCTTATATAATATGCTTTTTTATGTGGGCTTTTTGAGGGTTGTTCTTCAATATCTGTGAGGCTTGGGTGTGGGCTTCAAAATGCTCAGGTGTGGATGCAAACTTATTACATGTATACGGGGTACACACACAGGGCTCTTGTACATAATGTTGAATATATTTTAATAGTGTTAAAACTTAATAATGAATATATATTTTTTTGTAATGTCCTTTCAATTTCAGTAGTGGTTCAAAATTTTCATCTTCCTTCTAGGAATAGGTGGAAAGCCATATTTTTAATAACGTAACATGAGATTGATTTTATCACATTTTCAATATCAGTAGCTGGTGAAACCATTTTTGAGTGCCAAATTATACAACCAGTTCTATGATTTATAGGATATGTGATTTGTTCATGTCTTAGAAGAAATTATTCAATTCTCATTTCGATCAGACAGTTCAGCAACACAATGAATGGCCCATTGAATGCGTTTGTTAATATTCATACTTGTGCAAATGACTCCCATCAATACAATACAATAGTGACTTATGGAACATGATTCAATTGTAATACATGTTGAAAACACACTTGATTGACCTTAATCTAGTTCACATTAGCTACCATAATTCATTGTCATATGTTGTCCATTTTGGCAGCGTATGCCATACGCATAATATTCAAAGTCTATGTACAATACATATGTTAAAGTAAAACATTCATCCTTTTGTTAATAGTTTGAATAACATAGCATAAGTTCTTTCTTCAGTCTTATGGACAGAATCCATAATGATAAAAAGGAAGACATTAATTTGAATCAGACATTTATTTGGAAAAAAAGTTTGTTCTAGCATCATTTTGATATTAAAGAATTCATTCATATGCTGTACAATGTGTTTTTCTTGACAACCATAAATCTTATAAAAGTACTTCTTCTGAAAGACACAACAGCAAATATTATTTTTGTAAAATATTGAACTTCTGTTTGACCCATTTGTTTAGAAGACTGATAATCTATACCGTAAATGTCTATCCGGTGAAGCCAAACCGGCACAATCTCTCACTATACATTACAGGTATATTGTAAAAACATCTCTGAATTTTCAAACACTCAAAATAATTAGTTATTCTTTTTTTAAAGTTCTACTTCATGAGTTAAATTGTATGCTTAAATACAAAATCTTTTTTGAACTCATACACATTTTACTTAACCCATATATCTATGAATTCAATTTATTGGATTAATCAAACAAAGATCGCAAATTCCTAATATCTTTACAGCTTAATCCTTTAACTTGAAATCTGATAAGTAAAATTTTAGGGAGCATAAGCAAATAGCCATTCCAGTGATGAATGATACTTTATTTTTACTAAAACCTGCTAACTACATGTGCAAAAATTGAATTTTTAGTCATTCTTATAGTGATCCATTAGATAAGTGCACTATAAAACATAACATCTTTACCACAGGCACACTTACTATTATATTTATCATATAAATTCAACCAATCAGAATGTGATCCATCAACGCAGTTTCAAAATTAGCATGCAAAATCATTCAAATTTCATACCTTTGAGGGTGTTCTTCTTTTCCGTCCGGCCATACCATCTTGCACTCCTTCTTCTGGGGCCCCTCCCAACTGCACAAGCCTCGGTAGTCCAAGTGTTAAGATCGCATTTTCCTCACTGTCAGTGTTCACCACATTCATCCTCTTCAAATTGGGAAGTTTTGATACAGTATTTACAGTAGATGCTGCTGCCACCGGTCGCTGCCTTCCTGCACCTCTGGAGGGAGGTTTGTCTCCCAGACTGGGGGGTGGCATGGTAAGGACCTCAGCCATGTTCTTCCATTAGGCCACGGCTACCTACGAAATTTTAGTGCTGATTTTTATAACAAAGTTCTCTTTTCTTTTCACTGTTAGAGATCTTTGAGATAAATATCAATGTTCACAGTTTTCACTTTTAATTTCCTTGCTACTAAGGTTGTATCTCAATATGCATTTTTATTTTTAGTATGTCAAGAAGAAATCGATCAAATTGTAATTGAATGTACTTTTTTAAATTTAGATATTGCTAGGTGTTAAAATCACTAACGCTACCAAGTCATTTTATACGTAGCCCAGAGCAAGAATCATTAAAAGGGATAAAGCTTCTGTTTGTTCATTGTACATGTTTGTTCGTATGAGTATTGATCAGACTTTCTTGCTATTTACATACATGTATCCCAATTTCCAAGTGATAATATATCCTTGAACTGTGTTTTTAAACTACATTATCTATCATTTTTGAGAACTTTCGCAATCATTTGTCTGGCAAATAAAATTCTTGGTGCTAGAGTCAACAAAATAAAAGCATTACTCAAACACAAGAGTGCCTCCAAGCTCGAGATATATCATTGTATTAGTAACTGGATCAACTATTGAATCAAGGCAACTTTTCATAAAGATCAGCGCATGCGTTGAGTTAAATCTGTTAATCACAATATGTAAATTGCGAGTTAATTTAAGTGGACAGAATCAATGTTAAAAAATCATTGGATTGAAGTGATTTTTTTTAACTATTTCATGATTACAAACTAATCCAAATTCTATCAGTAAAGCGTGTAAGTACTGTAATTGGTTATATGCTTTTTGTTTGAATGCTTGTGAAAGAATGTATGCAAAAAAATATGTTTCAAATAGTTGACATATGATAAAAGAAATAATAAAATTAGTTTCAAACTGATAAAAAATGACAGAAAATAAGTTTTTTTTTTCTTTTTTATTGTGCTTACAATATATATTTACATGTAGGTTAGAAGTTTACTTTTTTCATTTTAGAATCAACATTTTCTGTGTTTTAATAGGAATTAACGTTTGAATAAGAAAAACTATGTTGATATTATTGATTGATAAAAACAATGCACATGTCTACAGTCAAATCTTTTTTTTTGCTAAGTCAATTTAGCCTGCCAGAAGGGGCATTGGGTTTCTCCAGTAGTGATTAGTTGAAAGCCATACATTTTCAATTATGCATTTAACAATTTAACTATATAATACACTAATAAAAACAGTTCGGGGATAACAAATATACAATATTGAGACTGCACATGTAGCTCAAAGATACGGGGAAGCATGGAAAACTGTCAACATCGCTGGCAGGAAGAAATATAAGGAGGGGCAAGTTGACGGATCAAGTCCTAAAGAGAGAATGAACATATGGTTCACCCATTTTAAGAAACTCCTGGGAAATCCAACAACAGTAGAGGATCCGGGCGAAGAAATACCTAACATATGCGAAAGACCTTGACATCAATGATGACCTCTTCACCATCGAGGAATTCAGAAAGATCAGACTTCTCTGAAACTCAGGAAGGCAGCAAGCCCGGATGACATTCTACCAGAAGTCTTCAAGTCTTGTGATTTCGATAACATATGTTGAGATTCTGCAATAAAGCTCTAGTTGAAAATGACAAAACATAACTATCGTCATATATGAACATCATTCCAGTATACAAATCTAGGTATCTATCAAAGACAGAAATCTACAGAGGAAACAGTTTGATCTGCGTCAATCGCAAAATGTACAATCGTAAGATCGCATCAGAAGTGTGATTGATCTCCGCCTCATAACAAATTAGAATGGGTTAAGTCCAATAAGAACAATGGTTGCTCAGATAATAACTCTCCTCCACAGAATCATAAGAGTCGAAGAGAACAACCTCAAAGCAGTCATAACTTTAATTGACTTCAAGAAAGCATTTGGCTCTATTCACACAGGCAAGATGATGCACATACTGAAGGCATATGGTATTCCACCTAACCTTCTACGAGCCATTGAACAAATGTATTATACCAACACAAAGGCCAAGATGATCTCACGTAATGGAGCAACAGAAGCGTTAGAAATTACTGTAGGAGTGATGCAGGGTGACACCCTGGCTCTCTTCCTATTCATCATAGTACTTTACTATGCTATGAGGAAAACAAGCCGAACTGGGACTCACACTAACTCTGACACCAAGAAGATTACGCAGACAAAAAGTTCTTTTTGATCTAGACGTCACTGATGATATAGCTCTGCTTTCAAACGAGATCAAGCAGGCCCAGGAACTATTGCTTACAGAAGAGAAGGAATGCTGCGAGGTTGGACCCCATCGGACTTTGCCCACAAGATAGTGTTGGCTTTCAACAGCTTATCCACACAGCTGATGGCACAGAACTCAAATGGGAAGAAGACTTCTAGATATTTAATAATAAATTAAAAATAATAAATATTAATTTCCTTATGCTTACATAACAGAATCTTTTATAGAATTCTTTTTTTTTTTTGACTGAGTATCAGTTTTAAGCAGGTCCAACAATAGTAGTATTTCAAGACTATATTTAATGGCCCACTCTCATAAGTATCAACCCCTAAAATCCCATTTGCATTTAGATGGGTGCATCTGGTAATTATTGAAGCTTATTTATCATATATGACCAACCCAACTTTGTTAGGTTTATAAGTTGAAAAATTCTCAATTTAGGGTGCGCATATCTATTTACATAACATTGGACATTCCATTGTTTATTTTCTTTTATATTCAAATTTAGTTGTCGGTCCTTCAAAGATTGGATCAAATTGTGACTAAGTGGAACTGACCCAAATTCAATTAATATTTTTTTAGAGGTCTTTATACAGAAACATTTTTGTTTTTGCTTTAATTGAAAATAAAAACAAACACAAAATTATAGAACCATTATTTATTCTTGTCATTCTTATATCAATCTGTACACTTTATATTGAAGAGGTATTATCATTTCAGGCGCAATTCTCATCTTGCCTCCCTAACATCATCACATTGCCTTTTTTTATTACGTGATAGGCAGACAAAATGAATGCTGCCACCCCAACAATATCTCTAGCAATATAAATATATTACGATTTATTTCTTCACTATACATGCCTAAAATAAATTCTATATTATAGTATACGCTGGATCATTTGTTATGCCAGGGACCTATTATTATGATTATTACACATTTCATATTCTTGCAACCCACTACAGTAGCTGGCCTGCAACTATATATCAGACACCTGATAAACGAGCTTTCACACCACTACGTCAGAAGTTTACTTCAATAAGGCAGACCGTCCATCACATTTATACAATCTGGTCAATTTTGTAAAAGAACATTATTGAATGTCCTCTACAACGAGCAGAGAACCAATAGATACAAAAGGGGTTACCTTTAGAATCCAGTACATCTGGACATGCTCTGGAATACTTTGAACACGGCACACCTGAACGTACTGTCTATGGTTGTATAAAATAGTCTCAGAAATCATTAACTCTTGCCTCTAGCAAATTTAATATATAACGTTTACTAAAATTGTAATGTTACACAATGCATAATCGTAATAATGTCATTGAATTTTAAATTAATAAAATAATGAAAATCACATGCAATGATACTGCAACTAGCCAAAAATTTAACTGCCAGATAATCAAATATATGATTTATGAGCAAACCTTTTGTTCTAATAACACGTAATTTACTTATCATCTCCATCACAATAAGGAAATATCTTTACGTATGTAATTGGCTACTTTCACACAAAGTAATGCAATTCAGACAATTCACATATTTAGTAACACAATTCGTATGTAAGAATTCCACGGGAAAAATTTGTAATTGTAAGCAAAATAGTGAAAAATTCATGAATATTTATTCAATCACAGTTCAAAAGTTTGAATAAACATTTTGATTAAAAGATTCATTTCAACAATGTGTAAGTCGGAAACCTCTTCATAATGAATATTGCACCAAACACGAATATCTGTTTAGAACCTAAAAATAAGTGAAATACTTTTTTTCTTTACTAATTCTAGCATTCTCTTTCCAGAAGACAACAATAATTAAATTTTAGTGATGCAGATATAAGGGTAACAAAGAAATTATCATGATCATGAAAAAGTAAAAAGTTGAAAGTTGGCATTTTAAGTTTAAACTAATCTCAGAACTAATGTTGCATTTTTTTCAATTCCCTATATACCGGTAAATAGCCTGAAAAGGCTGCATCTTGAAAAATGTACTAATGATATGTGAATAAATAAGTCCCTCACACATGCATGTTCACACACACTCTTCATCTGTTTACAATGCTCATAAAAAGAGGCACCAACAATTATCAAAAACGACCTTTCCGACAATACTTTGTCTTTGTTAACGAGTCAGTTAGCTGTAATCCACCAAAGGCATCCCTTCTGGGCGAGAAGATCACCCTTCTTTGCAGTCTATGTCCAGTCAAATATCAAGAACTTAACATAGAAGCGTCATAATTATACTGTTTTCTTTACACTGCGCTGTCATCATCACTACTGGCAAAAACCAGTCTCTCTTGTAAGTCAACGGCATGACAATAAAGTCGTTTTTAAAGCAGTAGTGAGGAGACAATAATTCAACAATTCAATTAAAACCATTTGTTGTTAAAAAAAAAACAATCATCAACAAGATAATATATCACATTAGGTAACAGACCCTTTCCTAGGGTGGTTCTAAGGTTCGTTGAAATTAGCATTTTGCTCTATGCTGACGACGATGACTGGACGAAAACAGCTAAAGACTAATACAAGACTAATTTGTGACGACATCCCCATCATCAGACGGGTCCGTTATGTGTTGGCGGCGTGGTGGTGCTATTGGCCTCCGTCTGATTGGTTGCACTTTCATATGCTTCTAATGCTTCTTTTGCCTGATTTCTAGAATATAAAAGTATTAAGTACTGTAATGTATTAACGAGCATCATTTTCAGGTTATATTAACATTAACCACAATACAAGAGTTTTGACCATTCAAATTTAAATCAATGCAACTACAAATTAATTTACAAGGCAATGCATTAAAATATCAAATTTTCCATATTAAAATTAGAATATGACCATTACGATGGTACAGTATGGCCTCCAAATAAGATGACCCCGATAGAGACCACCTCCATGGTCCCAAAGCTTTACAAAATGATCACTGAACACCTCCCTAAGGAGACCACCTATGCCATACTCGTTCGGGTGTTCAAATAGTGTTAGAATCATTACCTGATCTCGTCAACCTTTGCTGCTGCTGCGGCCGCAGCGTCGCTGTCTGGTGATGAGCTGCTCACCTCGGTGGACCCAGCGGCACTGTTGTTTGTGTCTGTGTCGACGGCGGCATCGCCCTGACTCGACATCAGGCCCGCAGATGCCAGGAAACTGAAACAGCAACATTTGTTTAATCTCGCTGATTTTTTTTTTTTTTTTTTTTTTTTTTTTTTGTGGGGGGGGGATGGGCATTTTGCCTTTGGAATTATGTCATTAGACTTGAGACTCTTAAGTGAGGTAAGGACTTTCTCACATGGTCAGATGGCTTTAGGTGTGAGGTTTCAACTGCTGGGTGATGTAGTGCAAGATGGTTATGGGTTCGAATCCCTTTGAAACTATGTGATGTAGTCCTTACCCAACTTGGGGAGTCTTTATCACATACCATCAATCTTTCATACTCCATCATAAAAATCTCGAGTGACAAAATGAAGCTTTCTTCTATTAAGGTCCCTTCCTAGCCTTAATATATACAGAGGTCCATGTGTAAAACACAAGTAACAGACGAAAGCTTTCTTCCGTTGAAGTATGTATATATGGTGTTTAATTAGCACAGAAAATTAGTAACTTAGTTTTCCTACTTTTAATGTACCGATAATCATTAAAACTATCTTTACTGAAAGTCAATAACGGTCACTGATTTATTGAATGTATTGACATGTAGATTTAAACACAAAGACAACAGAAATGAACTTTTATAATGTTTCAGAAATAATTAAGCATATCGTCGTTCTACTGAAAAGTTGGAAAGCATGCTACAAATGTACAAGAACATCAATAGGGTTCATTATATTTATGCACAAATCTTAAATAAAAAAGCACAGAGAAAATAGTAACAAAACGACTTGTAACTATTCAAAATAAAGATATTAACATTCAAAGTTCATAAAAGGGTGAAAGTTGAAGCGGGTTTCAATGAGATCATAAAGTAACCATTTCAAATGTGTTGAAATTGTTTAATTTGATGTACGCACTTGAAATTGCCACAAAGTTCATCATCTTCATTTTTGTCGTCTGTGGTGCCCTCACCAAGGGAGTTAGCTAGCGCACCAGACGTCACCTCGTTATTGATATGTTCAGATGGAATTGAGGACAATCGTGGCACCTCAGGCACCACCTCACTGCTACTGGAGATGGCTGGGTCACTGTTACTATTGACAGAATCAACATTTAATTGGCGCGTGATTGTTGACAGAAGCTGTTTCAATGAAGATTTCGCGCAACAAAGTTCATTGTCATGTTAAATGTTACAGTAGATCTCTATTGTCACAAATAGCGTTGTTAGTTTGTGTGCGGCAACAAAATTTGATGATAATATATGGAGATGTGAATTAGAAGTTGGAATCCTGATGTAAGATCAATAAAACAATAAAGTGATAATTTTCGTGACAATAACAGACATTATGAAAACAGTAAAAGCATATTACAGACTTACAGGAATTAGTGAAATTTGCGATCAGTTAAAAGTAATCTGTGCAGTAAAATATATTCATACTATGAAGAAAAGAAATCATATTGTGAAAGTGAAAAGCTCTAGTGATCGTCAAGAAACAACTAATGAAGCTAAACTATAATCACAGAAATTCAAAAGATAATTTTGCTTTAAAAATTTAAAAAAAAGAAACAGTCAGATCACAGTCAGTAATCAGAATGTTCTTATTTTATTATAAAACCCTTGCAATTGATTAAACTTACATGAACACACAACAGCTGCTAAAAATTAGCTGTATTTGAGAAAACAAAGCATCCTTGCAAAAATTGTAAAGATAAGCAAAATCTTACTCAAATTTAAAGAACTCCTTGTTAATTACTGGTTTTCATTTAAATATAGAGAAAATAAAACATACGTCTATTTGTGCATAACAAATAGTGAAGACTAGCTAGTGAAAACTACAGCAGCACAGCAAGTCTTCATCAATACAAACACAATAACAAAGCATCTGATTCTAATTACGTTGGTAGGTGTGAATTTGCTGCCGAATCAGCTGATGAATCGGGTCCGTTTCCGCTGCCGTCTGCTGCGGCGTCATCTTGGCAGGTAGCGATGTGGGACGATGACTGGTTTTTGTTGGCTGTGGAAGATGTTGGCGTCTGCTCATTAGCCTCGTTGGCCTCACGAGCGTCGTGTTCAGCGAGCGCCGCAGCCCACGCAACACGTGGGTCAAGCGGCGGGGAACTCTGCTTGACACTGTCGGTGCTCGATGAGGCAATTTCCTCCACAGAGGAGGCGAGGTCCGCAGGCGCAGAGTCAAGTACTGCAAAAATAGAACAGTCTACTACTGGAAAAACAATGTTAGATGTTAATAGGCGCAATTTTAGGGTAACATGTGGTTTTGAACATGTTACACTATGACGATGATATTGGAAAGAACTTTCACAATGCCATCATAAACACCATAAGCTGTTTAAGTAATTCTTCAGTTCCCAATTGCGCAGAAAAGTTGTGCACTCGTCATATTTTATAAACATTTGAGACACAAAAGTCCATGGGTACTTCCAGTATATGTTATAAGCCCATTTAAAATCACATTTAATGCTATATCATTCAAAGTGTGTATTCTACACAACATTGATGGCTGTTACACTGATAGACGTTGGAAAATTAAGTAAGTACATCTATTTGAAGCGTGCATTCTTAAATACATGTATAGTGAAGTTGTCAACTTTTTTCTTCACTGGCTGTCTGCAAATTTGACCAAGTACCGGCTTTTGCTCATAACTTCGTCAATTTTTATCCTAACAAAAATCCGATTACATATTCGTAATCCTCATTAAAAATACTACTAGGAACGCTATTTGAGGCATGCATTCTTCATAATAGTGAAGTTAAAACGCTTGTATCATGCACAAACTACACAGGTCGTCTGCATTTTTTGCACGAAGACTGGTATTCTGCTCATATCTTCGTCAATTTCAATGCTAACTAAAATCCGATTACAGATTCATAATCCTCACTCAAAATTCTGTTAGGAAAGTACTTTACATGAATGACATAGGATAAGTGATAGCTGAAAATTACCTTAGAATATTTAAAGTCGTGTTAGTTTACAATGATGCGAGCGACCGGAAGTAGTCAATGGACTGTTTGGCTTGGATTAATTCTACTGCGCAACACGTCCTGCGCATCTGGGAACTGAAGAATGGCTACACTTGTCAAAATTTGAAGATTGTATGAATATCTCTAGTGAAATTAACTATAGAAGACTACTTTTTGGGTACTCATATACCCACGAATATGAGGACCCTAGCGACAGCCCCGTCAGACGCTCAGCGGTGTGTCAGATTCATAACGGTTCTCGCCATACCGAGGTTTGGCGTGCAACACAGTGTTTATCAAATGAGTTTCACTGTAGTTCGACCGAAGAATCCTCTTTTTTATTATTGCTTATAACCACCTTGAGGAACCTGGTTCTTATTTTTATTAATAGTCTTATTGCCATGTGTGGACAAAAGTTGCCCCACTGGTATGTATAGTTCCCACCAACAGTCAATTATAGTCACCGAAGTATCGCATGCCATGGTTTATCGCAGGCAAGTAAGAATATTTAGGGCTTCAAATTTGACGTGCAGAATATATATTAGGTGCTTAAAATAAGTAAATGTAAATGTAAATGTCTGGTTCATAGTCTTGATCCAAGTTTTGATCTCACGACTTTACAATTTACACCAGGTCATTGGCCCACTTAATGATCAGCAATTGATCATTTTTCATATGCTTATATTACATCGGCAGCACATTCAGCGCACAATGCTAATCACTCATACAATCACTCACTCACTCTTTCAACCCAATGACCTGTACCTAATTAACGTGTAGGTGCCATGGAGCAGTGTGCAACTGCTAAGCTTTTAGGGATGAGTTTGCTCAACACCCACCACCAGACCCAACTGGGAATCGAACCCACGACCTTCTGGTCACGAGTCCAACCCCTATCCACTCGGCCACGGAAGCAAATAAACATACTTACATGGTTCATACAAAAGATCATGCACAAAATTCAAGGACTTTTCAAGGCTTTTCAAGGCCAGGTCACCATATATTCAAGGCCCTAAATCTAATTTTTAAAAACCCTCGCTTCCATTATATATTGCTGCAAAACTAACTAACAACTATTGTATTCTTTATTATGATTTTCTTTCCCCACAAGTGAATTTCTTGGCAATTGCGCTGTCCGGAAACATTTCTATGAACAGCTTATCAATTCCTTTGCATGAATTGTAAGAGTTATGATCGGTGACAGTTTTCAGACACCACAAGACCTCTGATTTTAGAATGTCATTTTTGCTCACAAAGTCCGTTAGGCATCTAGCTCCAGGTAGTGCTTGAGGCAGCGGTGGAGGAGGAGGAACAACCATTAGCCCATCACCAGGCGTGTTGTTCCCAACTGTGGCCGGTATACCCTGCCCTACACAGGTGGATGGTCCGGCCTTTAGGTCTGCCGACGTCGTTGAAGTTTTTGATTTAAAAAATCCGCTAATAGTGAATGATTTCCCAATGCTGCTATCCATGTTTTGGCAATGTTTTGCTCCTTTGGAATGTGATTTCAGAGCACTTTCTCCCATCGTTGTGAGGTCTATTTCTTTGCAGCAAACACGGCAAAATGCCCTATACCTGTTTCCTTTGACAGGCTGTATCCATTCCTTGTAAGGGTCTGCTGTCATCCAAGTATTGTTAAACGTGCATTTCCCCATGTTGGTAGCGATAGCTATTGATATTCAAATTATTTGGCCTCTCAAGTTTTCGTTCACCGCGTCCGCCATTTGCATAGATTGCTAAAACCACGAGGAACACACGAAGCTGGCCGATGGTTACCGAATGACATCACATTCTATTTATAACCCTCCAATCCATAAATGACAGCATGCGTCACCTGGGCGTAGCGTGTCGAGACAAAATCTATTCGAGACAAAATCTATTACATGACACGTCATTTTAAATCGAGTGCATTTTTAAGCGCCTAAGCCCCAACCCTAGTTTTAAAAAGGCTTTTCAAGTATAAAACATTTTTCAAGGCCCCTTTCTGTTGTGGTTCAATCTGAAATTACATTCGATAACGAACCATGACTTACAAATAAATTATAGATATTATGAAAACTCTCTTTATTTCACAGGAAATTTACATCGAAATGTCGAGTTCATGTCTTTGTTATTGACACAGATCGATATGAAAAGCAAAGAAATTATTTTTTTTAAGACGTTTCTGGGGTTTTTTTCCCAACCCTAGTTTTGGAGAAGGCTTTTCAAGTACTAAAATTATTTTTTATAAAAGTTCATGGCCCCATGTTGACGCTGTTTTCTACAGGCTTGTTTTTCCAGGCAAAATGCATCTGGTAAAACATAGGCAGCGAATGACACAATTTTTTTTTCATACTAGCCAAATTGGCTAGTGAGTTGGAATTTACACTAGCCAAAAGAATTTCACACTAGCCGAGATTGTCTAGTGCTTTTTTTTTTTTGTTTTACACTAGCCAATTGCAAGTTGTTAATTGTCTTTATCAATTTAAGATTCTGTTATGAATAAAAATAAAACATGATTTTAAACGAATATAAATACTAAGAAAACCATTTATAAACTTTACATTTTGTTCAGTTTTGTATTGCCAGGTATAGACGACTGCAGTGATGATTTTACAAAATCATAAAAAGGGGTCCAAAGGCCCCCTTAGATTTTAAATTGGGGTCCATAATTTCTTAGAGGTGCTAGACCAAAAAATGATATTATAAGTACCCAACTTTTCTGTAAATCATACACTAGATTCCAGAAAACATGCATCACCCCCCACCCCCAACCCCCAGTGTCATCTTCCCGTGCACTCTCACCCCCGCGGCGCTGTAGGTGACAAGCAAAATAATACTGTATTACTGACACTTTGTGACAGACACAGATTTGAAATAGCAGACTGGCTGAGTAAAATGCGCCTTTCAAACGAATCACAAGTGACCAGTCTTATTATTAAAAGTCATATATATTACCTATATCAGATCTACATCATTATTATTCAACGGCACATTGTTAATCCATGTAAATTCCAATAATTATTTCATATTTTGTAGAGAAATTGTAACCCGGTCACCATTTTCTAGTAGAACACGCTATTATAACGACACCCGTGCATTTATCACATGCATTTATAGCGCCAATTCCATGTTGTTTAGCATAACGTGCGCTGCCTTACTCATAACGACTCTGACAAATAGCCACTGCTTCATTGCAAGTGTCATGGCGGACGATAACACAGATTTCTAAAAATTATTTGATCATTATCCATGAATTTCGGAATATGTACCACTAGACTTTCAGTTGTAATTTTTACAATCGCCAAACAGTTGAGCATGTTTTAATCAATACACGCCAAACTTCTTCTATTATCGCCGTCGGCGTTTTGGCGAGTGCTTGTGTCATACGCTGATAGGGTGAACTACTTCCAGTATAATGGTTTCAAAAGTAAGACGAGATTCGTACGCTGGTTATACTGAATACTGTATAACTGAGAGGGTAATAATGAATATCAAATTTACAGTATGATGACGTCCTAGTTGTGCTGGATGACGCTGCTGGCTCGCTAGATTCCATCTCAACGTCGACACTTCCTCCCCGCAACTCAGGCGCCGTTCTAAAACAAAAGCAACAAACATGATCAGGCTATGATAGAGTGAAGACTAGTGACATCAGATGAAACCATGTAGCTACCATGGCGAAACGTCATGTTTCCACAAAATAAACAGTAGAGAATGGTATTCACTATATCATTATGATTAGGCTAATTTAGTCATGAATTAGTCATGAATCAGATAGAAACATACCCTTCAAGATTGAAGGAGTTTGCTACAAAATTTGTGTTAATAATCAAAGAAACTTATTAAATTCTAAAATCAAAATTTTCATGGCATACGCTGCAAGGTTGCTTTCCAAGTTTGAGAAGTCTGTGACAAAAGGCACAGCAGCATCTGGACCCTTTATGGTGCTATCGAACTTGGCCCAACTTTCACCATTGTCATCTGAAGTGCTTGAAGCTGCAGCGTTGTCCCAAGGAGTGTTCGTCTCCATGGCAACTGGACCTTGTGAGGAAGAGTCCATTGCGATCTCATCAAAGTTGGCCCAATCTGGAGGGAAAAACACAATTTTAATATAAATAGATTCAAATATACAATTTTTATTTCTTGGTTTGCTTGAAGAATGGTCCGGTAGATAGAAAATAATTGATGTTTACATAATACATGTATGTATTTAGTTTTTATCGGAGCCAACAGTTCTATAAATATATTCTCATGCTTGGTTTATAAATTTTAATAGGACTATTGAAATTGTCTCATTTGATCATTAACTCCAATGTAAATATACATTTTTCTGGGTGATAATACAATTTTTTAATGTATTAAATATAATGTTTGAGGGTTGAGTCAAGATTAACCCATAAGCAACCGTCGTCAGTTTTTAGGTTAAAGACAATAACTTTTCTGGAGTGTTCATAAATGGTCATTTCTATACATGAATCGACCTGTGTATTCAGAATCGCATCAACTTTATACAGAATGTATTGTTTGTACTCACATCGTTGACACACCCTATATTCACGTATAAAGACCCCTGGCTGTTTATCAAAAAAGTGCTGTTTTGGGGCATATTTCAAACTGAAAAAAGGTTCACTTAATGGCCCAGGGAGGTACGTTTGAACCTTAAGCCCCCCCACCCCACCCATTTTGGCGATGAATAAGCATTGGATTATTTATAAATGGGGAGCTAACATATTCCCAATCACGGACTGGTATGATATAACAACTTCCTATATCTATGTTCGCCATGACGAGTGACTTGAAGATTTACAGTGTGCAAGAAGTTTGCCTGTTAATAAATTGGTAGTCGTTGGTGTTATGTCTTCGGGTTACTACCGTGATATCCGGAGGCCCGAATATTCGGACATCTCATCTATGTCCCGAGGGGTCCGGATAAGCGGACCTGTACTGTATATCTGAGAATGACAATTAACAAATGCGATGTTCAATCAATTTGGCACAGAATCACGGCAAAACGTGCACGATTTCGCGATAATGAAAGCAGATCTACACACGTGACTGAACTTTCTTTCATAATAAACTGTATGTAATGACATATACGCCCAGGAAAGTTACTTTCGGTGAAATTACTGTGCCAAAATAAAGTTGTGTGTGTTGGTGGAAGAAATTTAATTCAGATAAAGGCCCATGGGCCCATATATGAAATTTAAACCCATGCTCAATGTTAGCAGGAGCCTTTAAATGTGAATAGACGGTATAACTCTGGGTGTAAACAGGTGTGTATTTCTGTATGAAAAGTGGATCGGAAAAAAGGTATATTTTTCCACCATATGGGCGATACCAAATACGGCTAAATACGACCTGGTTACTTATGGATTAAGGTGCTTTTTTTCTTCATGCAGGAATGGATTTTTCTTTGTTATGAAAAATACAATGAATATAAAAATAAATTACCGTGGACGACCATTCCAGTGCCTGAGGCATTTAAATTCAAATTTCTGTTTAATTGGGGAAAGCGTATACGCCGACGCGGGTCTACAAGAGCACAACAAAATTGCTGATTTAATTTTGTTGCCCAAGACTGCGAAAACTTAACTAGTAATCAAACTCAACATATTTGATTGGAATGTCATAAACATCAGGATAAATAATAGATATCTAATGTGTCCATGACATAAAAGTAACGCATACATGGCCAGAAGACAATGTTAAGGGAGTAAAAAGTGAAGAAATCAATAAAACCCAATGTGTAATTTTGTGTAAAAGCACTTAACTAAGGATAATGTGCTAAAGGAGGACGCTTACTTAAGAGGGCAGTTTGATGGTCGTCTACGGTAAGCATTATATTCATCATAAATCAAACTTCTAAAATATTTAAAATTATGAATTTGATGAATCATACTCAATTAATATGCATTGTGAGCCAAATTTACTAAGATATCAAGGATATTTGCTCTATATGGATAAATTAACTATTCACACTAATATTTTTTCTTTGGTGAATATAATGCACATAGAAATTAACTTAATTATGCACGATAAAGTATTTTAGTGCTAAATAGTTTTTTACTGGCAAATAGTGATATCATATGGTAGCGCTTTTCTAAAGTTTCTAAAGTTTTTTCTTCACCGTATACCCGTGTATTAAAGCACATGTGCTTAACATCGAAGATGTGCTTAAACTTTCATATCTAAGAACATGTGCTTTTAAACGAGAATAAAAATCATTTTCCCTTCAACATTATTGATGATAACGTCCACCCAGAACCCCCACAAGTTGCCAAAGGCTGACAGGAAGGCATATACCATGAACATGCTTTGTTCGATATTAAAAGCTCTGACACATCCTCTTTCAATCAAAACATTAAGATAAGAGTCAACTTTGTTAAATTAAGTTTTATGAGTTTACCCGGCAATGAAATTGCTTGTAACAATACTGATCATTACCAACGTAGGTAGTGCATAATAAATACATAATGTCCACAAGTAACATGTTAAAGAAATATGTAATTCCATAACTGTTCAGAATCCAATCTTTATTCATCGCCAGTCCAAGGTGTGCTTAGGTTTTGAGATTTAGCACTTGTGCATTTGTCAGAGAATTTTCTTATTTGTTCAAAGGGTCTAAAAAGCCACATTTTCGGTTTTAAGCACGTGGTTTAATACACCGGGATACGGTATGTATAGATATCCAAGGTAGCCCTATGGTCCTGGGGTATTCAAATTCATAACAGTTCTATATATGTCACTGGCTACAATTACCTGGAACATTTTGAATCTAAGATTCGAATTATATGAATTTCGGCCACTAAACTCGTAAACTCAAGCGTACAGCTCTGAATATATCCTTTGCAAATAGATACAACATCAGGCATTTCCTTACTTTCTGAGGAGTCTACTTCCATGGTCTCGGTAGAATCAGATGTAGATGCAGCGACTGGCTTCGGCGAGGAGGTCTGGTAGATCCGACGTGGTGAAGCCAGGTCTTCCTCTGAGCTATCACTATCACCATCACTGGCTGTTCCTTCTTCGTCGTCACTACCTCGTGATTTGGTTGGTGAAGCACCAACTGAACTGCTACAAGTACAAAGTAAATGCACAGACTAAAGATTTATTTATGCAAAAATTAACAATAAATATTAATACAGTATTTAATCATGCTCGTTTTCATTCGATTACAATTAATTATTTAGCAACGAAATTTGTTCGTGCTAAATGATTGTATTAGTGAGGTTTGGGGGGGGGGGGGGGGAGGATAGAGAGGTTGCTTCAAAGTAAATTTATATATGTTTCTATTACAAGGGATTTTCGAGATTTTTGTTTTTTGGTGGAAATCGTATTGAATTACACGTCAGGCCCAAAAATTTGGCAGTTCTTTAATTTTACAACATTTAATCTTTATCATCACTAAGAAATAAATATAGTAATGTCGTTGTTGTGATATATGTATTTTATTCTGCATTTGTTCGTGGCCAATTCTAACTTTATGGGAGAATTTAAGTCCATGTTGAAATACAATGAACGTTCGATTTTCACTCGTAATAAAGCAACGTACTACATTTTACCCGGAAATCAGAGTAACCAGCAGGATAAAGTTCTTCCACATAAAAAAAATCAAAATATATTGTTACCTGCACCAGCCGGTTGCACTTAAAAGGTTCTATTATTCAAATTATTGATGCTGGTTCTTATTATCACACTTTGAGACCATAATATTCTACATATTTTAAGAAATCTATCGAAACTCCCAAGATCAAGATAGCAAAAATGCTCTTTATTTTCACCCTGCCACCTGTCTGCGTATCGAAAGCGCTGTCACTAATCTGCAATGATGCGCGCTTGACTAAGGCTGATTTTTTGAAAAGGCGTAAATTATGATAATGAGCGTTTGTATGCCGCTACTCTTAATCGCACTGCTGTTATGGTCGAAGTTGACATATTTCGGTGTGTCATAAAGGCTAATGATTGATTCCATGCATAATACGTCATCAAAGCGGTTTCCGATGACGAAATATACTACTCTATGGCGGAAGTTACTAATTCTGGTAAAATTTTCTTAAATTTTTCCTTCATTACATCGTTATTTATACGTGATAGTGTGCAATCGTGACAAAAAAAATTATTTGTGCGATTATGAGGCAATAGGTTTGTTTCACAAAGCTGATTTCCTCGCAGTATGGTCGGTGTTGACAAATTAAACTAATACACACATTGCGCATTCGTGACCTTCGTTTGGAGGTCAGGTCAATCGAGCCAAGATCCCGATTTGATGGTTTTGTAACTAATAATGCAGATTTTAAAAGATTTGCCGTTAGTGATAACAAGAATATACATTAGTAGCCGATGTAGAATAGGTAAACTGTTACGTTTTCAATATGACTTTATTAAATAATTTGACTTTATAATTTTAAAACCATGCATATTGTGAAATTCTCCATTTATCACTCACTTTGTTTACATGAGAGAAAATTCCCAGAGCACTGCAACAAATTGAAATTCTTACATATCATCTCTATATGTAATGATTCACTGGAGTGACTATTGTGTGTATTTATAATAATTTCTGACAAAATAGGAAATTACATTACTTTCAACTGTCATCAATTATAGAACTGTCATTTACAGATCTGCCCTTATGATGGTGGCTACCAGTGATAAAACATCTACGTGCAGGAGTCCTTTTCAAATCTGATAAATCATCTCAAAGGCAAAGGTGATATGAAGTAAACACAGTCCTATTCGATTTGAATATATTCTGAAGGCTATTTCAAGGTTCCAGATATTTCTTTAAAATTTTATATACTGTCCTAATGAATACAGGCTGATTGATCTGTAGCATGATTGTTCAGACTGATTGATCTGTGTAATCTAGTAACTACAAGTATGTGGAGTACTAAAAATTGAAATCTGACATTTTACATCTGCTCTTTTGTACTTTGACTTTTAATAGTTTTTTATGCCTTTGCAGTGCATTTTAGGCTCCATGTCTACAGTGAACTGTGAGGAGTTGGCCAATCAGCCAGACATAGTTGGATTCCTGGTGAACGGAGACTCGCCCAAGCTAGACTTCAACCAAAACCTTACAGCCAAGAGAATTCTTCCATCTTGGTCCCCTTGTATTCATATTGTGTGAACGTCTTGCATTTGCAATGTGTTTATATTTACGACCGGAGACCATGGAATAAAAGTGACTGTTCAATATCCTTGTGAATTTAAGCTTTAATATTGTTTTTGATTATATGCAATAATTTTATCTATTATTTTAATTAGATAATTTAAGCTTTAATATTGTTTTTGATTATATGCAATAATTTTATCTATTATTTTAATTAGATAATTTTAAAGTTATGTCATCTAGTGTACATAAAGTTAAATAAATTATTGACATGTAAATTGGTTAATTAGTTTATCTTACTTTTATGTATATTGTTAACAGAAATTAATAATTTTAACGATACAAATTCTCAAAGAGTAAAAATTCATACAAATACTAAAATACGACATGAAGAAATTAATTCAAAGAACACACTTAACCAAACAGGCCCAGGGCAATTTTGTAAATGGAAGATTTACTGTGTCCAGTATAAAATTATGGATTTCTTTGTCTAGAAATTTGGTTATGGCTGATTAAGTTTCTTTCACCTTATAGAAAATGTCCTCTACATATAATTCTAAGAAATTGACTGATTGCGGGAATAAACGTTTGTTGCTAAATTTCGAGGGGGTAGACCTCTATAAACTGCTGCATTCGCTCATTGCAAGCTTGCTCAAATAAACTTGCAGAATTAGGCTGCAAAGAATAGAATCAAAGAGTTAATTAGGTATGAATGTGTACGAAAAAAAATAAGATAAGTGAATTTAAATTCATGAGGTTATGGATACTGGTATCTTAAGTTAGAAAATATTAAAGTGACATTACTTAAGTTAATCTTACTTCACATAGCAGCCTTAACATCTGTTTTCACAAAAATGTTAAACTTCTATGCTAAGTCTGCAAACACTTCATATGATTTCAGTGAGTTGAATAAATGTAATTTATTGGACTTACACTGTCATCCACATTAATATCGAAGTTGATACTTGATATCCGATCTGTGAATGGGGCACTGAAATTCAAACAAATATACCATATTTCATTTAAATAATTTGATGTACTTTAGCTATAGAAGCAGCAGTTTGGGAGTATCAATAGAATTCCTTAGGAGCTAGGTCTCTTCATCTTAGGATACGAGCTCTAAATGACTGTTGACTTTGTCGATAATGTATGTGCAAGATATGTAGAACTTCTGTTCTGTTCTTTCTATATGATGAAGTATATTGTATAACAATGCTATTGTCCTGAAACCAATTTCTATTCCACTGCCTATCGCACCATAAATTTTTTTTCCTTAGACGCTTATTCTAAGAACTGCACAAAAAGTTAAAATGTATTTCTGACCGGCTTGGAAATAAATTTTCAAATTTTCAAACTCTGCGTTGTTAAATAGCTATTTCGGGAACAGACATATTGCACTACAATTAGAACACCTGTATACACGTTTTTCACTATATAAGCATCAATTTTGTTGAATTATCTCATGTACGTTTTCACACTACGGACAAATTTAATGCACATTTTCTTTCACGGATTCATGTCAGTGGTTGTCTGAACTGGGCAGAGATCTTACCGGATACAGTTTAATTTGGTTTTAATCTAATTAAAGTTCCCGTATTATTTTGATTTTTAACTGAAATTTATTGTGTGCACATAATTTTCAATTTACTTTTTTTTAAACGCTAGGTATGCTATTTCACTCAAATTGGCGGTGGCATTATATTTTAAATTTAAATTATCACAATTTATTTTAGAAATAATGTGTCTAAAGAAAATGATCTATGGCCAAAAAGGCACTGGAATAAAATTCTTGACAAGACCATATACAATTAATAAATAGTACATTTTAAAGGACTTCATAGTTAATGATAATTATGACACTTAATGTGTTGACAGCAAGTTAATGGAGTCCCATTTTCTATCATACATGTAACTAAAAACAATGTTACTGAATATCAAAATAAAAGAATAAAAAGGAACGATGCGCTATTTTTTTCCAGATCTACAATATAATTTTTATTAATCTGATTTGTTTACATATTAGTGAACACCTACATGAAAATGGCATTTTTTTCAGTCTGTCAGGAATTCTAATCATACAAATTCACAATAGAGACAGAGTCAGACATTTTCAACATTCCAAAATTGGGGATTAGTCTTATGATTAGAACAGCAAAGTTTGTTCATATTACAGATTTGCATACACATTAATGTATCACTTGAGTGACTAGCCATGTGCATGCAAATTAAAAAGTGCTGTTCTAATCATGCTACCTATTCCCCAATGTATGCTTGTTTAAAATGTTTGACTCTGTCTATTCACTGATACTGAAAAAACGCCATTTTATGTAGGTGTCCACTATTACGTAAACCAATCAATATAATAAAAATTACAATGTTGATCTGGCAAAAACAAAGCGTATCATTATTATAATTTTTATTTTGATATTCAATACCATTTTTTAGTTACAATACAAAATGTTACTCCATGAACTTGCTGTCAGCCCATTAGTTCCATATTCATATGAACAATAACAATTAACTCAGTCAGTATCAGGATTAGCCAGCCAGAGGCTCCAATTGAGAAAAATCATGGAGAGCTATCATTGAACTTTTTTACAATATGTTCTTATGACCAGGATAAATGCACAGTATACTAAACAAAAAATACAGATGATTTTTCTTGAAAATTTGGAGTAAACTTCAGGGAGGACTGCAGTCCTGCATGTCCTTCTAATTCTGGCTCTCACTCCTTATCCTGACTGTTAACTAATACTACACAATGATGGACAAATATCTTCATATTATTACAACTGGTTATTTCTTCTAATGGTTGCATGTTTACTTTGCTACGAATATTTTCTACAACATGCATATTAATAGTTCTACGTGTCATAACATTCATGTTAACAACTTTCACCATGCATTATATCAAATACTACAATGTATGTAGTTAACTTTGCAACATATAGTACACATAAATGTTATATTATTACAATCATGCTTCAGAAAGTGATTAAAGATGTGCTATACTCACTCAACACGTTCTTCCTGTTCGTTGAATTCGTCCTCATTGAAGCCAAACTGGTCAATAAAATTACTGGTCATTTGTTGCAGCTGATAGTCAGAGAATGCCTGGCAGAGAGGGAAACCAGGCAACAGCCAATCAGGAGATTGTAGTTGGGGCAGGAGGAGCGCATGCGACAGTGCTAGTTATGTGCACAATACTGGGGGCAGGTGTTACATGGCCTTCGTGATTATTGTGTGAGAAGTTTCAAAGTTAAAAAGCTTTGGAACGCAAATGGATAAAATGCTACCTTAAAATGCTTCTTAGAGAATGTGGGAATAGCAGTACAAAAGGAAAATATTCAAGTTAGAATGGTAGGGTGTAAGCATAGCGTTTCCTAAAATGTTTACCATAAATTCAAATAAAAGCCCATAAGCACACAAAACAAAAGACTGGCATTTGCATCATACTTTTTTATGACAACTTTCTTACTAATCATATATTAACTGAAGAAATTTCTGAATATGAACATGATAGTTGCTAGTCTGACAAAATTTATTATTTGAGGTGATTTTTATGACCGCGATCAAAGTAAAATTATTACAATATGCTGCACCAACCAAGTTACAGTTATGACGGTTGTCGCTTTCATTTACAATAAAACAAAACTACCACTGTAAGAAAATCATCAGATGTTAGTTTCATTAATATATCAGTGCATCTTCAGTTTACAGAGTGAGTTTTTTAATACCACTCTTACATGACTTGCTTATGTATGAAGAGTTGAAATATTTGTCATACACATTGTTTCATTTTTTCAAAAGCACAATTCACAAAAAAATGCCAATATTTTTTTCATACAATAATCAACGTAGCTTTAGATAATATCAAAAGGCAGAGAAAAAGTAGATATAAGGGTTGGTCTAATCAGAACCAGCGTATATAACTTAGCATGCAATGATAAGAAACAAAAACCACGAAGGCCTATTTGGGGGGTTTCTGGCAGCAGTAAATGGAGACAACAATGGCATTGCTGGTGGTTAGATCCCTGCCAGTGTACATAAAATTAAAAAGCAATACTTTTGCTTACAATTCTATTAAAGATTTTATTTTACGACGGTAAATTATTGTTCATAACTTGCCAAATATAGACATCTATAGGGTTTATTGGTTATAGTTTTATGCACACACTGCATGCATGCACTCACAATATAGTAATTATACATTTATCAACAATATTTAACATATCATTTCATATATTTGAAATTAAATAAAATTACTACTGCAACAGATATAATTTTACCAACATTTGACCTAGACTGATATCAACTTTACAGTTACGCAACTACAGACATGTTACAGAATTCCAACTAAGTACACTTGCAGAGCATGAAATTTATCTTCAATAATAAAAATAATTATGTCATTTTGAATGTGTTGTGAATGGACAATGTTGGATTTCAGAAACACCTCTATATTGAAAAAATGTATAGCAAAATAAGGTATGGGTAAACGCTCAATAAATGAAGCAAACAGCAAATAAAATCATGCAATAAAATCACAGACATTAATTATGCTGTGATTTTTAATTTTGTTTTACAATGTAAGATTTAAAATAATAATGCAAAAAGCAGATAATTATTACAAAGGCAAAAGTTTCTTACATGGCCCCAATATGATTAGACTACTATAATCACTATGGATAATCATATTTGTGTGACAAGAAAAATATAAAATAAAATGTGTATAAACTTGCCAAAACTCTAAAGAAATAATATTATAAAAGAAACTGTTTATGAGGAGTCAAAACAGTTTTATTTCATCAATGTAAATAAATACACAAGTAACTTGAATTTTACACTAAACTAGTCAACTTAACATTCAGGGGAGTGGTCTAAAATTCCTAAATATTAAAACTTGACAAAAATTGTAGAGGGGGAAGGATTTCAGCGAAACTTTCCTCTACATACATAAGTTGATTTCACATGATGCAGCCAACATTCAGTTTAAAAAATATGAAACTAAATTAAAATATTGACTGTAGAGCTAATAATTTTGTGTTGATAATAAGCACTTTACAACTGAATGGTGAAAGAATGACATTGGGTGCACATTACACTACCATTGAGTATTGGGTAAAGTCTACATATGCAGAACACACCTCCTCTTTGAATAGGTATGTAGAAACAGCACAGTTAATTTCAAAACAATGCTTGCAAAATTGCATGCAAAAGAAAAATTTTGAATACAGAACGCATTTCAAGTTTCAGGTTTTAACATGTAAAGCTTTGAAAAAAGCTCTTTAATGCTTTAAGAAAAGCTTATTATAAAAAATTCTATCCAATTCAAATTGAATATCGATGCAGGAATAACCAAAGAATAAACTATTACATCAATCTAATATGAATTTTATAACACAACATTCAAGTATAAGACTTATATACTGATGTAAATATAGAATTTAGATTAAAAGTACAAAAAATAAATGGCAACGAGAAGGCAGCGTGCAATTAAAAAATAGTCAGTATTACCAGTCTTGCTTTTCTTCTGGCCTGAAACCAAAATGCTTAAATTCTGATTTTGCCAAATCACCTGACATATCAAAGATTTGAAATTGGCACTGGCAAACTGCCAATTTGCCACTTGGTTTCAAGTTTTGCCAATGTATAACAATGATACTGGCAACATTTTTCCAGGTAAATTTTCAATAAAACTTGCACAGATTGAAAAACTGTCGCAAAAAGCCAGCAGTTTGCCAGTTAATATTTTACACACAGGCAAGATATTGTCAGGCCTGTATTTTTGTCATTTTAGTTTAATTTGATGTGACAAAACTAATGATCCTTAAGAAACCTCCAATTCGTTGTTCAGAGAAAGCAAGTGATGATTAGTAATAGCAATTCAGATTAAAAAATAAAAATGCTTAAACAATTTCACACTGATGGCACAAAATAAAAATTTAAATGGATTGGCATATATTTTCAACTACAATTGACACCCTTTAACTTTAAACAGAATTCCAGTGGGAAGATTTATCTGGCAAGATTTATTGTTATGAGTTTTGCTAGAAGGAAAAAACTCATGATAAAATGGGTTCAAGTATATAGAACTATTAAAAACAAACGAGAGAATAAAGGGCACACAATTCTTAAGGTTTTTTAAACAAAAATTGAGTATTGTTTAAAAAAAATTGCTATTACTCATCTGCTGTCTACTTTATTTATTTGGCAACAGTATCTCAACTACAGTACCTAACCCATACCATATATTACAGCGAAGACAAGCATAATCTTTACCTGCTGCATTGCTGAGTCCTGTGGAAAAGGAATGTCCCTGAAGTCTGCATCATCATCTTCACTGCTCGATTGTATATGACTTCCAACCTGAAAATTTACATCACAGATCAAGTGCTGATTAATGAACTGTTAATGACACAATTGTCAAGATAGTGCTGATTATTGGATAGTCTAAAGACATAATTACACATATTTTTAAGATACATTGAACATATTATTTCGAAAATAACATCATTGATGAACAAGTCTAAACATCAAAAATTTGAAGACAACAATTTTAAAAATTATATGTGTAAACACATTATTTCAATGTTTCGGGAGAACTTAGGATAAGTGATGCTGATAAAAGAAAATGTAATGTTTACATAAACCACTGTCACCAGCATCCATACCTCTCTATTGTGCAGTAAAGTGGACAAGTGCAGTGCTTAATAGGGCTTTTTCAAACTTTTCTCTATTTCACACAGGTATAAAAACCTGTAATCTTAATATTCTGACAGCGTACACATATTTTACATTGCTTCTTGGTTGATTTATTATTACTGTTGATTTGACGTCTTAAGACAATTGTAAAAAAATGCTGATGATTACTGTTAAATGAATATAATGAGACTAGCGATGTCAATTTTCATCACATTGATGTTTGAAGCTTTGCCATTACAACCATGAGTATGTTTTGTTTAGTTGCATTAAGTGTTTATCAAATATATGCAGGACATTGTAAATTGGAAAGTATGAAACAAAGAATTCAAATCTAATTTCATACATCGAAGCTTCAGTTTCAGCTCCTACAGCAAAGCTTCGAACTCTTTTGACATCTCTAACATAGAATCATTCATGAAAAACATGACTTACTAATTCAACTGTATTTTGCTTATTAGTTTCTGCCAACGCTCCGCTAACAAATGTATCCCACCTTTCCCTTGCATCTTCTGATAATTCTATAAAATAAAAAATATTTTTTTTAATATACGTATAGACAAAATATCATGAATAAGCAAAAAAAAAACAACTTAAAGAATATTCTAAACAGCGTAAGAGGGAATTCACTTATGACCAACTCAAGTACGAGGTAAGTACTCCAATAGAATAATTTCTACTCATGAGGGCTCTACTAATTGGGAACAGTAAACTTTAATATAATATTTGATACCTTGAACTGCATCTTTGATTCGATCAGAATTTGTACCCTTTTCCCGACATTCAATGATGTGATTGCACACTTTGGTTAAATGACCCATATAGCCTCTTCTTCTTCCTCCTGGACGGGCACTAGATAAAGAGTCCATAAACCAAACATTAGATTAACTGTACAATGAAAAAAAGAAAAAAAGAAAAAAATATTTTTTAAAACTAAGCATGTAGTAAAGTATGCATGAATTATAGATATTTCAGCTAGTAATGATGTGCTACTTACGACTGTTGGTCATTGTCTTCCCATGAGTCTAGTATTCTTTCTAGTAGCTTAAAGTCTACTAACAACTGCAAGATCAAAGGTAAAAAGTCAAAGAAAAAAATTGCATATACATTTTGAAATTTGGGAAAAATGAATAATGAAATAATGACATGATGTATATTGTTTAATATTGACGATAATAACAGTACCTGTCGTAATAAAGGATGGTCTTGTTTACCCTCATCCGTTTCACACGGATTATTACTGAGGATTGTGGCCAAGCAGAGCTCAACTTGTGTGTGAAGAAAGTTGTTCCAAACATATTTGAAATAAAGGTCCTGTAAATATAATGAAGTTATTAATTACAAAAAATATTTTGCTTTGCAGACTTAATTGAAATACAATATTTATTTTCAGAACTACAATGGTTGGATGGTCATTCGTTTTCAGATAGCTTGAATTTTTGCATAACTTTTGTAAGTAGCCATTGCACTTCATATGTAACAAAATATTTTAACACACTGCTTTTTTTAAATTTGGAATGGCAAAATTATACATTCCTTTACTAGTTACCAGTTATATTTAAGCCGATCGAAGTTCTATACTAATATATTGACTCACCAGAAGTACATTGACAGTACCAAGCTCTGTCAATGTGGAGTTCACAGAATGGCTGTTGGTCAGAAGCAGAGATGATACCAGACGGCAAACCTGTAGACGGGTATTTCCCAGTGGTGGATCGAGCTCTCCAAGCGTTGTTACCATTGGCTGATAATGTTGCTACATCAAGAAGAATCTTTTTTTTAGTGACTGTTTAACTATGGGACACACAATAGAAGAATATCATATTTGCTGTAGTGATTTACCTTTGGTGGCTCCAAAAGTAACTGATGGAAATCTTTTAATCTTGGTTCAATGGCGTTTAATGTGTTTCGTACACCTTGAGCTAATCGTTCTGCATCCAATGGAGTCATTTGCTCTTGACAGCCTTCAGGGCTGAAATTTTCAGATAATCATGATCCTATTAGCTGTACAGAAAGACATTTCATTTTATTTCTCAAGGATAGAGATGTAGTTTAAAATGAAAACATATATTTAGTAGTATTAGGTAATTTTTTTAAATTAGTACAGTACAATCTCTATTATCCGAATATCTATCATCCGAATTTTCCAATTATCCGAATGCTCTGGGAAAATCAGCAGCATAAGCTTCGTAATTTCGCATTTTCTACTCACATCATCACAAAATCTACTTGGTTCAGTCAACTACGTATCCGAATCGCATTCATAGACTTACATATCCTGGTTCCAGTTTGGTATTCAATCTATGATTACATCAAGCACATTATAAATGCAATACATAAACATATTTGTTTCAATTAAAGCATCTAAAACTACATTGTTTATGTGCAATATTAAAGTTCAGTACAGCAGATTAAAAACCGTTAGTCAACAAGGTCTCAGGTACAAACAGGCATCAAAGGTGGTCCCGGCCTTTGAAGTGTTAGAACATTTTAATTGACTTGTTGTGGCAACAGTTATTTTCACAACAACTTGGTTGAGGAGTTGTTGGTGGAATTGTGTTGTGGCAACACTTAAACAATAATTTCAAAGAATTTCAAGAAAAGATGTGTTGTACCTAAAGATTACTGAAAGTTTAGTATGTAATCATGTGATCGAATGCATTTCCTAATTGAAATTTTAAATATTGAATAAAATTGTCTGATTGCTGTGAATATTATGTATGTATTGTAAATATGCATTTGTAAGTACAATAAATTTCCTTTAAACTGTAATTGAAATCTTTTTTGTCATAATTATGAAGCTATTAACCGGAGATTTGCAATAATAAAGTTGTTTCTTCTATTATCACCCACGGTCGCGTAGTAATGGTGTTGTGATATTTGACTGGTAATGCCCACCTCCCTTATCCGAAATCCTCTTTTATCCGAATATCTAACTAACATCCCAACAGATTCGGATAATAGAGGTTGTACTGTATCTTCCATGTGCATGTTTCAGACTGCCAACCCCTAAATGGTCATTTCTGTACTCAGTATGCCCAAAACTTATATTTAAGGGGTCAAAATTTGTATTCCATGGCAGAAATGCAATAGATCTATACAAATACTGAATGTAAACAGAAATCTGAAAGAGCAGAACTGCTATTCAAACATTTCTGGTGTAATGTAACAAATATTCAGGGCTTTTTACTCTAATTGGAAGCACTAATTTCATGTTTGAAACGCAGTTTCTGAGATAAAATTTCATAAAAAGCAATCATTGACAAAAATGACACAAATTTATATTGATGGTACAATTAGTATTCAGGTATTTTGGGTCTGAAATCTGTATCTGGATTAATTGGCAGCCCTGATGTTAGTTATACATTGCTTTTTAAGTTTTAACTTATTTTCTAACGACTATTGCTCATACCAACAACTTTCACCTACAAAACATTATATTAAAACTGTAAAAAGCAGTACAGACAGACTTTACACAACCAATCAAATATGAGATTAAACAAAATTATGTAACTTAATATGCTTTTTACAGAATAGGGAGTAATAATAATCAGTATAAATAATTACCCTATTTTTCTGAATTCTAGCAGTGTCTGTATAATGGCGAGGCCATTCACCATCACCGATTCCACTTTTTCTCCATCAAACATGTGGGACAAAAGATCACAGATTGTTTCTTGGCTGAAAACAAAGAACAGTGATTGTCTACTTGTATCAAATAGTTAGAAAAACATCCATCAAACTTTTAGGTCTGCATAAAGTGCCTTATTCAAAGGAAACAATTGTTTTCCTTCAGATAAACCTGACAATGTTAGAAGGTAATTGGATGCTTGTACCATTCCATTATGAAGAAGATATGATTACATCTTTCAGAAAAACAAGACACACAAACTTTCTTATCAGTGTCAGTTTGATCTGAAGATCTACTTTAGATTGTAAATGTAATATAAAGTGTTTCAGTCAGTCTCATGTCGAAGTGCATGTATGTATTACAATAAACACTATGCACATTGACACAATGCCAGAGATACTATTGGGCTTAATCCATACTTAGCAATAGGGATGCAACTATAAACCGGGATATCGATATATCGTATCATAAACAGCCATGATACGTATCACAATACAGTGACTACAGCTACAATAAATAGCGCATGTTCTGCAGTATGCCTATATCTCCGGTTTCATAATGCAGGCGGGACGTTTGAACTACTGAGCATGCACATTGGAATGAAAATGTACATGTGTATGTCATTTTCCTTCCAAATAAGTATTTATTCTATTTTCTGGCAAGCATTCATACCGTAATAGTCTATTTGATGAAAATTACAAAAGGATTATGCATGTCTGCAGTCGAGAACTACAATTGACAAATGCAGTGTACACTAAATTTGAAAATTGGAATCGTGGCAAAACGAAGACAAAATGTATACTGCTGGGTAATTATGAATGCCGCTGTTTAACCTGTGAGGGACATGAGTGAGTTTTCTTTGTTGTTTTACAGAATGTTACCATTCGAAACATTTAAACGTAAGGCTATTTCAGCCCATACCATCTAGCCTATACACCTTCCAGACAAGGAATTACTTAACTGCCCCACAGGCCTCCAGACCCCTTAGTAGCAAGTACCTAAATACTCTCCACACGAATGCTGCGGTGTGCGAGCCAAAAGCCCCACGAAGCAGGACCCTAGAGGCATGACTGGCACTTTATTCATTCAAATCCCCAAGGTAGTAGTATCACAATATATATTGTATCCTTGCTCATGTATTGTGAAACATATCGTATCGTAACATTCCGAATCATTGCATCCCTACTTAGCAATGTATACATATTATGTACCTTACAGGTTTTACTGACAAAAAGTAGAAAAAGTACTGCAATTTCAGGTTATGACAGCAAGCTTTTTTTTTCTCATTTTAATCATCTACGCTTTATTTGCAAATAAATTTTGCTAAAAAAACCTACGCAAATTTCTTTCACCTTGCCACACTTCAGTTGAACATGTTGGTGATATTCTGGTTAACTATTTGAGTACAGGCTTATATTGTGACACCGAATCTGCGTCCAATATTTAGCGTGGTCAATCGTATAATTGAGCATACCTCTAGATCGATGAAAATGCACTTTGCAGTATTGTTGATGATTTATACACTAAATGATAAAATCATATATAATGATGAATCCAGATGCTAAAAAATCATTACAATATGATAAACTTCAATGTGTGCCCATATGCATGCCAAAATTACCAACTAAAGTTTCATCTACATTATGAAGAATAATGTTGAAGGCTTCAAGCGCTCATTACAGAATAATTTAAACCAGTAAAACACCAATATGTGAACGAATACTGAAGAGATGGAAATGAAAGCAGGTCACATATTTGGATGTTCAGATTTACCTGTACCAAGTTCTATTGTCATTAATTTAACCCTTTTTCACTTAAAACAGTGTAGATTGGGTCCCCCTCATATTGCCCAAAACTGGCCGCTTCATGCCATCAAAAGCCTCAGTATACACATAATTTATTTGGGATATAAAAGCCACCTCATAATCAATGGAAGATTGCTACTCATTGTAACGTAGTGAGGTTTGCCAATAATGGAGGCGCCCACAAAAATGTTATTTGAATATATTTCATCAATTTTATCCTAAATATTCTTTACACTTTTATGTAAAATAATTACAAATAATTACACAAATCGCAAACTCTAGATAGAACTCTGGTATGTGGTAATTATATATGTGGCCCTGTGACCCTGTCTTGCAGTGTCTTCCCATTTTAAACATTTCCCAAGTTGCTATCAAAAATCAACTTCATAATAACCTGACCTCACTTATGACATGGACATCCTTTGTGAATGGCTCTTTAATCTAGAGTACACTAACATTATTGAGCACAAAATAAGACTAATAGGATTTCTAACACATTTTTAATCTGAAAAAAATTATTAGAAAAAGGACACAGAACCCAAAGCTTAAAAGATCACAGAAAATGGAGAACCTCCAAGTTCTCAACGAATAGTCTTCTCTTCATAGTTATAGTACCTGTCTGCTGCTGAGGAGTGTTAAGAAAACCACGACTTACGACTGGATGACATCAAGGAGGATTTCTGGAGGTGCCATCTCTTGCAGTTGGGCCTGTTGCTCTCTGCTGATGCGTATAATATCACAGATAGACTGAGAAGCAAAGGTGTTTTTCTGCAATGAAATGGGCCAGGTAGTTAGTGGGGAAAGAAGAAACAACCTACAACCAAGCACTACTTGGTTAGACAGAAGGGCACACGAGAGAAGAGGAAGCAGGGAAGCAGGACAGACGCTACCACCGCAATCACTTGGTGCGCACTTACGATTCTATAGAAGCAAGAAGAGGGTCGGGATCAGCTCTCTCCTGGAGATGAGACATCTGCTCTCTGCTCAGCAGCACTATGTCACACAGCGACTGCGCAGCGTTGCACTGCTTCTGAAATGACCACACACCCACACCGGTGTAACATGAGGACACAACATCGAAACGTTTTGACAACGTAATATATATTTACATACAATGAACCATGAAACAAATCAAGATCAGTATCATAGGTGGCTGTAGCTGTCGAATTCAGGTGGTTGCATGAACATTTAGCGTCATTTGGGAGCATACACTAAACAAGTCAGGATAAACATATAACCTATGGTTGGACTGCACTGTAAATAACATTTATGATTTATGAGAAAATTGCTCAGCGGTGATACAATATAAGTAAACATGACATTTATCATTCCATAGAAAAATGATTACTCACAATTCCCTACGATTATAAATGCACAATAAAATATTGTGACAATGCACATGATATGATGGGAAATAAAAAAGATATTTACAAAATTATTTCAAACCGAAAGCAAATAGGACATTGTAAAACAATCAGACTACAACTCAGGTATTTCTATGTCTTTGATCATCTCTGAGCCTCTCTTGTCCAGCTGACCAATCGATAATAGCATTTTAATTTGCAGCATATGTACATAGTTACAAGGAAAATACACACTTTCAAAAACCAAGAACTGCAGTAGGTTGAAAAGGCTGGATTTCATATTCCAATGTTGCACATTTTGAGAGATCTATGTGAACCTGTCACAGCGTAAAATCTTAATCCGATACTTGAAAAATCAAGCAAAAAACTTAATAAAAAATGAAAATTTTTTTTTACAATTTAATATATATTTAAAATGGCAATAAAAAGTATAACTTAAATACTATTTGTATTGTGGGTACTAAATATTACAAAATAATATTGATGGTTTTATATTTACCCGCAATAGCATATCTGGATGAGAGTGATCTTGACACTCCTCACATTTTATCAATTATTCTGCCACTGAGACATCTATACTCATCTATATCTACACCTTATAGCAACCCTCAACCCCACCCCCACCCCCAATCTGCCACTGTGGAAACAAGTAGTCGTTGGGAACGCCATAAATCTCCCCTTCCCCAATCAGGCCATTTCCCCAATCAGGCCATTTTTTAAAAGTAGGCCAAAGTACTCAAATATCAAATCACGTGAGGAGAGTGATATAGTCCAACAAAATGTCAAGTTTAGTGATGATAAGTCATAAATTGTTCCCAGGAGACAGATAAAAAAAAAATCGTAATAATTTGTTTTTAAAACACATCGTAATTTCATCAAAAGTAGGCCAAAGTACACCAACATCTAATCAGCTCTGGAGAGTGGTACAACGAAGCTAGATATGAAGTTTGGTGACCATAGGTCAAATACTTCTCCCTGTAGACAGGTTTATTACGTAACGTTCATAAGTGCGTAAAAAGTAGGCCAAAGTACACCAATGTCAATTCAACTGTGGAGACTAGTATGGTGAACTTAACTGTAAAGTTTAATGACCATAGGTGAAATACTTTCCCCATTGCTGTGGTAACAAGTTTTATTCGAATATTCGAAAAAAAAAAAAAAGTAGGCCAAAGAACACCAATATCAAATCACGTGAGGAGCGTGATATAGTCATACCAAATGTCAAGTTTGATGATGATAAGTCATAAACTGTTGCCAGGAGACAGAAAAACACAATTACGTGATAATCTGTTTTTAAAAACACATCGTAACTTCATCAAAAGTAGGCCAAAGTATACCAAAATCTAATCAGCTCTGGTGAGTAGTATAAGAAAGCTAAATATGAAGTTTGGTGACCATAGGTCAAATACTTCTCCCTGTAGTGTGGTAACAAACTTCATTGCATAACACTCATAAAAAGTAGGCCAAAGTATAAACAAAAATTTGAGAGGTACTTTTTTCCTCAAACAAGACATTCAATTTGCAAGTCAATAGCTCAAGTAGTCTTTGAGTTATTAGCCTGTTTATTTCGGACGGACAAATAGAAGCAAAGCAAGAAATTCCCCTTCGGACTTCGTCCGGGGAGATTTAATAATAGATCTGCTGGTTTTTACCACTTGACAAGTTTTACTTCAGTAAATACGAGGGGTTTCAAACATACCATAAGTAGAGTTAAGATAGGGTAACATAACCAGAATTCGGCCCCTGTAGTGAAAAATACAATTGTTTTTCATTCAAATAAAATGGATTTTTGCAGTAAATTGGATTATAATCTGTCAACAACAGTCCTTCACAATGATCATAATATATTTTTCATAAAGACCTTTCCTTAAGGCCACAACACGACAATACAGATTCTGTAAGCTCTGTCTCATGCAGAGCTAAAGTTGCCTTCCAATTTTCGGCCCTAGTAGGTTTAGTTTTAATATGACTTTCCTACAATATACTAAAATCTATAGGATTTTTATATATTTTGTTCTGGATGAATGTGCATGATCAGTCTAGTTAATTTTTTGTGAAGGTTTCACATATAAAAACAAGGTACTAGTTTGAAAATATAGAGGGGCCAATTATTGAAACGCGAGGGGCAAAAATCTGAAATCATATCTAAAAACATTTTTGTCAATAAACGTGTTTTCTTTTTAAAATAACATTTCACCAATATAACTATCTGCAAGTCGTGTTGTAACTTTGATACGTACAAGAGGATTTCACCCAGTTTGTTTGCATTTGGTTTCTATGGTCAACATAATTTCAGTTTTCGGCCCATAATAACCCTATATATATCCCGGACATAATGATTTTAGATACACCAAAAAACAACAATTATTTTACTAATTATTGCTGCAATTAAAGCAAATTATCAATATATTAGAAAAGTAGTACATTCATTTTGTTCAAAAGCATAGTATGTACAGACATTGCAATATAAAAGGGCACCATTTTCCAGGAAGTCTCCATTCTAGTCAACTAAAATTATATCCTTTATGGTTAAAATTTGTGTACATTGTTGACAAGGAAAGATCTAAATATAAATATTACCCATGCACGATTATTGAATTCAATTTATTTAAATGTTATGAAATGAAATACAAATAAAGATATATACCCTTGAAACATACCCTTAATTAAGTGGTTTTAACTATAACAGATATTAATTTGTTGCCACAAACTGCATAAAAATTCCATAAATTCATGCATTTCCTTACAAATGTAGACTTTGTCAGAGGTTCAAAGTTGTCATCATACATGATCTACTAGTCAAATTGACAACTGATATCCTTACTAGAAATCAAATTAATAGATAATTGGCAAAAGGTTGCCCTTGTCTAGAACTTCAACCAGTGAGACATTTGAATCTTGTGGCAGTTTCTCATCACATGCAAATTTGGGTAAAAATTATCACTACCAAATATGTTAATATTGGGCTCTAGCTTTATGAATCTGAAGCTGGGGGAAAAAATCAGAGTTACATCACTTACCTCTTCTGAATGAGCTGCATCAATCAATCCAATCAACTTTTGAATAATGCTCTGCTCATTTAACCACTAAAAATATATGAAATAGATTTACATTCACATTTCAAATATTAAATATAAAATTTCATACACAGGTACATCTATGCTAAAAAAAAACTTACACTGATACAAGTTGTTCTTGTCTCACTGCTCTCAATACATGTGATTAGTCGCAGCAATAAATCCATCACTGCAGAAACTCCAATATGATTTAATAGATGGCCAACAAAGTCTTCCTTGCTTTTCAGGAAATCAACCATCTACATTGAATAGAAATAATATGATAGAATTTAGAATGTTGATAGATGATGAATGTGTAGATAGAAAAGACAAACATTAAAACAATCTTAGACATCATAAATGCCTTAAATGAGAGGATCTCGCAGATTTTTTTTTATATATTTCGTTGAAAGAAAATACTTTGAAAATAGCTTTGTTTGGGCAAACTATGGATGGTATTGTGGATGGGCTTATAACAAAAGTCAATGCACACTTAATTTCTAGCTTCAACATGGATGCATGATGAGCTATATAGTTCATAAAATAGGAATGAAAAATATCTTACCAATTCACTTTTTCTTGTTATTAAAAGGCCCATTACTTTGCTGAAGAAACTTGCTTGTAGAGGGTTTAGTGGACCTTCGGATTCAAGGAAAGCATACACCTTATTGAGCAAACCTTCCTCATTGGCCAATTTCTCGGTAACTTGAGGTACATCAGACGTAAGTAATTCACAGGCAGTGTTTGGATACCTTTAGATAAAAAAGATAAGCATGATTAGCTGGACTTGAAAGGATGCAAGCATGAAATACTTACACAATCTATGAGGCATTTATATTTGCATCACAAATAGGAAAACCTTCAATGAGACCCGTTAAAACAAATTTCAAATACAACTAGACGACTAGAGCTAAAGTTGGAGGAATGTATGAATTTCACACGGGGTGGTGGTGCGCAAGATTAGAAGGGATGTGCATGATAGGCAAACTGTAGATTCTTGTAATAATGGTCAAAATGTGTATATTTGCAAATCTTAACAGATGCATTTTACTTTCATCATCATTTCTAATAATTCGTATCAATTAAACAAACTTACTTATACTTAGCCTTTTCATCAAGTTCTGGATCTGGATCACGGATCACCATGTTCACTAACTCTTCTATATGTTCGCTTATGGTCAAACTGAAATTTTTTTTTTTTGCTACATAATTTAATTGACGACATTCACATTGATCAGTGACACAGATATTGTTATGGTCATTGAGAGCCACAAAGAGCTAGATGATCATACAAATAAATAAGAGTAAAATCACAAGAATACAAACATGATACATACAAGTCAATTAACTTTTTATTCTGCGCTTTGCACTCTTGCAGGACATCATCTTCATCAAGGATTTCAGCCAATGTAACATCCTGAAAAGTATAATTATACTCATGTACAAGGTATGAAGAATACCATGTCTGTCACTAGTCACTACTGATAAACTATTGAATTTCAACAAAAATACTCTAATTACTCAGATACAAGAAGATTTTCAACAACACATAAATTAGCAATATACGAGAAACACATTGGAAACATTACCGGTACTGTTTATAATAGAGAGAAAACTTAAAAGCTACATTTTTTAAATATTAAAAAGATTGACTATACAAACCTCCTTTTCAAGCAGCGTATCAATACGCGTGGTGGATATGAATCGCCAAAACATGGTTCAGCTTACAATAAACCTAAATGATAAAAATAACCACATAATTGTCTTGCTAATGATAATGTGGAACATATTCTGTTCGGCATTGTTCGAAACTGACTGTAATCATTGATTCATATTGCCCCCAATATGTGCATTTATTCCCAACTTCCATGACATATTACACCAGTGACAATAGAGGCATCACTAGAAGCCTATGTCTAGGTCGTCTATATGACCTCGGATGTTTTGATTTGCGAGATGAAATTCTATATTAACATAATAATATCTCTAAAAGATGACAGCTCTAATATTCTGTACAGAACCAAAACCACATATAGATAATATAACCAACCGACACATACATACCTAAATCTAAATAACAAAAATGAATTATGTGCGGTCTTCGTTGTTGTGACTGCAATCAAGTAACTTTTAATTACCCAGATCATAACTTAACAAGTTCATTAGCTATGTATTTGATACTATATATTTGAAGAATTCATTTTAACAATAGCTAATTATTGGATCTTAAAATACCTCTAATATTTCGATGACTATCAGTCCATCTTGTTCACAGAAACAAGGTCATTTACTAGGAAGTAAACAACCTTGAAGAAGTGTTGGTTCAGTGCTGGGTACCCCTAGCTGCACCCTCCTCACTCAATGAGGGTATGTACACATCGCGGATCTGAACTACATCATTTCTATTTGATCCCTTGGCTCTGATGTCGATGGTCTCCAGGACTTTCCTATGTTTATCTCTTGGTTCTTTTTTCAAGGATCTTGATCTTCTGCATTAATGGTGGAATGAATAGTACATGTTCTGTTTTATACTGATGTTAATTATTGACTGAGGGCTAATTTCTGATCTTTCTTTTCCTACTGACTTTTCATGTTCTACTCTCTCCACACACCTGACACTCAAAGCCAACGGAGCAAATATAAATATAAATGATGGAGTTGAGATCCTGCATGCTTATCTACCGTTATTGAGGGAGGAGGGGGCAGCCAGTGGGACCCAGCACTGAACTAACACTCCTTCGAGGTTGTTTACTTCTGACTAAATGACCTCATTTCTGTGAACAAGATGGACTGACAGCCATCGAAATATTCGATGCATTAAATAGCTACTGTCAAAATGAATTCTTCAAATATACCAGACCATTAAATAATCAAAGCAAAGCACCAGATTAATTGAATACTAACAATTTCAGCTCTTATATCTATCAAATTTCAATTGGGTCTCACATTGCAATTGTCAGTCACAGAAACACATATTAAGGTGTTCATTTTTGTGTGTACTATTTGAATTAGAATTATTAAAAATATTATTCTAATGTGTTTTTTCCAAGTTTGGCATAGAAAAGAGACAGAGAATATAATTAAAAAATACTATTAAAAACTGATAGCAATATAAAATACTGCCATTTAAATGAAAAATCACTGCCAAATTCTTACATTCCGGCTTTTTTTTTAATTCACACTTTTTAATCAAAAAAGAAAGCAGCTAGTTCCCTACACATTTTGCAAATTGAACCTAAAACAACCAATGCTTTTCAACAGCTTTTGCATTGAATAATTGATCGAACGTAAGTGTACTAGCATATATATAATATAATATTGTAGTCACATCTAAGGGAAAAGACCAATTAGAAGCTGGCTTGCATTATAAACAAGTTTTAACAGGTCGGTAAGCTTGATAGAGCCGATTCGCGCTATTCATATCCAAATAAAATGCCTGGTTTATTCAACATTCTTTATGTTTCCCGTTTTTAGCTACTTCAGTTGATTTCCGCACTTATTCATGAGTCGGGAAAAATATTTCCACCTTTTCTCGTATTCCCAGTTATATGGGAGCGCTGATATAAATATGGTCAGTAAAACTTCGAACTTACGGCTGTATCATTTAACTTTTATATTGTTGTCTTAAATATCTGTCCAACTTTTATGAAACGTTCACATATATTGGGACAGATTTTTATACATGTACTGACAAAATTTCATGCAAAGACATTAGGTATAATACTATAATTCTGATTCTTTCCATTTCCTGAAAACAACAAATCAATAGACCCCATTCACAAAATTCCCGAAAATAATGTTTTCCCGTGGTTTTCTTAAAAAGAAAATTTCTAATGAGGTCTAACATAAATAAACGAGATGCAAAGCGAGTTAAAATCACATATTATCGCCACGTATGGACTGGCTGTGCATAACAAAATGCACAGGAGATCTTGTAATAAATCATAAAATTTGTGTATATCTTTATTTTGACACTTCAAACCCTGTGTGGGTTCATTGTTAGCTGTGCTACGATTGTTTCACCATATTTGGAATGGGTGTGCACTGTTCTAGATCACCAATCACTAAAAACAGGCCATTCACATAAACCGTGAATTTTACTTCTGACGTGAAATTTGGTGATTATAACGTGAAATTTGGTGATTATAACGGGGGAGCTCACGTCTTACATAACCTCACAGATTGTGTGCATGGCCGAACAGTGCGATTTATTGTTGATGCTCTAGTAGATCTAGCAAGTCTGTGCCATTTTTAAAAGTGACACTCTTTCATATGCTTATAATACAAAATTATAGTAAATCATGAAATTGAAATTTAGAAAATCAAAGAAAAAAAAAGAGTCCTATACATCATGTGCACAACTCCACACACATTCAAATGCTACATACACTGTTGAAGGCTTTTACAATACATCACTTATTACTTAATCAAGCAATGTTTGATCTAGACTTTATCAACGATTTGTCTTAGCGATGGGTGGCGTACTGTGCTCTTACATGGACCACCGAGCTTGAACAACTAAAAAAACTGCTAACTCTTTATAATGCTCAAGGAAAATTAATAAAAAATGGTCTTCACAACTGCTTGTATCCTAAGGATCCTGATTACCGTGTTTAGTGGGAGTAAACACGTTATAACCATTTACATTTTCACCTAAATAATGCATAATTATATCCCAATAAGAGCATGATAGTGATGTCCATGTTATGTAAATTTACCTGCACTTCTTAAATCCCCCCGCCGATATTAATAATTTGTGTTTCTATCGCAAAACTCTTCCAAATTCATAAACTTTTCACAAAATGGCGTACCAGCTAGTTCGACCTCTGACATCCCATAATTTTCAGCACAAATGTCGAAAAAATATAGATATAGCCAATATATAAAATCATTGTTCACATTTAAATTCTTAAGGAGTAATAAGGTTAATATCGGCAAGGAAAATATTAATTGAATATAACATTTTATTGTTACGACATATCACCTGCATATGACCCCTACATAATTAATGCTACCACGCATGCGCAGTGCAAATTACTCCATTTTCTCGGCCTGTTTAGTAGAAGAAAGGAAGAAAGACTGCATTCGAAAATACAATTTACTACGAATTGAATCGACAACTTTTGGTGCAACTAGTAAGTTATTTGTCTAAATAGAATATAAATTATATAAATGTAAGTTATGAAAATTGTCCTTTGATACATATTGAGAAATTGGCTACCAAAGTTTGTGTATTCTTTTATCACGATGCTGACGCCATTTTCCTAATGAATCAACTTGCGTGCATTTCAAACATTGCGAAATATTGTTCTGGATTCCATGAAATGTGCTAGGTGATATAACTTAACATATATGTTTTTAAGTTAAATGGACTTCTTGCGTTATTGTTATATATTTGTTTGTCATTGTTAATGTTTTTATTGGTCAATACATGAATATATTTACTTGTGGTCTTCGGTGTTTGGAAGCCTGCCACCTCAGCAACGAGGAAATGAAACCGTGAAGTGGCTATTGTTCATTTAACCCATATATTTAAGCTGTTTTTCCAACTGTGTCTTGAGAACAAAATACTAATTTTAGCTTTACTGCTCTCCATTTCATGCCCTTTTTTCTAGAGAAGAAATTTTCCATCCCATTAAAATGTGTGGCATCATTTTTTTTTTTTTTTTTTTTCATAAGAAGTTTTCACTTCAGGACATTATTTGTTTACTGATCACTGATCATAACTAACTTTTAAACCATAACCACCGCTGCTATTTAGGTGTAAATCTACTTTTCGTATGTTAGCAAGTTGCCCCATGTGTGTAGTATTTGAAATCAGATCATCATAAAGTCTCATGGTCTGAGAGACGACAAAGATGATGAATAAATTATAAATTTCGGAAGCCTCGTTAAAAGGCGTGTCCTGTGTAGAGAAGAGCCACACCTCTGCACGTAAGAGAACTCACCTAGTTTGAAAACTATAGCTAGTGTGATCCCCCCAACCCCGAGGCTCAGTTGGCTACCTAGCCTGCCTCTGGAGAGGTATATGTACAAACACCATGTGGCCTCCCATTCACGCGTTGCCTCACAAGAGGAGGCCAGTCTCTCATCTGAGACTGGCTAACTTGTGAATTACATATCCAGATCCAGAATACTCTCGTGGAGTGAGTTATTACGCAGTCATCTTGTGCTTCCCATTTACTACACTACTTTATTCATAACAATTAAAAAAAAAAGAAAAACTTAAAATTTACGTGTGACACAAAATGAAGGCAGTGTGTAGACGAACTTGCTGTGCAATGCGCTATAACCAATCAAAAGTGACAAAATTATCATTGGCATAGATTTAATTTAACAAAGTTTTTTAAAATCTTTTCATAATGCATGCATGGAAAGTCTGAGTGACAATCTCTCTTATTGAGATTGTTCTATCTTGTTTTGGCTCCCTAATAAGGCGCGGACACCATGTATACCCAGCTAACAAATTAATGTATAAAACACGCATGTGCACTGTTATAGGTGGGTTACATAATGATTACGCAAGAACTTTTTGAAGAGAATGTATCACCAAATAATTTTCACACCCTGGGATTTGGGAAAATTTTAGAAATGTATAATATAATTTCTAAAAAATATGAAATATTGAAAAGGATCAGAAAGTGGCATTATAAGAAACCAAGTGAGTTGACAAGAAGCCTATGGTCACCTCTTACCATTTTCAGAATTAATTTGGTCATGGAAAAAATAGCAGATACAGAAAAATCATGTGTTAAATCATTTTTTGACTAAATTACGGGTATGTGATACCCACTCCACCCCAGCAACTAGGACAATATGAAATATTGTCCAGCAACTAGGACTTTAGTGTAGTGTCTACCCTCCTATTGTTGGGTGGCCCACTCTTGTTTGGTATGGGTTTTTAGCTCTAATTAACCAAAGCTCAAATGGAGCCATGCAGCTTCTTTTCTTTGTTCTAGGTAATTTAAACTTTTTAAATATGGTCAAATATGGTCGTTAGTTCCAAAATGTTCATCAAAATAATTTGAATAATTTCTAAAGTTTCATTCAACTGTTTTTTAAGTACTTTTCAAAACTGCTCTGTACAAAAGTATTAGCTGATCCAGGCAGGGTTATGTATTCAGGATTATTCGGATTTGCATGAAAATTTATATAACCTTAAATGATAGACTCGACATACATTTGCAGATCATCATGTCACTAAAATGTACATGTGATGACCTGCAAGTATGTCGAGGTTCTGGCTACTGCATCTACAGTGATTAATCTAGAAATTAGCAGGAATGAGCTGCTAAGGACTCGCATATTTTTTAACAATGGGTTGGAGAGCCATGTAACAAGTCCCGGCATGCATAACCTTAGCAAACTAGGGATATTCTATGGGTCCCTTGGGATGCACAATATCTAATTCTATGCATCGTACGGAGAAATAGTGACAAGTAAGAAAAATCAAGTATTAAATTTGATTTCATTTTTATAATGTTATAGCGCTCGGACGTTCTTCAGCGAGACGTTATTTAGATTGGTACTTTACGCGAATGTACCGATCACTGGATCATGCTAACCAACACGTCGTGCGTCCCACCAGAAAATGGCGTGAGTCTAGTCAGTCGATTCGGAGTTGACATAGAACAATAATCCTTTAGTAGCTTATATGATTTTCATCCGAACGTTTTCATATTAACAGTACACATTTTGATGACTGTCTAGTTTCTTATTTTCATCATAATAAATAATAAAATATATAGCAACGAGTTCGATTTGGACAAAATCGAGTAATAGTCAATACATACGACAGCAAACGCCGAACGCTGGGTGATAGAAGTGACGATGGATGTGATTAATGGTCAAATTAAACTATTTAGTTGAAACAATTACATAGACTTAGATATATGAATGGAATCGCATCTTACTGCAGATTATTTCCATTAAAATTATATATTAATACGACAATGTATAAGAGAGATATGACCCAGTATATATGTGTGGTGTTTTTACCTGTCGTCGCCTGCTGATATTGTCAGTAGACTTTTCATGGTCATGCAAAGATTTCACTGTTTCAACTTAATTAAATATACTAAATGTGATAGTTTATAGTTAATTTTACTATCGAACGAAAGGAAAATATATTATCTGTGATGTATGTAAGTGAGATTGCTGAAGTCTTAAGTTTTATTGAGCTGTGTGCGTTCAAAATGTATTGCGCAAGTTCTCCCATAAGCATAACATTGGGACAGCTTGTATCATCGCTCGCTCCATAATCCAGTTGAGTTTAGTCTGGTTGTAACGGCAGTTCCTGTTCTGGTAACTTCCATGTCCTATTATTGTTGTCTTGTCACAGTAAATGTTTGAATCATATATCGAACCTGTGATCATGTGAAAATACAACACATGCATGTTAGCCAACCAATCCATTTTGAGTACATTTGTATTTTCATTGTCAGGAAAAACAATTACACTTATATTGTGATTGTGAAGTGATTTAATTCAGACTCTTTTTTCTTAAATGTTTTAGTGCAAATAGTAGTTGCAAATTCAATGAATTGTATATTAGTCCACTGTGACAGTGTACAAACTTGTAATAGCCAGAGCACTGCACACCCAGTTCGTGTGCACACCTAGTTCGTGTGTTATTTAAATAAAATTGTTAGGCTCCAAACAATTAGCACACAATATTACTACTTTAAACATTATTGCTCTTCTGGTGCCAAAGTGAAAAAATAAAATTTCTAGTTAGATCTAATGTAAATAAACATGTTCAAATCCCTGATTATCGCCACGCACGAACTGGGTGTGCAAGCAACGAATTGCACCATAGATCATATAGTTGTAATGAACCATAACAACTGTTTATCATGCGACAAAATAAGTAAGTAGCTTTATTTTAACACATCAAACAATAAAATGCACGAACTGGGTGTGCAGTGATCTATGCGTGTCTCTTCACTACATAAAGTGAAAGTGTGAATGTTTGCTTAAGAAGGAGTCCAAAATGGTTGCCATATAGAGCTTTGAATTGGGGTAATTGCTCAAGATTGCTTGTTACTGTCATTTCTTACTTATGATTATGTGTCATCCTTTCTGGAAAGAGGAAGCAAATGACAACATGTTAAAATGTTGTCTACAAGAATTGCAATGTGGCTGCTAAAAGTACAAGAGGATTTCTTGTCTATTCTCAAATATTTGTGTGGCAGCTGCTACACCTGTTTATATGGAAGCCATCTGTTATGCTGGGGCTGGCCAATGAATGATCAAGTAGAAAGTTCACAGCAAACCATTTGGTTACCTGACCTATTTTTTTAAATTTAACATGGAAACTATTGTAAAATAAGAAAAATTTAAAAAGTGTAGTACTACTAAACAATTCCATGTTTCATATGTGAATGACTTCTTGACATAAGGTGCTGTATTTGAGCTTGCCACTCTAGTTAAAGCTTGATATTCCTATGGTGTTGTTGCAATTAGGAGTGCATGCGTGAGGCCGTAGACCTTTTACTACGTCAATCAGCTGCTTGCTGCAGCCTGCGTGATAAGCTTGCGCAGCACATGGCAGGGCTGTAGCCAAGCGCAAGCAGCAGCCATTTTACTTTACTGCATTGTCTCTTTTTGAAGAGAAACAGAATATTCGGTTAAATTACATCAAAACATTGCCATCGACCTTCAGACTATAATCACTCAAGATCAGTTCAGGCTAGAGAACAGGTATGTTCCACTGTCATTTATGATGTGTGTTTTATAAAGGCTGTCAGGGTGGATTTTTAATTGAAGCAAGCTGAGCAGCCATTTTGTGTGAAATGACGCAGGTCAGCTTGTGAAGGTGTGGCTGAATATGGTCTTGTTGTTCTCTTAGTTTGCCATGACAGTCTCCTTTTATATAGTAGTGTATGTGAAGAGGTTTTAATAACTTTGACTTTTGTGAATGATGTTTGTCTGTTTTCTTATTTTTTTAGTTACTGGGTTTCTTGATTTCTTGGCATTTCCTTATGAATGTACAAGTATGTTTTAGGATTGCTGTCGTCAGAGGCCAAGTTGTTAGACATAGCCATGCTGAAGTTATGGTCCATTGTCACTTTTTTTCAGTCTTGTGTGCATCATATTCTCATTTGTTTTAGTTATAACCAAAACCCAAAATGCCACATTCCAGTGGATGATGATACATAAAATAATGATGGTTCAGCCTGAGAATCAATAATTGTTTTCATGAGTCATTTTGCTAGTTTAGGGTTATTTCATTATCACATACACAAACAGATGAAAATTAGAACAAAAACAAAATGAGACCAACCCTGAATACAAAAGATCAGTAACCCAGAAGGGAACTGATAAGTTGTATTCATATGACTATGATCACTTTATAATCTTGTTATTGAATATTGTATAATGAATCTCTTTGTTTTGCAATATTGTATGCTGACCATGAAAGCAGTTCTAATGGTACTGTAAACATAAATGTATTTGTACATTGTAGTACTACCATAGTTGTATATTGTGTGTAATAATTGTTTCATTTATGCTGAGGATGTGTCCAAGACACAAAATATATTCATGAAATATATCTTCGACTTAAACTAATGTCTATGGAAACAAAAAGTCGACCAGAGAAAAAATATGTTCTAATATGTACAAACCATGATGAATAACTGTTTTGGTCCCAATGTATCAAGATTATAATCATACTTGGTTTTTGGTGTAAGGCAATATCGTAATGTCTATAACCACGTGTCTCTGAAATGCTTATATCATTTTAGATGAGCACATCGTGTCATGATTATCACACAATGCATGAAAAAACATTCAGAAATTGGTTGTCATCATATCAAAATGTTAAGTGAGTGGTTCTGTCCGCCATTCCATGTTAACTAGACCTGTATTGATCGCTCAATATGGATGGTAAGAGATGGAGAGTGCACTGACATGCAGTTCATGCCTCCCCTATATGGGTTCTTCAGTATTTTATATGGCCAAAAATTTGCAGCATCCTATCTCTGCTCAGTCTGTGTCCACTGACCTATGGATGAGGCATTCTGGTGTGATTGTCCTATATTCATTTGTAATCTATCCCGTGGATTAATGTAAAGTGTAAAGAAGTTAGTCCTTTAAACACTTCTTTATTTATTATAGAAAATAATTTTTTAATTGTGTATTGATAAGCTTTGATATATAATTGAGAAAACCTTTACTCTTCATAATAACCTTTGTTTTGTGACTATTAAAAAGCTGGGTAAAAAGCTAGCTTTAGAGATGGAACATACAAGAATTGTCATGGTGAATCATGTTCATACTGGACACTTCAATCCATTTTATCCTTTATATTGTTTCTAAGATCTGTTCTATCTTGAGCTTTGCTCAAAATGATCACAGTAGGTAATCAGATCAGTGGGTAACATAAGCTGATGGTATGTTACTAATACAATAGTGACAACATGTAATTTTTTACTTATAGGCTTTCTTTTGTTGTCTTTTATCATTAATATTTGGTCATAGTTGGAAACAATTGTGTTATTTCAAGCATTATTAAAGCAAAGTATAAATAGTAACTTATAGAGTTTACTGAAGAAGTCAGCTGCCTTTGCTAGCTGCTCACAGCTATGAAAGCAGCTGGCACATGAATATTAATTAGTTCACATGGCCGGTTGACTCCCTCACCCGGACACTGACACTAAAATTTCTGGATTTGTGACTCAATAAAGGATTGAATTCAGATGACAACTTACTAGAATTGTGGATATAGCTTTCTAAAAGAGGTATTGATTTGATTGATATATTATCCTCCTGTTTTGTAAGTGTCATTGCTAAACGAATGTGGTAAACATGTACGGCATCATTACATATTCTCTAATGGATCCAGTATAATTCTTGACAAGACGTTTAAAATCTAATTTGGTGGCTAGTGGTGATGATAGATATAATGAAAGAATGGCCTTATTACTCAAAATGTGTTGTAAATTGCTTTTCTTCATGTACTTCTGGTGGTCATATTTTGAGTATCCTCCCATGAACAATCAGTATCTGATTTAATATGCTAAACATCAGCTTGCCAGTATGGCCGGTAGATCATTGAACCAGATTGTCTGGCGTTATTTGAATCAAATCTTACGTTAACAACTATGTCAGCATCTTAACTTTTATTTGTAAAGTAAATACTATTTGCAGATTTGTTTTAACCGGGCATTATTGTTGTATAGTACTTTCCTGCAACATTGTATGGAATTTAAGGAGCTGCATAACTAATATACATTTTACAAAATGGCTGCTCTGGACTATTTGGCAGTTGTTCAGTTCAGCCGTGCATCCATTGTAAATGATAAAAGTACATGTTGTTATGTTACAAGGAATAACCAACTCAACACTGATGTTTTTCTTGTCATTTCTAAACGACAATCATGTGTTATCACCAATTTTTCTCTTAGTGTACCAGGATGTTCATTGTTCCCTAGAAAGATCAATTTCTTGTGTTTTTGTAGGGTGTCAAGTGCACCCTAATGGTAGTTTTATAGTGACGAATGTACGAGATTCATGGCTTATTTATGAGGGTTGTATTCAGACAACATTCATAGAGTTGTGCTTTACAGGTTCTCATTGTTTAATTTGTTTATATTATAAATACCAACAAACAAATGAGGCGTCACAATTGCTTGTCATCAACCATGGCTCTTAGGAGTCTGCACACTTTTCAAGCTATCAAGATGTCATGCTGTCAAATAAATCAGCAACCTATTTACTCATTTGGGCTACATGCATAAACTGTGACATGCCTAAATGTTATGCTGTAATCTTGTGCCACGCTTCCATCCTCAGAATAATGAGAAATTATGTGTCCCCAGACAACCTGTGATGCCAACTCTGACATGTCTGTAAGATAAACTGTTCCAAGCGTTTGATTAGTGATTAACATGATTAATGCTTACAGGTGTGCAAGCTGGCATTCCAATGTGTAGTAGATAATGGAACAAAGCTGTGATTGGAAATTAATATTTACAGCAAACTGTAGTAAAACTGAAGTTATCATTCAGAAGATGTTTTTAGCTTAAGTTGTCTTTATTTTCTCAAGGGCTGCTGTTTGATACAGATTTCTATTGCATTTAACCTCCTATATTGGGTTTGTTATATGAATAGGTGTGTTCTGTTCTTTGCTCTGACAAGCAAAATGGGTCATTTGAGGTTATAGTGTTCTGTGCTTTTCTCTGACCAGCAAAGGAGTCATTTGAGGTTATGGTCACTTCTCTTGGCCAGCAATTATGAAGCAGCTTAATTCCAATCAGCTCTTATGTTTCATATTATGTGAAATAACTGTGTTACTTCATAAGATTTGTTTGGTGGTTTCAACAACTGTGTATGATAAAAACTTTAAAATCTAATCACTTAATTATGTATAAAAATTGAAATAACAATGCTTCTCTGAGAACTTGTCAATGCATTCTTTTGTGTCAAACATGTAAGCTTTCAACCTTATCTACTCCAGTGAAGCTAAAGGTCATTTAAATATTGACCACTGGAATTAATTTGCCTCCACCTATACTATTCAAACAGTCATAGTGACTAGGTGTTGCATCACTTGTTCTATTCTGCATGCCCTCAAAGGTGGCTACTAAACTCAATATATTCCTAAATGACCATGATTGAACCATACAATCAATATCCATTAGAAACAGAAGAGAACAATGAATTTAGATGGCTGCTATATTTAGCTTGCCTCCCTTGAGAATGCAGTTGCATGCAGATGGCTATGCATGCAGCAGCAACATTGTTTGGACTGTTGTGCATGCACAGTTCATTCACTCACACTGGGGGTTATAGCAGCTTGCACAAGTATTAGTAGTAGCAAACTCATTCATAAATTAGGCTGATCTGTGCAAGGAATATGAGAATTCCAATGGTTTGAGTTTGTGCTATTATAGGTAATGCTGACATCTATTTTGATAGTTAAGATTTTAACTATTTGTGGCGAACTTTCAAATGCCTGTTAGGGTTATCCTGAAAGTTAAACATAGTTACATGTACTACCTATGTTGTAATCTTGCCCAATTAATCCAAAGCCATTCTTGTTTATGTTATATACGTTATATATGTTATGCACATACAATTCTGAACTATAAGTCCCTTGAAAATAGCATTCTAATTTCTTGGTCTTAGGAATAAGCAATCTTATACATCCATTAGTTTCCTAATCACAAACATGGATCTCTTATCTTCAGAATCTTGAAAGGTTTAGAACCTCAGCAAAAATGTTCAGCTTCCACAAACCCAAGATCTACAGAAGCATCCAAGGATGTTGCATCTGCCGTGCCAAGAGTTCCAGCTCTCGATTCACGGACAGTCGGCGTTACGAGCATGACTTCCCAGACTGCTTCCAAATCTCAGAGAGAAGATCTGGTGAAATCTGCAACGCTTGCGTTTTGTTAGTGAAACGTTGGAAGAAACTGCCGGAAGGATCAAATAGAAACTGGCATCATGTAAGTATACTTGTTATTTTGCATAAGTGTGTTGGAAGTGACTTTTGATATCTCTTTATTGAAGCTCTTCAGAGAATGATTATATTTGGGGGCATTGGTGTTGAGAGTTTGTTGTAAATCACTAAGAAGTGAATGATTTTTTTGTATCCATTTTTTTCCTTTTTTCTTTTTTATCATGATGTGCCCACTGGGGCCAAGACAAACATGTCTTTTCCGCAGGTATTATATCATACTGAATTATCATGGTTAGATTATTGTAGTCATTTCACCCTAATTCATATCTTTTTGTTTCATTACTAGGTGGTTGATGCAAGAGCTGGTCCTGGTACCAAGTCAATGAACAAGATCAAGAATAAAGCTAAAATGGAAGAAAAGCTCTTGAAAAAGAAGCACAAGCACAAGCATAGAAAACCCAAATTGAACAATAAACCTCATAGTTCAGGCTGTCTGTCAGATGACATACTGGGTATGTAATGATGTTTGCACGATGTTATTTTGGTCAGTTAAATTCATGCATAATACTATGTTGTCACAGAAATAATATGTCAGTCACATTTGTGAGGCCACTTTGATATGGTAAGCAATGCCCAAAGGCAGTCTAGTGTTTGTGAAGCTATATTTATTGTCAGAACAGCACAAGTCGCCCCACGGCTATTTTAAAAGTTGAATACAATTGGGGATTTTGGCTTACTATTATCTATTTAATTTCCCTATAATTGACAAATATATGTACACTAAAACCTCTATTAGGACCACCTTTGGTACCAGTGTTAGGTGGTCTCAATAGAGAGGTGGTCTCTACACAGAGGTTCATTCTGGTAGCTTTATGAAGGTTTGGGACCGTGAAAAGTGGTCTTATTACAGAGGTGGTCTCAATAGAGAGGTGGTCTTATTTGGAGGTTTTACTGTATAACATTCATATTAGTTAGCCAATAAAGCACTGATGGATTTTTAAGGTTGGGGTGGGGGATACCTATATTGTGTGGCCCTGTTCCATGGTTATGTATTTACATCCTATTTCAGTGTTCTAGTTAATTAAAATTTGGGTGGCGTGGCTTTTAGAGGAGCATTTAAGGCCCCATGTTGAATGATTGTTTACAGTATAGTGTTTTATATGGTTCTATATAAGAACCTACAGATATGACTGTTTTTGACAACTTCTGATTTTGTTGCAGATGACATGAGTGACCGATCCTCCCAGTCTGGGTACAGTGACTGCAGTGACGATGAAGTATCCTCGAGGAAATCTGGATCAAAACGAAGGAAGAGGTCAAATCCAGTGCATTTCAGCTCATTTCTTGACAGAACATATTGGAAAAGGTATTGCTTTGGGATTTTTATGCAAGCAAATATATCTAATCAAATTATTATATTTTAGTAGATTTTAAACTATGGTCACGTCTCGTTGCCTTAAGTTATCCATTTTATTGGTCATACGTTTATTTTGTGAGGAAATTTGGTAACATATTTTAGTGGCTCTTGGATATATTGTTTTGTTTTTTACCATTTTAGAACTGAGATATGCTGCGGTATTATTTATGAAGGAGAAAACGGAGAGGTAGTTGTTGACCCACGTCTCTTGCGTCCTTGCATCTGCCGTGCTAAGGCTCCTGCAACACCGCCTCTGAGCCGACAGAATTCCTCGGAGAACTGTGCCCTAGATGATGAGGAAGAAGCGTGTGATTCAGGAATCGGCTCACAGGAAACTCACTGTGACGACACCCCACCTGATAGCCAGGTTCATACTCCGTGCGAAGCCCCAACGATTGAACCCTCAGTCATTGCCACTTGTGTGCAGGACCGCTCAGAGGATGAAATGGCCACCGCCCAATCAGTTCTAGAACTATCTGTCAACATGAATGGAGCCCCTCTCAGTCCTGCTTTATCCACAATATCCGATGATGATGAAGTTGAGTCATCAATGGTTGAACCACACAGTTTATTACCAATGATGGTTTAAGAAAATAGGAATTATGAAAAAAATAGGCAATTGACTGGGGTGCTGAGAAGCATTATGTTCTGATCTGATAGAAAATCAATGCATAGGGAGTTTTTATCAGATGAGACTTTTCAAAATTTATTGTGTATTGCACACAATCTATATTACAACTTTCTTTTGATAAGTTTACATAGGGAAATTTATTTTAAAGTATTCAGTACTTTGACTTGAGGTCTATCATGCATTTTATGCAAGCAGCAGACTCTGTTTCTCGAAATTTATGGTAGTTGCCGTAGCCGAAAATAACTTGTGTTCTTACCACAAACAACAATCATTAAGTTCTTCAAATGTTCGGAGCTTTGTTTTTGTTGTGTGTGGTATCTTTTTTTTACTAATATTGTATAATTGAATTAATTTTATTTATTGAACTGGACCAATAGTGTCTATGGGAATGGAAGGGGGTTTGTACTGTATGGTAGTATAATGGTGTAACAGGAATTTTTTAATCGTTAAAAGGGAGTTTTCGTATTTATTGCGTGGCAAACGTTGTGTTGAGGTGTTTGCTACTAGTGTGTGCTCTTCACTGCAATGTGGTTGATGTTCATTACCAATTATAGCACCACATACAGTACAAATAATATAAAAGTATAAACCCTTTCATTAGATTTATTTGTATTACTCCTCATGTTCGGCTGATTGTGTTTTCGATCTTGATTTTTTTTTCTTTCTTTGTTTTGAAAGCTAACAATATCGATAAAATATGTGGATTAATTATATCTGAGAATTCCCTACAGTGTATTTCAATCTGTAAAATCCACCTCTAGCGTTTAGTTCAAAGCTTGTAAAATGTGAGTCACTCTGATGGAGATGTTCATTAGATAAATAAAATTCAACATAGTTTCTGAGTGAAGGAATATTTTTGAATGTATGCATTCATATAAAATTGGTAGAGTGTACAAAAATACTTAATCTATGTGGTCTACAAATACATTGCATGGTTCACTGAAACCTACAAACATTCAGAGTACCATTGGAAAAAGCGGGGATGAGCACATTTGATCTAACAGCAATTCAGACAAGCTTTTTAACATCAAGCAAAGTGTATTTGTTCAAGACCATTCTGAAAAAAGTTATACATTTAGATTATTTATATTGTATGATACTTCTTGAATTCAAACTGATCTGCAATTTTTCTGATTCAGTCTTGTTTATAATTTGTATAAATATTTCATGTGCGTTGCCATTTTTAGCAAGATTTCTGGCAACTATAGTCTAGACTAGGGCACCTTTCACTCCCTGTAGATTTTAGTATTTATCATTAATTGCTCTTCAAATTAGGAACGTGTCATTTGACAATCAAATTATGAATAGGGTATCGTTTTCTGAGATCTTTTTAAGAAATTATATCCCGGTATGAACATTTACGTCTAATTTGAAGAGTAATGAATTTTCCTAATTTATTGTAATTGTATATATCAATCTTTGTTATCTAAGCAAAAGTGTGAATGGATTTGTTACTTCTTTGTATGATTTTACTTTCTCCACTTTTATAAAACTGATTGTGCATCATGAGCTCAGGAGCATGTACAAAATAAAACTTGTAGGATTTTATTTGCTGTCGGAAACATCATCACTTATCCTGGAGACTACCTCATATTATTTGTCACAAGACAGTCCCTCACATTAAGTTGCTTTGTGAATGAGGATGTTATTGAATAAAGTTGCACATATTCCATTTTTTTTTCTTTTTTTGTAAAGCAAACAAGTTTGGTTATTACTGTAAAACTGGAATGGTTTAAAAGGTAAATTTTGCGTTTCTCTTTCTGGGACGTTAACCACATTAGGTGACCGTAGTTTCGAATCTCAGTTTAATTAACATAGCTGCCTATTAAGTGAATACATGTATCTTCTCTCTTGGGTTCATAGGCCATATTCCTTGTAGGTTGAATTTGCATATGTTTAGGAAATAATTGTTGTATCTGTTAGAGTATATTTAAGTAAATTAAAATTAGATGTTATATGAATCTGTACAAATTTTTGGTTAATTTATTAGTTAATTGTTTTCATGTGTGTGTGGATATGATCGGGAATGTGTGAACACAATAGGGTAAAAGGTAATTAGTGTAATTATCATAACTCCATTAGTAGACACCATTCACACCACATATGTACACGAAAGGTGCACAATTCAAGCGTATTTATGATTGAATTCAGTTTCATGTGTGCTTTGAACGTGGTAAACATGGTTCGAAATGGAACAAAATAAATTACCTGTATATGAATGGTAGTATTTACTGTAAATGAATTTTAGTTGTAACTTGATCAACACAAATGTTTTTGTAGAATATTTTGTGTTTTCATTAGAGTTGAGGCCCATAGTGAACTTGAGGCACGTGTATTGAACTTCTCAGAATGTATAGTAAAATCTAGATGCCTGTAATTCAAATTTGAATATGCGGATTTTCTTCTATGTGTATGGCTTTTAATATCTATCTTGTAGCTTTGTAATGCTACAAGTGGAGTTGTAAATCCTGACTCGCCACATTTGAGCTATCCAAGGTAACCAGTTACTGGTTATGGTTATATTGTTTACATTTCCGTAAATTATGTCGTACAGATTAAAAGAAAAGGATTATCACAGTTTGTTTTATTCCATGGCACTGAATTGCTCACATTTTTCACTTCAAATTATTTATTTTGGTATAAATGTTCATACACTTTTGAACAATATATGTGTACTGTATTACATGTACATATGATTGCAAGTTCACATGCTGGCTATTATTGTATGAGTGGTTTGGTATATCATGCAAAATTGTGTCGAGAATATATAACGTTGCATTTTAAAGGTCAATTTTAGTGATAACCCATCTCACTTTTATGTTCTTTGGTTATATCATCATAGATTTATTATATGGAGAGAACTATCTATAAAACACTTATATTTATTTATAAATTGTACGGACTAGTCAAAGATTACTTAATTAATGGATGTGTATCATTTCATATTTATTTCATCAAATGTAAAAATTATTTTTATGATTAAATGTAAAGAAAATGAAATATACATCTTTTATATGCTTTTAGCTCCATATTTTTGCATGCCGTACTAAATATCATTGTATATTGTATTTGGTAAATAAAGTGTTGTTGCTTTACAAGTATAATTTCATTGTTCCTTCTCATTTTCATCTAATTTTTAAAGCCGAGCTTCACAGAAGACTCGAGCTTTATTGTCGTCATAGGCGTTTCATTCTGTTCCCTGTCCACCGCCACTACCACTACTATAAGCCTATTCATTCGCGCTGAAATTAGTGCCCAATTTGAATTTATCAATGAAACGACAATCGCCGATGTTAATGAGCTTGGGACACTGTAGCCGATCCAAATCAATACGCCACGCATGTGCATACAAATGGCGTCACCTTTAAATATCCAAAGAGTAATTTATTTGTGAAATGAATGGATTATCATCGTTACAATAACATACCCATCAAGAATTCACACGTCGGATAAATTATAAACCGATTATGAAGACATGGATGAAAGGATATTTCTCAAATTACACGCATTGTTTATAAAATCGTAGTGGTTTGTGCCACTAGAAACCGGCCGTGTGTTTGTTCTTTTTTCTGCCTATCCGGCATGCATGCAACAACTCTGATTTATATCGCATGTTGTAGTAATTTCACGCACATTTCATTCAAGAGCGACTTATAACAGCAAGCTCGGTTTTTCAGGAGTCTGACTCCTTTGATTACAATTTCTACTTGCATATCATCTAATTGCAAAATCGGTTCATGAGGCTCATTTTGAAAGTCCTATTTCATTTTTGCCAAATAACACTCAAAAGAAGACCTTTAAAAAAAATTGTAAAATTAATAGGATCTTGTCCAGCAGAAATGATTGCACCAGTTTGACTAATCATCACACCTTAATTTTAACAAAGACCATTAGGTCTGAACAGAGTGGCATGGTACATAATGTAACCTACGACATCCACACGGACCAATGTCAAGGTCCCTGTGAAAGCTGTGTAATTGATACTACAATATTGTGTGTGGAAGGTATGTTTTGTTCTACAAAAATCAACAAAAACAAGCTTTTAAGCAAATTAGCGTTACTGCTCAAACATTTGCAATCAAGGACTATTTGTTTATATACATGTAACAGCTGATGTAATTTCTAAGAGCATGATATAGCTGTAAACATGAAACCTAATATGATATGTGATCATTATTTACTTTCCATGAGAGTTTGTTCCATGATCACCTTGAAGTTGCCATATCTATCACAGAAGCTGTGAGAGGCTCAAGATGGTGACGCACACTTCGTGTCGTCGAAGGTTCTATAGACCTAATGAATATCGTAAAATAATAGCAAGTTTATTGTGTACATTGGGTATTTAATCAAGGCCATAATGGTGTCACGGATCAACCTTATTGATATTTCAATTCCAGGAAACAAACTTCATAAAGATGTATTCTAATTTGAAGTGAAAATAGACAAAACCAGGTGAGTTTGTACCATAAACTATTTTATCAGGTGAGTTCTTTGGTAGTATCATGGCGAGCCCGAAGGGCGAGCCTGATGCGACACAAGAACGAAACCTGATAAAATAATTCATGTTACACAACGAACCTGGTTTGTATTTATCATTCTTTTCTAAACAATCTCAACATAACTCTCTAAGAAAACTGTCATTTGAGCCATGGTTTTTTAACCTGGTTCTGGTAGCGGAGTGGACTAGTGAGTTAGCCTGAACTGCAAGGCGATTTGGTGCCGATTTGGTGCCGTATGGTCGTGGGTTCGAATCTCACTGAGACTATGTGATATAGTCCTTACCTGACTTGGAGTCATAAGTCTAATGACTTCATTACATATAAATCTCAACAATGTTTTTAAAATTATGAAAAAGTAGTCCGGCTGAGAACAAGAATGCTAACCATAGTATCACCCCTGTTCGAACAGGCCGCGTTATCGGATACTTCTGGATCCTGATACATGAAAAAGAATGATAACAGTGGTTATTATTGCAATAAACATCAGCCACATTTGTAGCTTTTAAAGGAATGTTTTCATTTTTATTGTAGTGAAAGAACACAACAAATGCCACCTCGCAGCAAACACAATAAGCCCAATAAACCAAAAATTCTTGCACCCAAGGACAAAAGGCAGGATATTCACCATGTAAAAGAAGAAAAAAGTATTAGACCATTTCAGGGATTTGATTCATTGGATTATGATCTTACACATGTTAACGCAAAATTAAAGATAAACATTAACAAATTTACAGTCGAACTTATTATTACTGTATATAAGCTGTGCCATACAAAAGATGCTGTAGTTCACAATTTTGATCTTCCACGTGATTTTATTGACATGTGCCAAAGTGGTACGATTTCTATAGTAGGAAAACAATCTTGCATAGGGCATCATCAAGGACTTTTTATCATACAATTCATGAACAATAAGAGCAAATATCTAGAATATTTGATAGCAGATGCAAATGGCCCAAGAGTCTCATATTGCAAAGACAATCTGCATTATTTCCATTGCTCATACTTGAAATTTGTATCCCAATCACTTATCAGTCCAAATCTTAAATACATTTTTCTTCGATTGCCAAAAACAGTTCTTTCTGGATCAAGATCATCTTCAAAATTACCACATATTTGTCTTCATGAATTACAACCAGAAATCGTGGATACTTCCATCACAGACAACATTGCACAAGCAATAGACTTTATACCAACAGAGCCTGCACACTTGATTATTTGTAAAGTTGATTACTATTGTAATTCATGCGATATAGAACTAAGAGACCTTGATAACCAAATGCTATGTAAAATTGGAAAATATTCTTTACCAGTTACAAATAGCACCCTTAATCGAGATGATTGTTCACATACTACATTAACAAGATCCCAGTGTAGCCTGAAATATAGTAAAGATGGACATTGGCTTGTGTTGGCAGTGGTTGCTCAACTAAATGAAAATAGTCAAAATACATCTTGTTTCGTATTTGTGCACATATTTGATGGCAAGTTGTTTCAACTCCGGAAAAGCATCATCAAAAAATTACCTCAAATGAAGATATACTTATGTAGCCCAGTATTTAGCTGTGGACAAGATGCCATACAAATATGGGGTTGTTCAGATAACTATGAATTCAGTAACTTGAAGATTAGGTCAACATTACCTCCCATTTTGGACCTCAGAATTTTATGTAGAAGAATAATTCACAAAGTTTGTTCTTGTGAAAATTTGAAAATGTTACCGTTACCATCAAAATTGATAGATTATTTGGATTATACTTAGTTGTACTAGTTATTTTATGAAAAAGAGAACATAACATTTTATTTTATTATCATCTTAATTTATATCTAATAGTTAACATTATTATTAGCATGTATTAACTGTAGTCAGCTCCTATGTACATAGTGGTTTCTAATAGTTAAAGTTGTTATTAGCATGTATTAACTGTAGTTAGCTCCTATGCACATAGTGGTTTCTCATCACTCCTAACTTTTTGCAGATTTCAATTGATTCATGACTGGACATCCCATACTACATGTATATTCTGGTTTGAAAGTTACCTGTCTGATCGAAAGCAATATACACTTTTTAATAATGAACTCTCATCTCCAAAAACTGTAACATGTGGTGTGCCACAAGGGTCAATTCTTGGACCAATTTTATTTATTCTGTACATTAATGATTTAAACAATGTCTCAGATAAGATGTTTTACTTGCTCTTTGCTGATGACACTAATATTTTTATAAAAGGTACTGACTTGAAAGATCTCAATAATATTGTAAAGGAGGAACTAAAAAAGCTATATATCCGGTTTTGTGCAAACAGACTCTCTCTTAATGTAAAGAAAACAAATTATATTGTATTTCACAGGAAACAAAAAAATATACTCCCAACTCTTTGGATATTTGTATTAATGGAACTCTTATCAATGAGGTAGTTAAAACTAAATTTCTTGGTATCATTGTTGACAATACATTATCTTGGAAATAACAAATAGATCATGTCTGTAATAAAATTAGTAAAAGTTTTTATTTAATAGCAAAAGCTAGGAAGGTATTGGACACTAACTCTTTAATTCAATTGTATTATTCATTTGTATATTCTTATACCCCGGTATTCAGTATGGTACTATAGTCTGGGGAACAGCTAATGCTAATATCTTAAACAAAGTGATTGTACTGCAGAAGAAAATAATAAGAATGATTTGTGGATTAAGGAGAGAACATACATCTCCATTATTCAAGAAGCATAAAATTCTAAAATTAGAAGATATTTATAAATTCAAGATCTGTTCTAAAATCTATCTTGGACAAACCTATATAAAGGTACTGATACACCAAACAAAAAGTGATTTCAGAGTTGCATGTAAAATTAAAACTAATTATTCTAAAAGTACTTTTCAATATGTTAGTGCTAATTTATGGAAAACATTATCTACTGATG
>CM032666.1:7864015-7890437 GCA_019095985.1 Streblospio benedicti
GGGTTTACACTCCAATTTTGCAGATTTCAATTGATTCATGACTGGACATCCCATACTACATGTATATTCTGGTTTGAAAGTTACCTGTCTGATCGAAAGCAATATACACTTTTAATAATGAACTCTCATCTCCAAAAACTGTAACATGGTGCCACAAGGGTCAATTTTTTACCAATTTTTATTTATTCTGTACATTAAATGATTTAAACAATGTCTCCAGATAAGATGTTTTACTTGCTCTTTGCTGATGACACTAATATTTTTATAAAAGGTACTGACTTGAAAGATCCAATAATATTGTAAAAGGAGGAACTAAAAAAGCTATATATCCGGTTTTGTGCAAACAGACTCTCTTCTTAAATGTAAAGAAAACAAATTATATTGTATTTCACAGGAAACAAAAAAAATATATTCCCAACTCTTGATATTTGTATTAATGGAACTCTTATCAATGAGGTAGTTAAAACTAAATTTCTTGGTATCATTGTTGACAATACATTATCTTGGAAATAACAAATAGATCATGTCTGTAATAAAATTAGTAAAAGTTTTTATTTAATAGCAAAAGCTAGGAAGGTATTGGACACTAACTCTTTAATTCAATTGTATTATTCATTTGTATATTCTTATACCCCGGTATTCAGTATGGTACTATAGTCTGGGGAACAGCTAATGCTAATATCTTAAACAAAGTGATTGTACTGCAGAAGAAAATAATAAGAATGATTTGTGGATTAAGGAGAGAACATACATCTCCATTATTCAAGAAGCATAAAATTCTAAAATTAGAAGATATTTATAAATTCAAGATCTGTTCTACTGTATTTAAAATAAAAATAGGTGATTTGCCAAATCTATCTTGGACAAACCTATATAAAGGTACTGATGTTCATTCTTATAATACACCAAACAAAAGTGATTTCAGAGTTGCATGTAAAATTAAAACTAATTATTCTAAAAGTACTTTTCAATATGTTAGTGCTAATTTATGGAAAACATTATCTACTGATGTTAAAATAGCTAAAACTTATTTCACTTGTAAAAAACTATTTAAGGATTACTCTACAGGAAAATATAACTTATAAATAATCAAAATGTCACTTTCTTCATGTTTGTATTTTACACAAGTCATAAGACTAATGTGAATTGTTGTTTCTATCACTGTTTTAATCAATTTGTGAAGCAAATGCTATTATAATTTTATAGTGATAAAAGTATTATACACATGGGGAGGAACTTGATAAGTAATCCACTTCTTTCCTCCCCAGCCATTTATATTACTACTTATGTGATTTTAAATGTTTTTGCTTTTATGATTATTGTAAATTACCTGAATTTTATATTATTAATATCTTTTGTACATATGGCAAAAATAAATAAATAAATAAATATTCAACAGTGGTTGCATATAGAAGTCATTTTTGTCACACAAGCACTTAAAGGTTATGCTCAGTGGTCAAACAAGTATGCTTGTAAAGAAGCATTATGATGTGTTCTGTGCATTCTGAAAGTGTCTTTCATTTAAACATCATATCAAAGTATGTAAAACAATTTAAATACCACGTAATAAGAGGCCGGTATATACTCAACAAAACACGTGAACGCGAGAAATGTCAACCGAATGATTTTCGTCAAACGTATGATTTTCGTCACAGTGCACGTAAGAAGTCGCCTATCTCTCCCATGTTAAATGAGACGTCTGTCGTTAGAAATGCACGGCATGTCTAGCGAAAATCATTCGATTATGCAACATCACGTGACTTTGTTTTATTTGATGAGACGGCATGGTATTTCTAAAGGTGAAACTAGTATTAAACGCGGAGAATATGAATATTATTTTCATCACACTTGCAAGGGATAAGGCATCGTCTATTGATACTGAATTTTACAAAACAAATATGATTTTGGCTGAGCAATATCTTTAAATAGTTTGGGATATTCAATGTATTTGTTTAGGTGGGCATAGACCCTTCCTGGATGTGTTGGGTAGTTTATAATATACATTTAGTATACTTTAATAAAAAGCAAGTAAAAGTTCTTCAGCTTTTATGGGTTTTATATTTATTCCTTTTTTTCTTTCTTTTTTCAATGATGCACATCGTTTATCAGTTACATAAATCAAACTTGTGCAAAACAAGATTCCAGCGTTAGCCCATGATAACAGCAAACCTTGCTAAAAATCACAATGACAGCCAGGAAACAGGCAATAGGATTACAAAAGGAGTAGCATAGGATTTATACATAATTAGATACACAAACAAAACATTGTTTCTTCATATCCAACAATATTACTGAACATAATGTATAGTAGATGATAGAAAAACTTTTATGTCCTAATAATGAGCCACTAGAGTTCAGGCTTTGCATGCATTTGAAGATTTTAAATTATTCAATTGATATAAATAAGTTAATTTGAACAACTTCTCTACAGAACGCAAAAAAAAAAACACTTTCATATTACCCACTTGATACATTAGAATACAAAATTTAATTAATTACCGATACAAATTGGACACTTTACATTCAGAATACATACTATACAATGTTCAGTAACAATTGCAAATAAACAAATGTTGCTTTGAGGAAGTACGGGTATATATATTAACTTTTGTTTTGTGATTTTCTATATATGATTTTCGCAATAACATGCATATTAGTTTGATTTACAAAAAGAGAAAAATAAAATGAGCGTTAAAAATTTGCCAGGTTATAGTACTATTGTATTTTACATACAACTCATATAAATTTAAAACAAACTAAACATTTTTTTCTTCATTATCTTAATACACATGTTTTGCCACAGCAACAGCAGAGATAGAATTTCTGAACCTTTCCATAATTACATACATTCACTGGACTCGCTCTTGCATTAAAAAATTCAACAATGATTTATCCACAAAATCAGTACTATACAGATTCTTACAAACATTGATTTCATTTTAATAGTTACTGAATAACCAACAATTCAATAGAATGACTAACAGTTTTATCACATAAATAATAATAACCACACTTCATCCATACCATTAAATGAGTGCATATCACTTGTAACATCAAATATACCTATGAGAGTTTATGTAAAGAAAAAATGATGCCAAAATGAGGAAAATGTTTCAATTACTTGGTTCCTTGGTCTCAGTCTCTCTTATAAAAAAAAATAAAAAAATACATACATACTCCTACAAAACTGTTGCTATGGAAGAGTACATGTATTAAGCATTTGTATCGGAAAGGATTGCTTGTTTCCATGGAGTGCGGGGTTTAAATCCCTTGCTGCCATCAGGACCTTTAGGTTGACGAAGCACGGTCAACTTTGGTCCACTCTCGTCAACGGTACTTTTTAGACGCGAAATCAATCGTTCGGGTCTTTTCTTCTCACTAGAAAATACATATTTACAACAAAATTTGAGATACGTTAAATAAAAACATAGATAAATACCAATTGAAAATGAATGAAATTAGTTTCAAACTGACTGTTCCATTGGCAACTGAATATTCACAATATATCACAATTTCACAAGCGTATCACTTTTATTGCTTATAAGAAAATGTAGATAAGTACATATTCATTCTTCTGCAATAACCAAAGCATTCATAACAATCATACCTGATTTTGCGCAGGCTACAAGCAGAGAATTTTCCATTCATCTGATTTTTAACGACCACGAATTCTACTTCATCCCCTATCTGTAGTCCTGCTTGAGCATCATGTACTTCCGTCATATGGAAGAAAAGTTTCTTCCCATCTTCAACTTCATAGTTTAGGAAACCAAACTAAAAAGAGGTAACATAATATTATTTATGAATGGAAGGACCCAAAATCTGCTAATTTGTCTATAAAATACCTTATGAAAAGAAATTGTATGTAAGTGTTGTAGTGTTGTAAATGCAATTGATTATAATGACAAATGTTATATGTGTACAGGATAGATAACCGATAAATGTAAATAAGTGTAAATTCCTAGAAGACATTGAAAAAACTTGCCTGTCCCTTTACAGAGTCCACTTTAGCACGCTGAAATTTCCTCACTGCAGCAATTTTTGTGGCACGCATCTGTCCAGTAGACTTCACCACAGCCACTTGGAATTTGACAATATCACCTTTTTGCAGAAAGTCCCGTTTGTCTGCCAGACTGGTGATTCCATATGTATAGGTCTCCATGTCAGGGTCATCTTTAGAAACAAAGTTTAAGGTGAGCAGACAAAAATTTTAACTCTGAAATCAAATTCAATTGAATGTATTTTCACCCCCCAAAAAATCTGAGAAATCCACTCAACAGAGATAGTGGGGATGTTATAAATTTATTGCACTTGACAACAAGGTATTTGTCATCTCCACATTGATATATAAAGATTGTAATTAGTCACATGAAAATGAATTTGAGGTCAAGTACAAAATTCTTGTCTAGTCGTCTTCCTTTTTACCACATTCAAAACACAGTATGAAAATAAATGTGCTACATTGTAACATAATTTATTTATTCAATTCAGACATAAAGCCCACAGTAATAAAAAAAAAAAAAATCGTGGGGATTAATATTACGAGCATTAATGCGAAGACCAGTTCCCTTTAGTTTATTTTTGTAATTAAATTAATTGATATGGCCCTTTTGAATGAGTATTTGTCTCAGATTTTGAATCTGTTGAACACTACCCGGTAATATTAAGTGTAAACGTCAAAAAGACCAGATAGAATTTTTTTATCAAGATCTACATTATGGAGAAAAGTAGACAACTTACTAAAGTTATAGGGAATGCTCAACGTGTGTTCTATATCAGTCGAAAAAAAACATGATACAAGGATGGATGAGAGATTTGATAGTTATTAATGCTAACTGACTATGCACACAGCTGTACTGTTCAGCACTTCCCCTTGATCCAGATCACCAAACAGTTCAGGATTAGAGGAGACATTTTTAACATCTACAGTATAGGTCCAAATATCCGGATCCAGATTATACGTAAATCCATTTTATCCGGACATGAAATCTTGGGCCCATTTTTAAAGCCGAGCTTCGCAGAAGACTCGAGCATTTTAGTCGACGTCAGCGTTTCATTCTGTTCCCCCTTTACCGCCACTACATTACTATAAGCATATACATACGCGCTGAAATTAGTGCCCAATTTGAATTTATCAATGAAACTTAAGCAGCCGACATTCGCCAATGTTAATGAGCTGGGGAAACGCCAATTGCATTGTTGCCGATCAAATTAATACGCCACTACATATACACGCATTTGCATACAAATGGCGTGACCTTTAAATCTCCATAGAGTAATTTATTTGTGAAACGAATGGGTTATCATAGTTACAATAACATATCCATCAAGAATTCACACGTCGGATCAATTAGAAACCGATTATGAAGACATGGATGAAAAGATATTTCTCAAAGCACACGCATTGTTTATAAAATCGAAGTGATTTGTGCCACCAGAATCCGGCCCGTGTGTTTGTTCTTTTTTTCTGTCTATCCGGCATCCATGCAACAACTCCGATTTTTATCGCATGTTAAATGTAAATGTAAATGTGGTGGTTTATAGTCCTGATCCCAGTCTGGCTCTCATGACTTTACAATTTACACCAGGTCATTGGCACACTTACTGATCAGCATTTGATCAGTTCTCGTATACTTGCATCGGCAACACATTCAGCGCACAATGCTCATCACTCACACAATCACTCACTCACTCTTTCAACCCAATGACCTGTACCTATTTAACGTGTAGGTACCACGGAGCAGTGTGCAACCTGCTAGGGGTAGGTCTGCTCAACACCTACCACCAGACCCGACCGGGAATCGAACCCACGACCTTCTGGTCACGAATCCAACTCCCTAACCATTCACCCACGGAAGCACACAATGTTGTAGTAATTTCACGCACATTTCATTCAAGAGAGACATAACAGCAAGCTCGGCTTTTTTAGGAGTCTCACTCCATGATTAGAGTTATGCACTCGAATATCGTATTAAAATAATTTCACCGAAAAAATCGTGAATAGGGAAAAAAAATTACGAATAGGCAAGCAAATAAGCGCTAGCCTCGTTAGCTGGTTTCTATTGATAATCCAAGTTACGTTACCGGTCGGTTATGGGGTGATAAAGACTAAACGTGACACAGATCTAGATCTTTAACAAGAAACAGGTTTGAATTGGGCCGATATGTTAACGGTTGTTTTCCGGATAATGGATTTTTGTGATCGTAAAATAAACATCATATTCGTAATCTAGACCCTTTTCTCTTTAAATACATATATTAAACTTCAAAATCCGGTGAAAGATAAGCAAGATATTAATTAATTTAAAAACGTTAAAAGTTCAAAAAGTTTGCAGTCATGCATGTTAAGAAGCACAAGGTCGGTAATGTCGCCAATAAAAATAATAAACCGATTGTGAAACTTAAAAAATATTGTTTCTAGAGGTCAATATGTGTTGAATATTGCAATAATCTTGATAAATGTACAATGAATATTGATTAAAATGGAAGGTAATGGTACTTGTCACTTATAAGTCCAGAAATATGCTAAAAACGTTTGATACTTGTTCGATGCTCGTATTATCGCCCATGTCATGGTCTATCAGAATAGTCATGGGTTATTACTGTGATATCCGGACGACCAAATATTCGGACATCTCATCAATGTCCCGAGGGGTCCGGATAAGCGGACCTGTACTGTATATATTTAAACTGTTCATGTGTCAGTCACTTAACATTAAGAAGCCAAATAAGTTGCTGTACTTTACACATACCAAGGTAATATAGTGTACATGAATGCATTAGGTATGTCAGACCTTGTTAGACATCACAGATTAAGTGCACCATCTCCATGAATACAACCTTCAGAGTTGTAAAGCTTCTGTTTTTGAGGTTCACTCACTCTCTTAGACCAGTCTCTAGACGAGCTTGTATCATTTGTGGGCTTTAATTACCAATAAGTAGCAATGAAAAGCAATAAGTATCAGCAAAACAAAAAATATTGATCAATTGCTAATTTACCATCAAGTCCAAGCTGAACCAGTCCTGGATATTCATCTTGCTCTGGATTGATAATCCTCATGCAGCGTATAACTTTACCATCTAACAGACCTGGGCAAATTTCTTCAGGAGCAACTGTGCCTGGCTTTAGTTTACGGATATTTTCTGCACTAACTTTGTTGGTCTTCTTTGCTAAAGTAAACTCAACTTCATCTGCAAGATCGAGCTCATCTGGATTTCCATCAACGTTGCTGTAATATCAAGTCTTTTGTTGAAAAGGGTATCACAAACATCATTTAAAACTAGATCAGCAAACGTTCAAGGAACGTATGAATTTTCCACAGGGGTGTGAATGACTTGCCATGAACAGAGAGCATCAGCATAACACGTCTAATAAATGTCAACCAATCTAAAAAGATTCCCATGATACATTTTTTTTCCAATTAAAATATACATACATATATCTTTTTAATTTTATCAAAGTGTAGCTATTGGTGGTTCACATATATTTCAGCATACAAGAAAAATGGAGTTTACTCATTTCTGAATCCTACCACAGTAATAATGTACAGTTAAACAGAATCTATGTTTTTCAACCTGTATATTGGTGTGCAACATGAATCTTCGACCATTTTGATACCTTTGTTATTTTTATGTTAATTTTTACTAAGGCAATTTTCCTCACAAAGAATACTGCATACCATGTTGCCGTGACGTACATAGAAGACATGCAAGCGGGTCTTGTGTACTGAATGTTGGATATGTAAAGCAAAAACGCAATATAATACACCAAAATATATGTGAGCAACCAGTAGCTCTAGATGTCAGAAAAAATTCGTCACATTTTCAAAAAATTTGGTGGGAAATCCCAAAAAAAAAAACACTTGCGAGAGGGGGGTGTCCCCCCGCTCGCAATCACCCCCGCGGCACCTAATGGCACCGTATACTCGGATTCGCCAAGTACATTGACACATCATCCTATACCATTTCACGTTTTGGCTGTCAAAAGCTTCGTCGTACAAGTCATTCGTTTGGGGTATAACAGCGGTACCATCATGTTTAAAACTAGATAACTATATCCGCATAAGGAATCATCATGCACAATTTATCTTAGTATTACGTTTTTATTTTAAGAGAATATAAAGAAGTTTCATTTTGAGAGCATATTAATCTGCACTCACTGCGGCCATTTTTATGCGCATAGGAGAAAATGAACAAGAGGACCGTAAGGGTCCTAATATCGCTCACCTGCATGTGTAAATTTGGCTTTAAAATTAAGTGAGAGGTGCCCTGGTGAATCATGAAACAGGTTCAGAAAGCACATTTAGAGTTAAAAATATAAGAAGACCACCTCTCTATAGTTGATAGCAGTATCATAGGCAGGAGGACGTTATGACCAATTTTTAAAATTATTTCTCAATGTTATTATGGGGAGGCTACCCCCCCGAACCCCCAGTTTTTTTATTTCATAAGGCCAAGGGCCTACCCCCCAGACGCTCCCCGGGCACACTCCACTAAATCCAACTCCTGGGGGGCAAAGCCACCCACACACCCCAAAATATAAGACCACCACCTCTCTATAGTTGATACCAGTATTATAGGCAGGAGGACGTTATGACCATTTTTAAGAATTATTTCTCAATGTTATTATGGGGAGGGTACCCCCCGAACCCCCTGTTTTTTATTTCATAAGGCCGAGGGCCTACAATCCCCCAGACGCTCCCCGGGCACTCTCAACTAAACCCAACTCCTGGGCGGTAAAGCCATCCACACACCCCACCGGGTGTTACACGTTTTATGTTGGGTCGCTCAGGTTAGGAGTAAATTTTATTGTTGATGCAATTTTACACCAAATCATGAATGAAAGTTTTACTACGCTGCTCTGATTGGCTATGTGACGTGATTGACAGCTCAGGAGCTGGCAGGTCACCTCGAAATTGTTATGCAAGAAATCCGCCTCGGCCACTTAGAGTGGAGGGCTGGTGGGTGTGACATAATTTAACCAAGACGGCTTCATTAGCACTTTCGATCATGTGACTTTGACCGTTTACAGAGTACTTTAAAGCCGAGGGCGGTGCTTAACAAAAAATCATGAAAAAAGACTAGTAGGGTTTGACATTGGTCTCAAGTTCGGGCTGAGCCAATAAGAATTGGACATTAAGAGGTGTGTCAGAAGAGCACCCTCACACCGTGCATACCCAGTCAAAAACAATCATTGGGAAATAAATATTTCATTCATGATACATTTCAAAATATACAAAATACATTTTATTTGTGTACAGTACCTGAAGTGAAAGAACACTTCTTTGTTATGTTCTGCGCTTTCAATGAAACCAAAACTATCTTTTAAAGTCGCAATAAAACCTTGCTGTTTGTTTGATGAATTTCTTGTCACAAGCTTCACATTTACTGCGGTTTTCGTATTGTTTCTCCGACTCTCTTCAATTTGAAATTCCACCTATAAAAAAAGATGCATTGAATAAATGATGAGTACCCGGTAATAGATTTTTCTTTATCATATACTACAGTCACCATAGGTACCTCAAGTACTCGACCACAAGGAGAATATACCTATTACTCGAGTAAAAGAGTACAAGCCTTGTACCCTAGTACTCAAGGATGTATAAAGATTTGTCCTTTAAAGGTTATGGTCAGTGCCCGAACAAGTATGCTTGCACAGAAACAATATGTGTTTTGTGCATCCTGAAAGTTTCTTTCATTCAAACTAGCCTATTAGAATATCTAGAGCAATTTACATCCACACCATAAACAACCGGCTAGAAATCCATCAAAACACGTTTAGGCAAATGTAAACGGAATGATTTTCGTCAGACGTAACTTGCATGGTGCACATAAGAGGCCGCCTATCACTACTATGTTAAATGTGAAGTCTCTCGCCGCAAATCCACAGTACGTCAGCCGAAAATCATTCGATTAAGCAATATCAAGTGACCTTGTGTTTTAGCTCAGCTGACGATGTATTTAATAGGTGTAATAAATACTAAACGTGAAAAATGTGAATCTTATTTCCCTTATACTTCCAATGGAAAAGGCATCGTTTATTGATCCTGGATTCTACAGAACACATATTTTTTTGACTGAGAATTATCTTTAACTGCAAACACCACCCCCCACCCAGCTACCTGTACAGAATGCTCAAAAGTAATGATCACTTCTATTTTAGAGGTAAACAATGTGGGCAGTAGTACCAAAGTTAACACAGTGGAAAATACTGTTTTATGCACAGTATGATAGAATGTGTTATACTGAAGCCTTTATGAACTGGTTTAATTAACCTTTTATCTATAAAATTCATGTTATGCTTTACCTTATCTCCATATCTTGGTAAGGACCCTTGAACAGCCTTTGACATGTAGGGAATCATTTGCTTTGTTCCATTTACATCATACATAATAATCCCCGGATCAGCTTCTTTAGTTTTACCTATAAAGATTGAAAAAACTAAATAGGTAACTTAGAAAATGCTTATACCGTACAAACATATTTCTATTAAGTCTCATTGTAAAGATTGTGACGAGACGAATCGAACGGTGTATCACATGCCAGGGTTTATCGCAAGCAAATAAGAGTATTTGACGCCCTAAGTTTGATGCAGAGAATGGGTGTTTTGTGCGTAAATATTCGCTCTTACATAAAGAATTAAAAAATCATCATTATGCAGTTTATTTCCTAAAAATAATACGTCGAAATGTGTTCATTTGTGTTCATTGATGACACACCAAAACTTGAAACAAAAAAGTAGAAGTATTTGCAAAATTTCTCGCACAAAATTGTGTGAAATGTGGCAACTACAGTCGCCCCATCCTTATCTATTCAGTCTTATTACTTATTGAAAATAAGCCCTTATTCAAAAGCAGCAATAATGCTGACAGATTTTGGAAGCTCTCGACCAATCAAATCAACGTAGGTGAAATAAGTTCAGCCGTCAATCAAACAAAACAGTACATAATCCGCGCGAGGATGTTCATAGAAAAACGGTGCACGTAATTTGTTGGTGGGTTCACGTTTGAAAACATACGTGGAGCGCACCGTGTTATACGCTAGTTGCCTGTTTTATCGTCAACGGTACTCTATGAAAACAAACTGATCTTCTGCTACTAAAAGCTCAGTTGGCCCATGGCTTATACCATGCACATGGACTTTGAAGGCTGTGTGAATGAGAGCCGTGAAACCCACGATGCAGTCACCCAGGCACTGGTGTTGTTAGTCAACGACTACAGAATGACAGATAGACCAAAGGGATTCAAATGAAAAAAAAAAATTGTTTCCATGGAACCTGTCAAAATCCTGTAATGAGCCTTTATCTCGGACTTTATGAATTTGCAGATGTCAAAAAACAAAATTATGCATAATCACAATCTGTCAATTCATACATACCAACTTACGAGTGTTTTCGAACACACCATCAGTAGCTATACATGTAAATTGAATTATAAAACATACAATGGGTGTTCAAATAGAAATCATTTCACATACCAGGACTTTTCAGAGTAGACGGTTCCTTCTCGACTATGCCCACTTGTTTTTCTGGATTAATACTCTCAAAGGTAACAGAACCTTTCGGCAATGTACGTATTCTGATAGCTATCTGTCTGCTGGGCGAACCTGGGTCTTGCACCACCGTGAATTCAACTTCTTCAGACTGGCGAACTTCTTTGTCCGGATTGAGCATTTCAGAGAAATGAAAAAACATTCTGGCATCTCTTTCTGCACACCGGATGAACCCGAAGCCATCCTTTGTACTTGAAATAGTACCCTTCAAAAATAAAATTACATTACATGTATAACACAATCTTACGATATAATATAGCTGTTGTTTTAAACATAACACAGAAGCAGGAATAAAAATAAACATAACACAGAAGCAGGAATAAAATTGACATGCACTCACAACTTCTCTTCTTTCACTATTGATCTTAAATGTATCAACAACAAGTGATATCTGTGTTGCCCTATGAAGTTTGTCTCGTCTGTCAGTTGCTATTTTGAATTCCACAAGGTCATTCAACTCAAGAGTGTATTCTCCTCTTTGATCTTTGTCACCAAATGGTATTTCAATAGGTCTGTAATTAAAGATATAACATAAAATTGTACTAATTCAGTACATAACTGAAAACATTCATCATAACAACCTAGTTTGAACATTTAGTACATCAATAAAACAAACAAATAAGTGTTTTAAAGAACAGTTTTGGAGATACTAACCCTTTAAGAGTTTCATACACAATTCTTCCAGCAAGAGGATCGATTTGAGGTCTTCCATGATTGCCACGGAATGTCTTAATAATTTTGCCTCTTCGGACCTCAATCCCTACATCTTCAAAAATAACAGTTCCCCCCTTTAAACGACAGATGTTTACTGCCACTTCTTTATTCTACAAAACAACACATTCTGAACGTTAAAATATTCTATATGAAAGGTTCCTTCATTTTGGAAGTTGAAGACAGTGAAAGGAGAAACATGGGAAATGTTTCAAAAAAATTCTGTATCTATGTTAGTCGTTTTAGTTTTATAATATTTTAAATAGTTTACACACCATCAAGCAGTGAATGTTTATCATTGCAGCTAGGTTTATATATAAAATTTACAGCAAACTCATCAAAAGAAACTTACATTTCTTGTTTGCACAGAGAATTCTACATCGTCTCCTAGAGTCAGGTCATCAACATTTCCTTGAAACTCAGAGAAATGGAAAAATATTTCTCTCACCACATCGGCTCTTTCAATGAAGCCATAGCTGTCCTTCATTGAACATATGACACCTTGAACCTTCTCTGGTTCTGCTACTTCCTCTAACCGAATGTGCCGAGCAGAAACATAACCATTTCTAAAACAAAATTAAACACATTAATTACATATGTATCTAACATTCTGAAATGCATATACATAATTTTACCATTAACTATAAATGTACACTATTTTATATATATATGGAAAAAGAGGCTGAGAACTATCAGGCTGAACATACCTCTTATCAGTGGCAATATAGAAAGACACCTTATCTTGCACACTAACTCGTTGACCAGCTTCTAAGTCTTCCAATGCAAAAGGAAGAAAAAAGTGTTCACCACTTTGCTCATAACTCACTCTTCCAGTTCCCTCAATAATTGCACCAATAACCTATCAAAATGTTATAAAATATGTTTCAATATATTTTTATCTTTAACCTGCAATAATGAGTTAAAACATGTTGACATCATTTTCTTCACATTTATTCAAATTAAAATATTGACACAAACTAAATATTGACAATATCTACTTACAGGTCTTTGTTTAGTTGGTTTGGCTTCTGCAACAACAGTTCCAGTCACACGGTTTTCATTCAGGACTTCAAAGGATACTGTGCCAGGTTCCATTTTAACAACAGAGACTGCTATAGGTTTCCCAGTTCGTCGATCAAACGACATTTGAAATTCTACTGGATCTAAAGAAATAGCAAAAATATTATTTTCTTTCCTTTCTACTGATACGACGATGTATGGCTATTATGAATTTCAGAAACAAACAAAAAGAAAAGTTACCTCCAATTTTTAAGTTATCAATATCACTTGTATATTCACTAAAGTGAAAAAATAATCGAGCTTCTCTGTCACAACACTGTATAAATCCATAGGAATGCTACAAAGAAAGTTTAAATATACCAAATGCATTAATCAACCAAACTCAAATTTATAGCTATTATATATAGCATTACAATATGTGCAAAATAACAATACCACAAAGTTACTAAGAACAAGACAGTATAACATTTTGATTAACTTATTGGAACCTGTCATGTTTGTTTTTGCCAAGACTTTTGTTCTCTCAAGAGCTTCGTCAGGCTTATGAGCACATCCTCTCAGGTTGTAACATGACAACCTGGGCGGCGGCAATAATGTGACAGAAGTTATGAGTAGACAGGGGGGAGGGGGTAGAGACAGACGTAACAGGTGACATGGTTCATCCGGGGTCGACGACTCGACGCTCTCGGATTTCAAAGGTGGTCATGTGACCAACTGAGAGGATCTTCTCATTAGGCCTGACGAAGCTCAGAAGAGCGAAAGTGTTGCCACAGATAAATACAGTAGGACCTCTTTTTTAAGACCACCCATGGGATTGACCTCAAACGTCTTAATAGAGTGGTGGTCTTTATAAGGAGGTTTATTTTGGTCACTTTATGAACGTTTGGGATCATGAAAAATGGTCCTATTACAGAGGTGGTCTCAATAAAGAGGCGGTCTTAATTGGAGGTTCTACTAAGACAAGTTACAATACGTAACTAGTTGATCATGATTTAGAATAATGTAACCCAATACAAATATACATTCATTGAATATAAAATTACACTGACCAGAAGCTTCTCGACAAATCCAGTTTCTCGAATGTTATTGCTTACTGTCATGTTTGAAGAATTCGCCATAATTGTCCCATTAAATGTTGCACCATTGTGAACATTGTTTTTCAAATTTAATGATTTTTGAGAATTATTAGGTTGACTAAAGGCTAAAATAGCAGGATCTTGGACAGGCGGCTGGTAGCTCTGCAACAAAAAAATTATTTCATATACAAGCAAAATGACAGCGAACAGAATAAATGGTAAATCATCTAACATTAAAGCTGAAAGTATTACAAAAAATTCTAAGTGTACTAGTAGTATGTATGAACAACATTGCAGTATCGTCAAATCCCAGATAAAAAAAATTTAACTAATTCAAGTAACTGTACTTTACTGTAGTCAATAAATTATTGATATTTAAACCTTTTAAATACTGCTTATTTGTGACAATATATTTTATTCTACTGCACATTGTCATTGCTATAGTCATACTTAAAGATAATGCTCATATTTGTTTCGAAAAGCCCAGCATGTGATGTTGCATAATCGAATGATTTTCGCCAAACGGACTGCGGATTTCTGATGGCAGACGTGACATTTAACATGGGAGACATAGGTGGCCTTTTACGTGCACCGTGCGAGTTACATCTGACAAAAATCATTCGGTTTACATTTGTTGCGTTCACGTGTTTAAATGGGTTTATACCCTTTTATGTGTAGTAATTAAATCGCATATTTGTTTGGCCACTGAGCACAACCTTTAAAGTGTATAAAACATTTCATAAATCTAGGATATAAAGGATATAAAAAAGATTCTTTACCTTCCACTGAGGAGACGTCATTTTGTGACTTAGTCACCACTAGTTATGGATGACTTTTTAATCTTCTAATTTTCTTATTTTTTCGTGTGTTCTGTTTCTTCTAATCTTTTATAAGACAAAATCAATTCCTCAGTTTCTGCAGTGCAGTGTGGTTGGCAACTGTTGCTGGTTATCTTATTCTTGCAATGGTTCCTTTTGTTGTTACGTTGTTAATTATTCTATACTTCCTTTAATTCTAATTACCCAGTGCTTGATCAGTATAGGATGTTTTCCTTATCATTCAATTCACTTGAGATCTTTTCTTTTCCAAGCTATAATTCTGAAAATAAATAATAATGATTATGTCTCCTTGGGTCTTAACAGACACCTAACTATAGCGGAAACCAAATTCGTTGAAAGACACAATATTGTATAGCGTAAGACAGCAATATAGACTTCACAAATAAATAAGCTTCATGGAGTCTGTTAAAATATAGTTCAGAAATTCAAATAACTAAGCAGCATGGTAATTAATGATATACATCAGTACTTAATGTCAAACTTTCAATATAGCTTCACCATATTCCTTGTTTAATTAATATACACCATTAAACTTTGACAAACATATTCCTTGTTTAATTAATATACACCATTAAACTTTGACAAATAAACTTTTATTATTTGCAATGTGGGTTTTTTCCTTATGAAATATCAGTCTTTGATCACTAAGACAAGCACTTTGCCTCTAGTAGACTGCTTGCCCTATGACTTAGGAAAAATATCACAATTTGAAAACCCTTGCACATTTTAACCCATATATCTTAACTGACCAATATGTTAATATAACAATCCAGACAAATTGTTTTGTTTGTTTGTTTTTTGTTTGCAGATACTCTGCAGCCATCAACTTGCTGATGATTATAACAGACGGAGGCCACGTGGTGTTGGTACATGGACCTCCAGAGCAGATTAGGTAACCAACTGAGCCTCGGGGGTGTAGGGATCACACTAGCTATTGTTTTCAAACTAGGTGAGTTCTTTTGCGTGCAGAGGGGTGACTGTCCTCCACACGAGGCACGCCTATTAACGAGGCTTCCGAACCTCACCTTGGTGTCGCCACCTTCTAGTATTGCACTTAGACAGTGGCGACAGTGTGTGAAGATCGGCAATGCAGTGGCAGACGCACGACGTAATGGTCTTGGCACCACCGAGTCTGCCGTGGTCGGCCCACTCACGACGTAGACAAATCACGTTTCGTAATCCTGCGTGCTAACCACTGCACCATCGATCCCCCATAATCCCCAAATATATTGCTGTGTAATATAGCAGTCCCAGACTTATAGTACCAGTTCTATCATCCGATACATTCACAAGTATCTGTTGTCAGGACTCAGGACAGGTAAATATTTTGAATTACTTGTCTCATGGACAATAATGTCACCCCAGACATCAGATACATCCGTTTCAATTGAATGCACAAGGAGTTTATTGATTTGGACACATAAATCTCAAGTTAGTACCAATAATTTTCTGGATACCCATCCTATTGATGAGTATAATTTTCCTTCTATTCAGGCCCCTCATAGCATATCTAGTCTATTTAGAGCACCTCACACCCATCCCGTATATTTTGTTGTTTAAACCATCGTAGCACAGCTTTTAATGAACCAACAATAGTGTTTAAGGTGTCAAAAGGAAGCTACTTACTTGTATTTTTGTAAGATAAACACAATTTTTATGGTTCATTAAAATTACCTGATCTATGATCCATTTTGTTATGAAATAACGTGTGCACACACATTCCGTAGGTGACGATAATATGCGATTCGAACATTCAAGGTTAAGAAACCTTCATGTAAAACAAACTTAAGAAAGCACTATTTCTCACTAAGAGTAGTGAATGACTGGAACAATCTCCCTTGTGATGTGGCAGAAGCGCCAACTTTAAATTGTTTCAAGAGTCGTCTTGATCGCCATCTCCGTGAGGAAAAGTTTCAGCACCACCCACGCGATTAACAACGAGAAAGACCTTGTAATGCTACAAGTGATGACCGTCGACAGGCATAGCTATGCCTAAACGATGAAGATGATAAGTATAAGTATGTTTATTTACTTCAAAGAATTTAATGGATACCAATAGAAATCATAAATAAAGAAACCCATGATGAATCAAACATACATTCAGTTATGTTTATTTACATTCGATCTTACTAGAAATTTTCTTCTTACACTTGACACCAGGAAAACTATTGTGTTCATAGTAGTAATATTATTTGGTACTTGTTTGGATATTAAATATTTTTTTAAAAAAAACATACGAGATGGGTGTGACCTACGGGATGGGTGTGCACTGCTCTACTATTACTTTGTATATGGGGCCATATGGCCCTCCTGGCTGTCAAATGGATAACTTGTGACGTATCCATCTACATATGATCTGATGGTACATCAAAGATTCAGCCCACGAATTTATATTGCATGTGGCGAGTGGTGAAGTTATATGCTTCAACGAGTTTTTACTAAACTCGTTTGCTCAATATTGCGCAAATAAAAAAATAAAAAAATCATACCATGCAAGCATTATTTAAAACCTAAGCAGCTGAAGTAACGGGCGAATTATGATTATAAGAGTGGGCAAAGTAATCAAAAAAATGTCAGCACATGATTTTATCGTTAAAGCGAAAGAGTTACTTATAAAGGACATTCAAAATGTGTCTTTTTTTACCCCAGCTAACACTGCACTGCAACCAAGCCGCCATGTCAAGTTTTTGTTGTGTGATTAATCTCGTGGACATACAAAAATGCCAAAATCTAAATGGTAAAAAGGTTTTAGATTTTTAATAATTTCCTAAATTATACGGTATCAGATATATGATGTGTTTAAGTATAAAGTTAAACTATGGCGACATATTTTTAATGCTGATGTTACATATTTTACAATTTTTGTTTGCGACTATTACACACATACCCATGACATCATCAAAAATACACATCCGGAAGAAAGCCTTGCAGAAAATCTAAAATTATTTTGACAACTATCATTGTTTTCTCGCAGGTTAGTGTCGGCATCATCCATACAACACCATATTAGAATTGAGTCTTTTGTTCGGAAAAAATCAATATCTCAAAATTATTTCCATAAGTTAGATTAGACTTCTGTTTTAGTCAATCTTAAATGTATGCGATACTCGATCAACGGATTGTGTGTATGTCATTTGTCAATGAATCATCATTCACAGATATATGGGGGGCTTAGCAGTTTGGATTAACTTGTGCTGGACCCTGTGGTAACTGGTTTACAGCCCAGCATGTGAAAAATCAATGCAGATTTGAAGTCCTTGATGTTACAAATGTGGGGTGCAGTGGTTAGCACGCAGGACTTTGAAACGTAATTTGCTTGCGTCTTGAGTTCGCGGCACGTCCACGACAGACTCAGTGTCACTAAGACCGTTACGTCGTACGTCTGCCATTGTTCTGCCAATCTCCACACTGTCACAGCGTGTCGCTTCTGTCTGGTGTAATACTAGACTGTGGCGACACCAAGCCTGAGTATCCTTGACTGTGATGAGGGGGGCCACCAGCTCTCACGAGTTTACGATTCGGTTCTCGGCGGGAATCGGCAGGACTGACCTCCTGTCATGCGCAGAAGGGTCATTCCGACGATGCCAACAGCTAGTTGGTGAAACTGTCAATGTAAGTGGGAAACAAAGTGTTGTGATGCAAAGAATTATGTATATAAATACCAAGCCTGAGGTTTGGAAGCCTCATTAAAAACTTCCCTCTGATATAATCATTAAAATTGATGGCTGTGGAGTACAAACAAACAACAAACAAACAAACAAAATGGATTGAACTTTAGAGGAAGTGGTCATGTTATGGGCAGTGCTCGCATTATGGGCACATCCATCGTAGGGTTGATTATTACGTATATCTCCATGGAGAGGTACACGTTTGACATAATAACAGAACATAGTCAGAGATAACAAGCTAGAGATCAATTGGCTATATGTTTACTTAATCAAGCGATAAGTTTTAATAGAGGACGTGCTTTAGTTATTGGCAATGCTTTAGTTATTGGCACATCCAATGTAGGGCTGATTATTACGTATATCTCCACGGGAACGCACATGTTTAACGTAATAACAACACGTAGCAAGAGGAAACAATCTAGAGATTAATTGGCTTTATGTTTACTTAATGAAACATTAAGTTTTAATATACATATTTGCTCATGAACATTAGTAACTACAATTCATGCAAACTGTTAAGTGGTGTTTTAAATCGGGGAGATGTTTTAAGGTAGTCATAATGGCAGCTCGTGACCTGCCAATAACTAAAGCAATATCTTTTACGTGGAATGTAATAGGTAGAAATGTTCATCAAAACAATTTTTTTTTAAATATGATACTTCCTGGACAAAGTTAGTACTCAATTATTGGTGAATGAAAGAGTATGGATTATAGTTTGATTATCTGTTAACAGATCTTATATGTGTTTGTTATTTATGAAAGAAATTGTATACAAAGTACGGCAACGTCTAAAACTGCCAATAACTAAAGCACGTGGTCTACATATTTTCTGAAGAACATTAGTAACTATAATTAAGGCAACCTGTGTTTTCAATCGGGGAGACATTTTACAGTATTCACAGCTGCACTTCGTGACCTGCCCATAACGTGAGCAATATTTTGTACGTCAAACGTGTACATGTGGAAACAATCATCAAAACATTTTTTTTAAATATAATACTTGTTGGACGAATTTAGCATTGAATTATTGACAAAAGATAGAACATGAACTATACTTTAATTATCTGTAAAATATCATATATGTATTCATTATTTATGAAGGAAATTACAGGTAGTAAGTGGGACGTTTTGGAAAACTGCCCATAAAATGAGCACTTCCTCTACATAGGACAATTGCACAGTGAGTTCGTGTACACAGTCATTTCTAGTCGTATGATACCCGGTATACAGCATAAATGTAGGCTTCAGTCCTCAAGCCCTCTCTGAAAGACAGACCTGTCAATTTGAACCGAGCATTGAACGCTAAGTCATTTTGTGAGTCACATATGAAATAACAAAACTAAATAACGTGTATACAATCGTTTGACGAATTGCACTTTTGTGTACCAGGTTTCATTATTATAAGATGTCTTTGATTTTAAGTAGTTTTATTATGAACTAGCTGTCTACCCGGCGCTTCTCGGATTGAAACAGAAGAGATCCGAACACATTAATCCTCCTCCCTCCTCATCCTTCCCTCTGTACCCCCTTCCCTTACTCACATCAGAATACAGGTCTGTGACAGATAGAATACACCTCCATCGGGATAACTTATAGCCATATACACACTACACGTATATGGCAATGATTGATCCCTCTAATATCCCTCCCACCTCCCACCAGCTTCTGCTACCCCTGGTAAACATGTGTAGAGCAGATTAAATGTTACACCCTCCTCTACCCTTCCTTTGGCCGTCACCCCCCCCCCCTCTTCTCTCCCCAACCCTCTCTATGCCATCCCTATATAAACAGGTCCAGATCAGTCTAAATGCATCTCCATCACCCCCTTCCTACTGCTCGGGTTGAAACATGAAATCGGGAACAGATCAAATGCTTCTCCCTTCCCCTCCCTTCCTCAAAAACATATCATCTGCCACCACCCCTCAACAAATCTGGGCCGGAACAGACATCTCCCTGTACCCCATCCCTCACAACAGTTCCCGTCAGTATACAGGTCTGGGACAGATTAATTACACCTCCATCACCGTCCTCCCATGTCATATGTCATATCACATGATATGTGACAGCCATACACACTACATGTACAGCTACTGCTCGGGTTGCAACCGACTAGATTTGGAGCAGATTAAATGCTCCCTCTTCACCTCATTTCTTCACAATCAACCATTCCCCCAAACCACCAACATCTCAGCCCAGCGTGAACACAAACAGCCTTTATATATTTCTGCACCCCGCCATGGATGGATGTACTGTGAAGTGCAGCGTACGTTTGACTTACAAGTATTACGTACGTTTAAAAACTGCAAGCAGCATGACAACATTTCTTAAAAATTCTTTTTTCTTGTTTTTATCATTAAAACCAATTTATTTGGTTTGAAATGTGACATTATATCGACCACCAAGTTGTCCTGATTGTACATACATAATTTGGAGTGTGTACGTCTTATGGGTAAAAAGCCTTTTGTGACACAAAAAATCGCTTCTTCCTTTATATATATAGATAAAGTAGTGTATTAAATTGAACACACAAGTTGCCTGTGCACAAGAACGCCCTTTGCAGTGATCTATATGGAAGATTCTTTTCCCCAAAGTTGAAGATAAAAAAAGCTTAAGAATTAATTCTAGTGGGAATGTGGTTGAATACACATCGTCATATCTCACGACTATATACGCAGTATATAGCCGTGATACCACCATATCCAATTCTGCGGAACTTACGCTCAGAAACCGATCAATCAGAAGGCCCACTGCCAAAATGTCCAGCGGGGAATTCAAATGCCAAACGTACGATCTCGCTATATAAGTAAGATGAAACCGAGTATTGATTTTGTCTTTGACGTAAGTCTAACCGAAAATAATTTTTCCACATTAAAGCCCATAACTGGGCCCACGGGTGGTATGAACAAGGACTTTAAGGCAGTGTGAGTGATCAATCTGTGAAAACCGACGATGTTGAATACAAAGCCATTAGTAAAAGTGTATCTCATTACAAATAACATAAAATCTCCGTGACAATCAGTGTACAATATGTAGCAGGGAGCCCACTTTCTCACTCAGATTACCTAGAATAGGTATTTGAGTCTAACACCACACAGAGACACCTTGATCTGCAACCCGAGTAGGTACCAAACATGTGCTGCTATGCTGCTGTGCATTGTATGATGATATACAAATATTAGATAGTACTGGCACACAAATTGCCGGGCATTGGAATGAAATTCACTCGCATGGGAAACTTCACATTCCACTTCAAATTATATATTTGCAAAAAAAATATCTCAATTCCATACCATTTTTCTATCAGGAGGTCATAACTAGCGACTGTAAAAGCAAAAAGCAAACAAAAAAACGAACAAATATCATACAAAAAAAAGTGATCTGTTCAATGAATGTTTATGGGCTAAAATTAAGTAAAGACTATTTAACTAATCATAAGCTAAGCTAAGATAAATCATTGATACATAGAGACCTTATAAGATTTTGGTGTATGATCCACTTTTGAGGATGTTATGGATGTTTTCAGGTAGAATTTTGCTAAATTCATGTTTGTGAATAAAGTTGAGCAAAATGTAACTCATCATAACCTAACTTTTGATGAAACGTCAGTGGGTGTCAAGACCTGATTAGATTTTTTATTACATTTTGGATTACTGTAGCCTACGTTTGATGAAGTTATGATAGTTTTTCATACTAGATTTATTATTATTTAAATTGTCAACAAAGTTGAGGAAAAACTATTAAAAGCATTGCCATTGAAATTCATAGATTGATTCAATCGTGTGATTTCAAGAATTGGTTAGTTTCTTTAAAACTTCCTAGACGTTGCGTTTTGAGGATGTTGTGATTGTTTTTATAGCAAATTATGCTAAATTCAAGCTTTTGAACACAGTTGAGCAAAGACTAATCATAAGCAGACTTGATATATAGTCATCAATGGGTTTATGTCATGACTGGTCACGTATTGGTATGTTTATAATGTACCATTAAAATTATTCAAGTCGTTCACCTTATGTGACATTTTATTTTCAGATTTTCAAATCAAAATGCCCTTAGAATGGCTATTTGGAAGGAAAAAGACGCCACAAGAAATGTTGCGGCAAAACCAAAGGGCACTAAACAAAGCAATGAGGGAACTTGATCGTGAAAGGCAAAGAATGGAGCAGCAAGAAAAGAAAGTCATAGCAGATATAAAAGATGGCTAAACAGGGTCAAATGGTATTGCCAATTGTATAAATATTTTGCAATGATTATTGACATAAATTTGATGCACATCTACTTCCTTTCTCAGAATAATCATGATTGGTATGATTCTGAAACTGAGCTGTACCTACATCAAATTAATGACACAGATAATTTAGCTTTTGATTTTATTAACATAGTTTTTACTCTTGTTTATAGTATATACTCTTAGTCTTTATTGTTTTTAATTTAGGAAAACACATAGTGTCATACTTGTTCAGATATTCACTGTAGTACAAATGTACATGTATTGTACTATTAGAAGTTTATTTATGTGGGTTACTTAATTTCAACCTAATTCTAAATTGCTATATACCATGCACATTTCATTTCAGGATGCTGTTAAGATTATGGCAAAAGATCTTGTACGAACTCGTAGATATGTAAAAAAGTTTATAATGATGAAAGCTAATATACAAGCAGTGTCATTAAAGATACAAACACTCAAATCGCAAGATGCCATGGCTCAAGCAATGAAAGGGGTCACGAAAGCCATGGCAACTATGAATAAACAGGTGAGGAAGAATTAGTTTATTCATAGTTATGTCATTAACATCAATTCAAGTACTTGTGCTCATGGAAAAACCTACCCTCCACTAATACTAATTGTAACATATATGCTGCTCAAGTGTTGAAATGACTGTGTGTCAAAATGCATTCAGCCAGCTACTTAGATTTTTTTTTATCAACCTAAAATTGTTTGTCTTTGTATGCAGAAAGTTTTCATTATAATACGTGTATTGGTGCATAAGCACCATCAGTGAGTTCACTTCCATAGGTTAAAATTTGCATAAATCAATGTTTTGGATGGGAGTACTTGCATGTGAAGTGTTGTAAAAAAAAATAAAGTGGTTCAGTTCAACTGTGGTGACCCATTCACATTTTTTTATACACATGAATATTGTGTACTTTAATTTTGCATCAACTTTAAATAATTGTAATTGCAGCTTAAGCTTCCACAGATCCAAAAGATCATGATGGAATTTGAAAAGCAGGCAGAGATAATGGATATGAAAGAAGAAATGATGAATGATGCTATAGATGATGCTATGGGTGATGAAGAAGACGAAGAAGAAGGGTAAGAATAAATGGCATTATTTGTGAAATTTTATGGGTAACCGGTAGATCATTTGAAATGCTAACCCACTCTATAGCAGGGACAAGTTTATAAGAATAAAGTGAGTCCTTGATCTCGAAACCTTGAAATTGATTGTGGTAGAATCAAACTCGTTCACACTACATGCCAGTCATGCATGTGCAATCAAGTGTACTACCATCGGCAACCCCTGTCCATATGGTTGTATAGACCCTCTACTAACGTTGTCCTTCTGACATAGGGCTTAGTCTCCACTTGAGATTTAATTCTGAGTCAGCCACTTTGAGGTCCCGTTGAACTGTTCAGATAACAGAGCCCTAAATATTCCAACCCTTGTCAGTGTGCATACGCAGAGTTTGGTCTGGGCCATCTACCGAGCCCTACAGCCATTTTCTTGGAATATTTCCATTTATAGTAAAATATCAGCAAATGAGGTTATGACTGTAAGATACATGGAATCATATACCTTTTTACACAGTGAATGATTTATTGATTATTTTTGTCCAGTGTTTCCTGTTTTCTTTTGTAGGGATGCAATTGTGTCTCAAGTCCTTGATGAATTAGGCTTACAAATGGCAGATCAAATGGCAGATCTTCCATCTGCAGGAAAATCAACAATTGCAAATCCTGCTGCGACTGGGAAGCAAGCAGTTGCTGCAGGTCCGGTTTCTGACGCCGATGCAGACCTGGAGGCTCGTTTAGAAAATTTACGACGACAGTGATATTAAACAATTAGCAATCTCTTGTGCTCCAGATAACAGATGAAGTTTGTCATCAGATATACTAAACTATAGGACGCATTATGAAAAAAAGTTACCAGTCCTTTGAAAAAACAATGGTAGACTAAGTCTGTAGGACGAGAAAGTTATCATTCTTAAAAATGGTCCTCTTGGTTTACTAGTCTGGGAATAGATGAGTACCTACATGTGTACTTATCTGGGGCACTGTTGTTGTGATGTGGAATGACTGTTGTGTTAAGAAAAAAAGAAATTTATATTGGTACTTTATTTTATTAGTTGAAATCCTAAGAAAAAATTTAAGAAGGCATTAGGCCATTGCAGGTAAGGATGTATACAAATGTATGACCATTGCTTAAAATTGACTGTTTTAATATGTATAAATTTGAGTAAAGATTTAAGTTAAGCAATGTTGATTTTACAATTAGAGTATTTATCTGCTTCATAACGAGGATAATGTATGTCATATGAATTTATACATTCAATTCATGGCAATAATTACTAGAAGACAGCAGATTGATTAGACTAACATATTGAAGTTAGAAGAGGCCATGTGATAATAGTTCTTTCCTGATCCTCCTGATAATGCGGTCTTGAAGTTACACTGGCTAATTATAAATGCATCTGCTGAAGATATACCCGCGAGTTATGATAATTGTAATATGAAAACCTTGTGTACAAGGTTTATCAATTGTTACAATTCAGAATTGTAACAAGCTCCATATTGCAGAGTAAATCAAATCTAGTACATGTACAAAGTTGAATGGTGACAGAAAACAATGCTTTCGAGACCATACTGCTCGAAAAGAAAATTACATGCACTTCAGCTTTTTTAATCCTTGTAACCATTACTTTTGTACTCATTATTTACATATTTTACATTTTGTATGCTATGAAATACATTCTATAAATGAAATTTATACTGATACCAAGTAAGATAATAATTTATCATTAAAATTTCAAGGTCCTCTGTAATAATCACAGTATTTCAAGATCATCATATTGCATAACTTTGTTGAAGGGAATTTGTACTTGATAGATACATTTCTTTGATTTATTTCTACTGGTTTCTACTTCTACACTAATATTGTTAATCTGTATTAATTGTTTTCATATTTAGACACTAATGTGTTAAATGAAATACATTATATTAACAACTATGGTTTGAAATATTTTTTTTCTGCAAGATATAAGGCAATATACATGTTTAAACTTATGAAATTCATTAAAAAAAGCCACCAACATGACATTTAAGCAATATAATTTCATTCAATTTCATATTGACATCATTTTTTTGTATGACAAAATTATTTCTACATTTTTAGTAGGTAAGTTTCCAATGAGTGGGCCATTTAACATGTGTATGAATATGCTACATTTGTCGTAATTTGAAAAATTGGTAGGTACATTGCCATGTGAAATGCAAAAAAGGAGATGGATTAACCATCTGTATTCTTGTAAATGCCGGTCACCATTAAAATAACCT
>CM032666.1:7890537-8011043 GCA_019095985.1 Streblospio benedicti
GTGACACCAGCTACGACTTGCCCCTCGTATACTCGACTCTGCTGTCACATGACTGCCGCCACCATGGTGGTCATGTGACTCTCTGAGATTTTTCATTCTGCCCGAAGAAGTTCTTGTGAAAAGAACAAAAGTCTAGCCAAAATGGTAATGATTATGGTTTCTATTGGTATCCATCAAATTCTTGAAACATTTGAATAGATACTGCTCAATATTTTGATGTGAAAGAAATAACCGATGTGTAAAAGTTTACACAGAAGACTTATCAGATGAGGATAATATTATACATGTATGAACACTACTAAAAATTATTTGGTAAACGGAATAGACAAAGGGAAAGACTAAGATGCCAATGACATGGTCCAGATGTTAAGTTGTTAAGCCTGGGGTATAACTCTACCAGCACAATTTACATAAATATTGCTGAAAAATTTTCTGCTCTTACCTCTGGGGGCAAAGGTGGCGGCGTGTAATCCCTGCGTTCTGTTTGTGTCAGATACGCCACATTTTCTCTGGCACCAGGTTGGAAATGACCAGAAACTGCACGGTTCATGATTCCCAATGCCTTATTGAACTCCTCTGCAGAAATAACACATTTGCTATGTAAACTATTCATCGTAGATTTCATGAGTTTAATGTTGCAAAATGCATAAATAAAACAAATCATGATTATATGTAGACATTTATTACAATATTAAAATAACTCTATACAGAATCGTAATTATTTGTACTGTTTCAACACTCTTGCATATATTTTTCTAACAGAAAGGCTTAAATAATTATTAATAAAATAGTTTCAAATTATTGTAATTAATGTGAAAGGTTTCTTTTCTTGTCATTTCAATATAATTCCAAGAGAGATCACACAAGTAACAAATACACCCAAATTAAGTAACAGTTTACCTTTGATATTCGGTTCAGCCATCAACACTTCTGGCATCATTGTTTTCCAGCCTGTATACCATTTGGTGATTTCTGTGTAGTTTGGCACCGCACCAAGCCACGAACAAAGCACTTGCAACCATTTGGGGAAGAAGTGTTTCTGTAGCATGCTCACCATGTTGTTGGCAGGTACAGTGTCCACCCATGCCATCACCCAATTCCAAGGATCTGTTAACAATGAGATGAAAGATTTTATCTGAACATAGAATATCCATAGCAATAATTTTGCTCTGTCATAAACTCAGACTATTATGAAATCTTGGAACACCTGATGATTTCACCAATTTGCACCTAAATTTTCAATCTAATATCTACATTAGAATCATAATTATGGAAGCAAACAACATACCAAGCTGCTGCTGACTTGGGTTTATTGTAAACTCCTGCATACATAAAGCAAGTTTTGGCAAAATATTCTTCACCACAAACGCATCCATGTGACCCTTCTTGAACACAGCTTTCCAGGGATCTAAAATCATCTTTGCAGACGGATCCGAGGGATGCCAGTTATTTAGAGCGTTGGCTAATTTGTGTCGAATTGGTGCATAAAGAGGTTCCATTCTATCACCTGAAAAATGAGTGTTGGTTTAGTCCTATAATTTATAAAATGACCAAATTTTTACATTTTATTGTTTCATGAATCTAACTTCTAAGATGTAAATCGTGTCAAGTACATTAACTCGAAGTTGAAGGGAATTGAGAAATGATTTCATTATCAGAACTTTGAGTTATCAGGAATAGATGACTAACACAACTCAAATGGCCAATAGCGTTAGAATGTACAAAGAATTATCTTCTTATTGGCTTATGACTTGTGTTGAATAAAGAAATAAATAACTTTTATACATAAAATGAAAATCAAATCTCATAAGCATGATCAAATCATGTAGAATCTAAGTGCTTCCATGAGATTGTAAGGTCTTGTGCCCAGTTTGCATCAGTACAAGTCATGTGCTGATACATGGCAGATGCGAAAATTTTCTCAGTTGGAAGTTATTCCCTAATTACATTTTCTTTGGCATTATTGCACCGAAGTGTAAAACCGAACATTTTCGCATGTTGCCCTTTATAAAATCTGTGCTTTTGAATGTCCGATGTTTACGGATGGCAGGGATTTCGTTAGACATCAGAAGATTTCATCTCCAGCCTTTCGGCGAGGCAATATGTAAGGTAGTTGTTGAGTCATCTATATCTTCAGCATCGGTGTTTCTTGACGTGGAAGTTGTTCCCCTGTATTACTAACTTCATGTGCTGAATCCACCTGATTGTAATACCAAACATACCCGGTTATTGGAGCAATCCGGGTGCAAATACTGCCACAGGCGAGGGTAGCACAGGGCCCTGTGGGGGCCGAACTCTAAGACCACCAAGGATAGTTTGTAGTGTCCCACAACGATGTCTTGAATATTGCAAGTTCTAAGGCTCCTTGAGCTGTTTCCTTCACTCAGGAGGACGATATAGTCGATCATGAACTTGCAAGTTGGCAGTAATGATGCTTGGACATTGTGAGGGCATAGGCACCTCTGGACTCATGTGAGTACGAGATGCATTTATTTGTGTTCCTAGCCAACATGAAGGCATTTAAGATGACGACAATGATAATGTTGTTGTAAATGTCGTGAATATACAGAACCTCCAATTAAGACCACCTATTTAATGAGACCACCTGTATTATAAGACCACTTTTCTCGGTACAAATCCTTCAGAATTATTCCAATAGGAACCTCCATATAAAGACCACCTCTCCTTGAAACTGCTTTAAGTCGGTCCCACAAGTGGTCCTGATAGAGGTCCTGCTGTACTCGATGAAGGAACGCTTGCCGCTAGTAAAGACTTAAGACTGAATGTTCATGATCGTAAGGCATGCCCTAAATGTCAGCTGCTAAATGTAGCAATATAAAGCAACAACAAAAAACAATAACTCGCGCACTAATATATTGCAAGCACTACCAGGTACCACAGGAGGAACAGGAGAAACGTGACCACAAACGATGGTCTAGTTTAATTTTTTTATGCAGAGCAAGGTACTCTATTCATACATGTTAGCCACATGACCCTATATTTCATGTAAGCACTACCGATTCTATGATCAAATCATGTATCCTAATTTAATTTAGATTAGGCATCGGCCCCTACAGGGCCTTGCCTAATCCTTCAATTAAACATTCATATTGAAACATAAATATTCACCCATTAAAGGCAGCCATGGATGTAACCACGCATGAATTGGCATTGTGTCTGTCAGAGGATTCCAGGAATCAACTTCAGCCTGAAGCTTTGGGAGTACTAACTGTTCTAGTATATTATTCATAACCCACTCTGGTATTAATGGCATCCAAACTTCTAGCATTTCTAACAAACTATCTGGTTTTCTGACAGACCAATGATCTCTGCAAATGTTTAATCAAAGATTAGCATAGAAAAAAGACAAGGAATGAATAATGGTACATCAATTTACAAATGTTTCACAAATCTTGTGTGAAAATTTAAAAAAAGTATCGGTGACATACTGTACAGCTCTGCGTATGTGAGGCATCCAAACCTCCCATATCAATCGTTCATAAGTTGTCATTTGTGCTTCTCCTAAGTTACTTCTCATAGAATTGCTGCTTTCAATAAGATCTTTCCATGCTTTGATTGTGTATACTCCGTGTCTGGTCTGATGAAGAGGATTCCAACCGTCAAATTCTTGCTTCATCAGTGGAAACACCAAAGCAATTGCTATATGAGATAGCTCGTATAATTTGTACTCTTCGTAATATTCATCTTGGAGATGCTTGAACATCTTAGCATAATCTTCTAATAACATTGGATTGATACTGTCTGGTTTACTTCTTTTCTCACAGCTGTGATAAAAAAAAAGAAACAATGACTCTGGATATAATGAACTAAACTTGAAGAAGAAATTAATTGAAAAAAGTAATAAAAGAACTTATACTAAAAAATGAACTTACTCAGTAATGATTGCCAGCATGTCCTTCATGCGGTTTATATTACGTTCTTCTCTGTCACATACTTCATTCAACTTTTCTTTCTCATGTTCAAGATTAACCACTAAGTCTTGCTGATATTTTAACCTAAAATGTTCACCAAAACATGACCATTAATTCATCACCATCAGTATTACTTGCTCTACATTGTTACACTGTGAATGGGTTGCTTCAAGGTAAGGTTTAAAGGTTATCGATTTTTAGGTGTTTAATTAAAGATGATGCAGTCATAAAAATATTTATAAAGCTGATGGCAGTGCATTACCAATGTACTTTGTTATCATTATATTATCTTTCTATTATATCTATCTTCTATTTATCAGACACTGAGCATAACCTTTAAATAACCAATTGTTTGAAGGGTTGTCAGAAAAAAATTAATTAATTAATTACTAAAAAGTTTATTTATTTTTTGCCGGACATGGTCGTCGCTAAGTGGATCATAGACGCTCTACTATTTATTTATTTTTTATCTATATTACATACAAGTCACACATAATGGCAAAAATTCTTACTTTCTATCGTTTTGGATGATTTCATCTTCAGCCATATCTACTAAAAGATCAAGGTTATGTAGTAGTTCTGGCATATCAAATGCTTTCTTTTCCTGTGTCTGACTGTATGGGACTTGGTCATCTTCGTCCGGCATATCATGCTTGTGTGCTATGGCATGATAACCTGTAAATCAAAATGGTAACATTAAAACTTGAATTATTAATTTAATGAAAAAAAATCGTTATCATGAACAATAACAATATTTTCAACACAATTCAATCAATATGCATAAATATTTAATATGGGTGATTGCAAGCCTGGATCATAGATGGACATTATGCATTAGCCTGAAACGTGCCCTCTGTATGTCTCTGTAGTACAATACAAATTCAAACACAATTTTCTTCCATAATAGTTTCTATTAAAGCAAAATAAGAAAATAAATTACCAGATAACACCCTCTGTTCTTTTCCTGTCATATCGATGACTTTAACTTTAGACATATGACTATCGTTTCCCCTTTTAGTTTTCTTTCCAGTGCCACCTTCTTGAATTAACTCATCAGCCGTTTTGTATATGTATTTTGGCTTTTTCTTTTTAGATTCTGTGGCCTAAAATAAATAGAAAGTAATGACCATAGTCTCACAATCAAATGGCTCATATCATTTGAAATTTTTGTAAATGAACCAGATTTGATTATTATTATTATTGTAGTAGTTACCGATGGTTTCTTCCACTGTTGTAATTGTTGCTTAAATTTTTCTTCTTCTTGTTCATCAATACTAGGCTGAACAGGAAAATCTTGCAGCGATCTTTCAGTTCTTTCTGAACCATGAAAGCCCACTGCCCCTTTTCCTGTTCTTTTTTTAGCTTCTACAGGAGTCTGGATTCCATGAAGATTTTTTCCCAATCCTTTGCCAGGCACGTATCCCATTTTCTCCATTAGTTTTGAAGCAACGCCTTTTGTGTGCCTTTCCCACTGACCAACAGATCTGAAAAGACATTCATTGGTAAAAAATTCTGAAATATAAAATTCTGAAAATAAAAATAACCTATACACATGGCAAACGCAGTCAATGGAGTCACAAGAAATTTTATAACTACATATATATAACCAAATACGAATTGCGTCTTGCAAGTCTATATAAAAATGTCAGTGTTTTCTTAACACACAAAACAGCTTCAAAAGTAATACATACGCATTTCCTTGTGTGCCAGGCATGTAGTTTTTCTTCACTCCTCCTTTATTTCTGGATTGTTCACGTTTCGCCATGGCAGCAGCCAAGACAGCTCTGTCATACTCAGCATCTGAGTCACTGTCGTTTCCGAATCCTTCCTCTGCATCGGCTCCATCTTCATCTTTGGAGATTTTATCTCCAACCTTGACGCCTCCACTCACAAATCCAATAGGCGCAGTAAAGTTTGCTTTCCCCTTTTTACCTTTTTTAGAAGTTGGTCTTTCATCATCACTGTCGTCAGCCCAAATTCCTGATAATAATAATAATCAAATATATTTCATGTTCAAAAAATGCTGGATACTGAGAACACGACCAGAAAATTACCGGGGGATTTGAACCCAGGACCTCTGGGCTGAGATGATAACTGAACAAGTATATACCGGTAGGTTGGGGATTACAGATAACGGTTCAGCCGTGTAACCTTTTAACAGCCCACTGCTTGGGATGATGGTATCATTCCGGTCTCACTGTCACAAAATTGCATGCAGGGTTATTGCAGCTATGCAAAGAAATGTAGACCCATGTGTCTGTGACAGTATAAAAATGTAATGTTTTAATATTGTTTGATTGTTTAACATCGTTCAATGATATTGTGCAATGTTTAAATGTTGGTGGGAGAGAAGAAAAGTGGTCATGCCACTATATTGATTTATTGTCTGTACATATGTATATACGTTGTATTGATTCTGGTCACATTATATATTGATTACTCTTAGATAGTACATAGAATGTAAATAGATGATATTGATTTTGCGACTAGATGAGATGGGGCAGTTAGGGATTGGCTGGCTGGCGAGGGTACTGATTTTTGTACTCTTTCTTTTTTTGGTGTGATTTTTTGTTTTGAAATGCCTATGTAATTATATGGATCTCACTGTAACATCTCATTCACTTATTGGCATAGAGGCAGTGATTATTATTCACATTATACGAAGATCAGGAAACTGGATATAAACTGATGTGGTTTCTATGCTGGGATTCATGCATGAATGTGGGGCTTACGCAAAAAGTGACTTTCGATCTCAAGACATAAAGTGTCCAATCAGCAAAACATCATCGTGACCCGTGCCGGTGAGAGACTATCTTGTGAAGGAGCTACTAATCAGGATCGTCACGTTAGCTGAAAAGTGGACTTGTCAATGTTAGTGCGGCAGCGCGGAGGACTGACTAATTTCATGAACATCTAGCACTATTCAGGGACAAAAAAGAAGAGAGAGCCGAGTGTATTTGTTTTTAAATAGCTTTTTATTCTTTCCTGGTTGTACAAACAATTCATAATTAAACCTACACTTTAAATACTTTTTTCATTAAACTGTGTTGTGTTATCTTTCGCAATAGTGCCTCATGCAATCCATTGCCCAACACCCTCATAAAGTGCTTGACTGCCCCAGGCAATCCAGTATTTTGTGACACTCACAACCTTGGGGTCATGGGTTCGAGTCCCGTCAGGGTCACTTGATATAGTCAAATGGAAGCTATGTCTTCAGCTATGTCAATGCAGTGGTAGGAACTTGCTTGGCATAACAGTGAGAGTAGAATATCAGAAAATTAAGAATGATAAAAATATTTTGAACATAAATGATAAAACCACCGTTTAATCAACTTCACTAACTCAGGAGAAGGTACTAGAACTGTATTCAGTACAGCATATTTCAATTTGGGCCATAAACAATGAGAATTGTTTTTTCAGCAGTTAAAGAAATATTTTTTTTTCTAATTATGTTGGAATATCACAACTGATCATCAGGTACTAATCAGTTGACCCAAGTGACCGATCATCAGAGATAATCACTTCTCATAGAATATTCATATGTATGCATGACCAGGCACATGAGGCATTGTAATTAGCCATTTCATATTATTTTTGTCTTGTGTTTACATGTCGAAATGTCTGCCATGATGATGAAAAATGAAGGATAGAAACCAGACAATATTCTAATCATACATTTTTTTTACTGGCAAACATGTTACAAGTAAGCTTTTTAAAATAAAGATTCTGTTATTTACTGAAGGTACAAACATGTACAACAGTCTACGCTTAGCCTTATAGGCTACTTACCATGCCGGTCAATTTGGTGGGCTAATCTACTTGCCACAAGCATTAAATTGAGTCTTGGTTTTAACATATTTATTTGCTTTACAATGTGCAACATACAGATTGGGGAACAACTAAAAATGCAATTAACGCCCTCTCTCAAGTGTGTGGCTTGTACAACCTGTGCTAAACTGTATTCATACTGCATATTTTTTGTCATAAAATAAATATATAATCCATATTAGCAAAGTATTTGATTTTAATCATAATACATTTAATAAAACATTTGATTAGATATTCACAAGCAAACTTACTAGTCAGGCCGGGCAAGCTTGCCTGGCTGACACATGAACTAGCCAATGGTTAACAGTGTTAATGTGTTATGTGTTAATGTAGAGGTCTAAGTTACCTGGGTAAGATTTTAATAGAATTAGATAGAGAAAAAAAAAACTTTATATCTACAACAGGTTAAACATTTCACATACGGTAAAAGCAGTATGACAAACATCCCACAATACAGACTTATAATATAGAAAATTTCAAAATTGAGTTGAGACTGGACCTGCTGCTGGTTGTACCATCCATCATTTCACTTTTTATAGCGTAGGTAAAATATGATACATTTATTCTACCGGTAATCACTAGTTCTAGAATAAATCCATGTTTTTATCATCTGAAAATATTTTTGACTTGATAAATCAGATAGTGTTTCTCAAGTGGGGTATAAAGTACGTATGTGATAAGGAATATATACGCCTTCGTCTCGGTTCATCATTTTCTTAGTTTTTCTTATCACGATCGCTTCCCCGATCTATCTGTCGGTCTCTGACACTAGACACTACTGATAGCCTTTGCGGTGTCCTCATCAAGGATATGGTTTAAATTGACCATATGATCTGGGTTGACGGATTTGTGAATGTCACCGGTTAATGCCTACCAATTTCTGCAACATACTGACTCACAGGGTTTGTAGTTTGCACGCATTTTGTAACCACAACCACATATGTCCACACGATTGATTTTGTCCACTGGGTGGTAGTGATGGGAATCAGTTGGAATATCACAACTGATCATCAGGTACTAATCAGTTGACCCAAGTGACCGATCATCACAGATAATCACTTCTCATTGAATATTCATATGTATGCATGACCAGGCACATGAGGCATTGTAATTACCGGGGTAGCCATTTCATATTATCTTCCTCCGGGCTGAGATGACAACTTCGAACAAGTATATACCGTAGGTTGTGATTACAGATAACCGTTCAGCCGTAACTTTAACAGCCCACTGCTAGATGATCAGATTATTCGTCTCTACTGTCACAAAATTGCATGGGTGCTATTGCAGCTATGCAAAGAAATGTAGACCCATGTGTTCGTGACAGTATAAAAACGTATCGTTTTAATATTGTTTAGATTGTTTAACATCGTCTAAACATACAAAATGTTTAAAATGTCAGGAGAGAAGAAAAAGCGGTCATGCCACTATAATGATTTATTGTCTGTACATATGAGAGACTTATCTTGTAATGGTTACCAATCAGATCGCCACGTTATAGTTGAAAAGGGACCTGTCAATGTTGGGGTGCGGCAGCTGAGACTGACCACCTCATGAAACATCTGCTTAGCACTATTCAGGGATTAAAGAAATAGAGAGCCGTGGAAAGTGTATTTATGCGAGCTTTTAAATAGCTTTTATTTTTCCTATTGTACAAACAATTAAACTCTGTCACTTAAAACATTAAACTTGTGTTAGTTACCATCAGTGCCCTCATGCAAATCGCATTGCCCAACACCTCATAGTGCTTGACTGCCCCAAGTAATCTCAGTATTTTAGCACACTCCACAACCTTTGGTGTGGGGCCCCCGAGTCCTTCAGTGGGTCATTTGATATATCAAATGGAAGCTATGTCTCAGCCAAGTGTCACTTCCAGTGGTAGGAAACTTGCCGCGCCGTGAGAGTAGAATATCAGAAAATTAAGAATGACAAAAAAATATTTTGAAATATTAAACGATAAAAACCACCGCTTAATCAATCCTTCACTAACTCAGGAGAAGGTACTAGAACTGTAGTATTCTTACCTGACTTGGGCCACAAACAACAGAGAATTGTTTTTTCAGTAAAGTTAAAGAAACATTTTCTTCTAATTATGTTGAACACGCCAACTTCAGATCACTGTAGTACTAACTCAGTTGACCCAGCTAATCAGTGACTAATGGAGACAATCACTTCCTCATAGAATTAAGGTGGCGTATGACCAGGTATAGCATTGTACTCAGCCATTTCATATTATTTTTGGTCTGTGTTTAGAAACAGATGATTGAAAATGAAGGAAACCATATTAACATTCTAATCATACAAAACAATGTTGCCAAGTAAGCTTAAAAAACAAACATCCTGCTTCCATCGAAACATTGCACAAATAGTCTACTAGCTCCATAGCCTAAAGCCATAATTAGCGCCAACTACTAAGCCATTGCAAGCATTAAATCTGAGTCTTTCTTAAATCAGTATTTTATTTGCTTAAACATCAAACAACTAAAACAAACATATAATCCATAATTTGATTTTAACTACAATACATTTAATAAACATTTGATTAATATTCACAAGCAAACTTACTAGTCAGGCCGCAAAGTGCTCTTTATTCCTGGCTGAATAATTGGGCTTTGAACTAGCTGAAATGGTTAATGCTGCTTAATTGTAACATATGGACTTCATTTCTCTATTTTTATTTTCTTTTTCTGCTATTTGTTCAAAAATCAAACATATATATTGAAAGCTTTCAATACAAGTATCCTTTTCAAAAATAACATCTAACAACAATATTGACATTAAATCAAAGTCTTTCTTGCTAAAATTACTTAATGTTTCTTATTTCATCCATCCAACCATCTATTACTCCATCCTCGACCCTACACACATGTCGTACTCCATCTTCACGATTTCTTGGCCCATTTTAATCACCTCTCACACGCAGCTCCACCTGGTCCTGAGATGGTGACACAAGCGGCACCCTGAGTGCGCCGAGGCCCCATGGGCTTGCCTCTCATGTACAAGAGCTTCATCATGGGACTTAAAATAATACCCGGTCCCAGGGTCGAAGAGCCATGCGCCACTCTCCGAAGCCAAGGCCCTGCCACCACGGATATGGTTTAAATTCGACCATAAGGATCTGCTGATGGATTTGTGAATCTCATTGGTTACAGGCTTCAAACACCATTAAATGCATTCTAACACACAGGGTTTGTAGTTTGCACGCAGAGCATGTCACAACCACATTTGTCCAAGATATTTTGTCCACTGTAGTGATGGGAATCAGTTGGAATATCACAACTGATCATCAGGTACTAATCAGTTGACCCAAGTGACCGATCATCACAGATAATCACTTCTCATTGAATATTCATATGTATGCATGACCAGGCACATGAGGCATTGTAATTACCGGGGTAGCCATTTCATATTATCTTTGTCTTGTGTTTGCTGAGCATGTTTACCTATAAGGTGTTTACACGTCGAAATGTCTGCCATGATGATGAAAAATGAAGGATAGAAACCAGACAATATTCTAATCATACATTTTTTTTACTGGCAAACATGTTACAAGTAAGCTTTTTAAAATATAAAGATCCTGTTATTTACATGATTGATTATGTTTTATGCTAATCGATCATCAGATCGTTTGTTAGAAATAGGGAGGTTATAGAGAGAGGATTGGGAATAATTAACAATGAATGTGAAGATGGAGTACGTGACATGTGTGTAGGGGGCTGAGGGATGGAGTGGTGCAGTAATAGATGGTTGGATGGATGAAATGAAATATTATAATTTTAGTAAAAAAGAAAGACTTTTGATTTAATGTCAATATTGTTGTTAGGAAGTTATTTTGAAAAGGATACTTTTGTATTGAAAAGCTTTAATATATATGTTTGATTTTGGAATAAATAGCAGAAAAGAAATAAAAATAGAGAGATCTAGTTCTGTACTTAGAGTATTATCAAACAAATCCAATGAATCTATTCCAATCATGATGAATTAAATCAACAATTAGTGCATTAGAATATGATCAAATTAATCCAATCAACCCTGACATTATGCAGTAGTTTGTAAGATTAGTGTAAGTTAATTGAACATGTATTTATTTTTAGTTTTGTGTTTTACTTTACCTAATGCAGCCCTTTGTTTTGATTGTCGAAATGAGGGTCTGTTTGCATTGAATTCATTTAATAAATCTTCATCTGTGATCTCAAACTTTTCTACTTCTGGAGAAGACATGGTTCTGAAATAGTAATAGAAAAAAGTGTAAAAGGACTGAGCTATTCGTGGGCTGTACACTACTATAAGTTTATACAGTGTCCAGAACGCAATCAACAGCTAATGCTATCTCATATACTGAGAAACTTAGTTGGTTATGTAGGTGACGTGACGGTGCGACGGTACAAACTAATGATAGAAATACCTGTCAAACTAAAGTTTCAAGGGTTTTTTTTTGCTCCATATATCTAATAATATTCTTACACTGTAGTTGGTACAAGAATTGATGCAGACAGCAATAATACGCATGACACACAAACATTCTATTTGGTTTTGATGTGCACAATAACTCTGAAATCCACATAATTTTGTGGTGGTTTTTTTGTTTGCCATTGAACGTCCAAAAATTGAAAAATTAAACCAAATATTACAGCCAAATAAACCCTCAGTCTGGTTGTGTATCCATAGGGACTGTTGCTCTGAACATTTTGGAAAGTATTCTAGCAGTAACCGCTATAGATTTCATGGGTGTATGGAGACAATACAGAGAATATTGATAAATAGGGGTTATATACATGAAAGGCCAATCCAAAATCTTTATATAAATCTATAAATTGTAAGTTGAAAACGAGGTCAAACATCCCGGATTTGGAGACACCAACTGATAAGGTATCATCAGAATTTGAAAAGGCTAACACTCTCAAAGTTTTTTTTCTAGTGTTTTCACTAAATACTTTAATAGGACCTCCGTGATGCAGTGAATGTCCTCAACAACAGAAAAGTGACCAACGGAAAAACTGAAGAACGGAAGCTTTTCTCATGGATTACGTATTGATAATATGTAAGTAAATCATGGAGTAAACAATGGAAATCCTCTCCAATGGAAGCTTTTGTGACTCCAAATAAAGTTTCATTGTTGACATTCACTGCATCTCAAAATTTACCCCAGAAAATAAGATTACCTAGCTCTGCACTTGATACATTTGTGATCACAGAGGCTGCTGTTTGTAAAAAAAACTAGACTTGCTAAACCCTAGAAAGTCACCTGCAGTTGACTGCATACACCTGATGGTCCTTGAAGGTATTGTGCCAGACTTGGAAGGGGATTGAGTTGATTCAATATTTACCCAGGTTGATTAAGAAATATATACACATCTAACACATTAGCCAATGTAGCAAATCTATAACCATACCTAATACTGCAATTATTATCAATCACATTAACAGTAGGTGTATCAACCAAGTGATGTTCTTGGTAAGTGTTAACATTTCTTATGTAAAGCGCTTTGATTGAAGGCTAGATGTCATAACCTCAAGCTGAGGATGAAACACTGCAATTTAAAAGTGCGACACAAATTGATTTCCGCCCCATCACATGGTAAATGATTGAAACAGTTCACCTCAGGATATCGCTGAAGAAGCCATGCTTAACATATAAAAATAATTACAGTCATATACTCATTGGTGAAATCCAACTTATTTTCTGCTCCATTTTTCTGCTCCCTAACATTTTGGGTGAATATTAAGGTTGGCCTTGTTGTTATCATACAGACCATTAGTGTCTCGTGGAATGAGAAACGCCCATGACGCACAATCTGTGTCCAATTACTATCTGACAGAATTTTCACGTTTCAAAACCTGCCGATATAATCACTGAATACAAATACACGACTTTCGGTTTCATTAAAAACAAAACGGAATTATATCTATATTTCATTTAAAAAGTACTGTGTTGGTTCGTGAAACAAAGCAAAGTGTTTTCCAGCATACGCTGCGATCGCAAATGCTTTTACTACGGATTAAATCGCGGCATGAAACAACCTCCAAGCAGCTTAACTAATTCAAGTTGTTGTTGATGGTGTAATTAATACCCTGTAGTTCATTTTTAATCTTCATCAGATTAAACTTTTCTACTTCTGAGAAGACATGGTTCTGAAATAGTAATAGAAAAAAGTTAAAAGGACTGAGCTTATTCGTGGGCTGTACACTACTATAAGTTTATACAGTGTCCAGAACGCAATCAACAGCTGGGCTATCTCATATACTGAGAAACTTAGTTGGTTATGTAGGTGACGGACGGTGCGACGGTACAAACTAATGATAGAAATACCTGTCAAACTAAAGTTTCAAGGGTTTTTTGCTCCATATATCTAACAATATTCTTACACTGTAGTTGGTACAAGAATTGATGCAGACAGCAATATACGATGACACACAAACATTCTATTTGGTTTTGATGTACAATAAAATGAAATCCACATAATTTTGTGGTGGTTTTTTGTTTGCCATTGAACGTCCAAAAATTGAAAAATTAAACCAAATATTACAGCCAAATAAACCCTCAGTCTGGTTGTGTATCCATAGGGACTGTTGCTCTGAACATTTTGGAAAGTATTCTAGCAGTAACATATAGATTTCATGGGTGTATGGAGACAATACAGAGAATATTGATAAATAGGGTTATACATGAAAGGCCAATTAAAAATCTTTATATAAATCTATAAATTGTAAGTTGAAAACGAGGTCAAACATCCCGGATTTGGAGACACCAACTGATAAGGTATCATCAGAATTTGAAAAGGCTAACACTCTCAAAGTTTTTTTTCTAGTGTTTTCACTAAATACTTTAATAGGACCTAATGCAGTGAATGTCCTCAACAACAGAAAAGTGACCAACGGAAAAACTGAAGAACGGGAAGCTTTTCTCATGGATTTTATTGATAATATGCAAGTAAATCATGGAGTAAACAATGGAAATCCTCTCCAATGGAAGCTTTTGTGACTCCAAATAAAGTTTCATTGTTGACATTCACTGCATCTCAAAATTTACCCCAGAAAATAAGATTACCTAGCTCTGCACTTGATACATTTGTGATCACAGAGGCTGCTGTTTGTAAAAAAAACTAGACTTGCTAAACCCTAGAAAGTCACCTGCAGTTGACTGCATACACCTGATGGTCCTTGAAGGTATTGTGCCAGACTTGGAAGGGGATTGAGTTGATTCAATATTTACCCAGGTTGATTAAGAAATATATACACATCTAACACATTAGCCAATGTAGCAAATCTATAACCATACCTAATACTGCAATTATTATCAATCACATTAACAGTAGGTGTATCAACCAAGTGATGTTCTTGGTAAGTGTTAACATTTCTTATGTAAAGCGCTTTGATTGAAGGCTAGATGTCATAACCTCAAGCTGAGGATGAAACACTGCAATAAAAGTGCGACACAAGTGCTTCGCCCATCACATGGTAAATGATTGAAACAGTTCACCTCAGGATATCGCTGAAGAAGCCATGCTTAACATATAAAAATGGTCGTGATACTCATTGGCGAAATCAAACTTATTTTCTGCTTTTCTAAAAGATTTCCTATCACCATTTCCTACTATGTGAATGTGCGTGAATATAAAAATATACCAAAAGTGATTATTTACAGGTTTCAAATAACCTAACCAAACCGAAGAAGAAAGGTAAAGGTATCTAGATAAAGACATTGACGGTCTATGGGAATCTCTTTTACACTGCACATACGGTATATACACAACACTGCACATACGGTATATACACAGTGTTTAAAATAGTAGGGGGCCTGAGGGCCTTGAGCCCCCAACTTTTGACCAGGGCCCTTAATTTTTAGGACTTGAGGGCCCTGCTGTCCCTCAACTATTTTTGGTGAATATTGGTGAGTCATAGGGAATTCCATACTTTATCACGTTCAAATACGTGTCTATAAAAAGCAACCACTTTCTTTGCTAATTCTTCAAACATATATCACAGTAGGGAACTCAACTTTTGATCAGTGCCCCCAAACTATTTAAAGTGCAGGCCCCTGCTGGACCAGAACTTTTTCCTGCGAGTTTCAAACACTGATATACAGTGTATCAACATCTACCCGTGAGTTAAGAACCGCCTATTAAGCAGTGAATATTTGCTGGGCTAGACTACCGTCAAAGGCAAAATTATACTCCGCAAAGATCGTACGTCTGACATTTGATATATTGGCTGAACATTTCGGCAGCGGCTGATTGTTTGGATTTTGTAACAAATTTCCGGGAATATTATGGCCATTGGATCACGGCTATATACTCGAGATATATCGAAGCGGTATGTGTTCATTAATTAAACAATCGTCAGCTACAGCCTACACCTATATTATGACTATCATTTTATTATCGCCCATGTAGTGGACAGTAAAAAGTATTATAATTAGGGAAATAAATAAATATTAATGCTATTAGTGCTTTAACATGTTACTAATCTACTTTACAAATTAAAAACCGATTAGTGAGTACCTCAATTAACATGTATATTTTCGTTTATTGAGTTTTTTTAACCCAAGTTTTTCATATTCAATAGTTCATAGTTGAAGTTTATTTTGAATTTAGCCTTTATCACATTCTGTTTTGAATACAGTCCTATGAAATTTGACCTTTAAAATAACAACAAGGCGTAATTGACTACGGCTAAAAGTAGCAGGTGCTTTTTTAAGGAAATTTTCGTATTTCACTTGCAGACTTGTTTACATTTTAATGATATGACTATGAATTATGCATTAATATTCTCGTAGTTTTTATTTGCATTTTATTTTTTAAGATAATTTTAGGACATCATTTTATCAGATTAGATGCAAATATGACAACATTGATGTTCCAAATGGTTAGCCAACTCTGCATTTAGATCACGTGAGTAGCAACATGTCAACACAGTAGAAGTAAAAAATTTATAGAAAAACCTAAATTGTTTGATTAGTTAAAGTCAGGATTTAAATAACGATATTAAATTCTTTAGATCATCTTCTGCTATATTATGGATAGAGGTGAGTGTCATGTAGCTAGTTCTTTATCACCATGCTATCTAATCAAATTATCCAAATTTATCCAGTTCATTTTTGCTTTTTTAATTTTAGATATATCAGCCACTTTATATATATATATATATATATATATATATATATATATATATATATATATATATATATATATATATATATATATATATATATATATATATATATATATATATATATATATGCTGCGTTCCATTGACGCGGTGAAGTCGGTATTCACCATATACACCGGCGGTAGTTTCCATTCTTTTGATATTCACCGGCGGTGTTCACCTTCTGAAAACGGTGTTAATCCCGGGTGTTAATCAAAAGCTGCACCCCTAGTCCGGCGGTGAGATAGTGACGTCACAAGATGGCTACCAGTATGAAAAAGACTAGCCGTATAATATACAGCGTATGTTTGTTCCTGGGTCTCTCACAGCATCTACTGGGTATTAACTCAGCTCTACGTGTAGGGCTAGGAAAAGACGTATTTACATCTGGCCTTGTTCTTGCATGACGCCAACGAATTTCACGTAGGTGCCGTTCATGCGGTTCCATCTAAACAATGTAAAGAAAGTCCATTACAAATAAAATGCAACATTTGTCAACAATGTCCATGATTAATAGGAAGTGAAGATATAATATGCGCATGCGTATAGTCCATTGAAAAGAACACTACCGCTGTGGTAATCACCGTGAGTTTCCCGACGGTGTACACCGTCTTCACCTCGCCAATGGAACGCAGCAATAGTATATAGGACTTTAATCATTGGCTATTTTCACTCGCCTGCCATGTTGAAACCATGCATTAAGAGGCCTATCGTTAGATGCGGTCGCCAGTCTTGACATACGTCAGTCTCAACACGTCACTTAAATGTACGTGTGACGAGACTGACATATGTCGACTCTGCTGACCGCATCCACAGGAGCAATTTAGACAGTCAATTATGCTTGGTCGACTGATGCGGATATATATGATGCTTAGGCTCCGCATCAGTCGACCAAGCATAATTGGCTGTCTAAATTGCTCCAGTGACGACCGCATTTACTAGATTCTGTGTGTGCTCTGTCATTTTATTGTTGAAATTTTCAACATGCATTTTCAAACCGTTTCACTAAAAATAAAATGAGTCTACCTGTTGGTTATAAAATACGTGTTTGAATGATGACATATGCGCATCTAATGCAAAATTGATTCGTGAATGACATTGTACAAAGTCTGGCACTCTTATTACCACATGAGTTTTTAAGCGATATGTTACAAAATTATATGGGTGTCAGTCGTCAGTTGGAAAATGCATGGGCATATGTTTGCTTTCTGGCAAACCGGCACTTGCCAGCAAACCAAATAATCAACATGTCACAGAATTACATAGGTGTCTGTTTGAAAATGCATATCGCTTTGCTGGTGCGTGCATCTATACCAGAATATGACAACTACTGCATCTAAGTATTGCACAGCGCACATGAGTGTGTGTGCACACACAGTCTGTGTGTCACATCATCAAAAATGAAACTAGATAATGTTTGTTAAAAACCTAATGAATATTCAAAAGTATATATATAATGCCTTTATTTTAGGAGCAAACAATGTGCTCAGTAGTTCAGGATCACATAACAGACATAACATGGCATTGCATAAGACAGTGAACACTAATGACCACAATGACCAATCACTGGATGCGGGTTAACAGTTATCTTTTATAGAGGCAATATGATGTGCTCTGTGTATTTTGAACCATACATTAAACCAGCGCACTAGAGATACTAGAACCATTTAGGTCCCAGCTGTAAAAGGTTAGTGCTAGCTTTAAAATCGTCAAAACATGTAAGATATGTAAACTGAATTATTTTCATCAGACGTAACTTCACCATGCAAGTAAGAAGATCCCTATCTTCCCAATACTAAATGTGATGCCTCCAATCAGAAAATGCACGCGACATCTTGATGAAATAATTCCATTATGTTATGTTCCCATGGCAGTAAACAAAACAGCATAGCATTTTCGTCTTGATTTCAAAGTAAAATGCATACTATACATGAAAAATAAGATTTCTATTTTCCTTTCACATACTATGGAAATTGCATCATTGATTGCCATTACCCTTTACAGGATAAATATTTTTTTGGCTGGGCATTATCTTTAACTCTTATCTTTTGTGTGGTCATAGTTGGTACAGTAGTTAGAGAATACGACTTAAAAACGTTGTTCGCCTGCGTCGCAAGCAGTGTAAGTTCACGGCCCGCTCATGGCAGACTTAGTGTCGCCAAAACTATTACTTCGTACATATGCCACTGCATTGGCGATCTCCACTCAGTGTGTCGCCTCAGTCAAGTATAATACTAGATGGTGGTGACACCAAGCGTGAGGTTCGGAAGCCTCGTTAAAAGGCGTCCCCCATGTAGAGGACAGTCACGCCTCTGCACGTAAGAGAACTTACTTAGTTTGATAATAGTAGCTAGTGTGATGCCTCCACCTCCAAGGGTCAGTTGTTTGTTACCTAACCTGCCTCTGGAGGTCCATCTACCAACACCCTGTTGCCTCCCTCTGCTATAATCATCAGCAAGTTGATGGCTGCAGAGTATCCACACAAACAAAAACCAGACAAACTCTCATTAAAACTTTTGTTTGCACTACCATAGCACAAACTGACCGTTAGGGGGGGGGGAATACAGGTATTACATAAAGTTTAAAAAGGTCAAGACTCAGTGACCAATATATGTACCACTGCAGCAGACTACAAGGTAAATGATTTCTGTACACAAACACGTGCTGCAGACAATTATTGATCTGTTTGGAACCATTGTTAAAGAGAATTCGCAAATGGTCGAGTACTCGAGTACAAGGTGGAAGCAGAAATGCAAGTACCCGAGTAACAAAATTTCTACCCATGGTGACCCTGATAAAAAGTTATTGTTCAATTAAAGCTAGCTTAGTCTTTTTGTTCCAACTTTAAATTCTATGGATCCTCTTCACTTCCATAATTTTTATGTGTACACAATAAGCTTCTTTCACATCGCCTGAAATTCTTAAACACAGCTGTTGAAACATGTGGATATGCTTATTCCTTAATATAGATTTACACATTTTCCATTTTCTCTTTTTTCAGTATATAAAGCTTCGCCTATAATATTTAGCTCTTTGTAAAATGATAAAGTTCATATACATGTATATATACATGTATATATACATGTATATAAATAATATTATTTCAATATGTTTGTAATACATTTGTAGCAAATCTTGAAGCTCTGACAGAAGAGGCAGAAGATGACTCCAAGCCTAATCGTCGCGAAGATGATGATTCATCAGATTCCGATGACGTAACTCATTTCATTCAAAATTTTATGCTTACATTTTTTATCATTTAACAATAGTATTAAATTCCTAACAAACATACAGTCATTGAAATTTTGATTATTTTTGTAGGATGGGGATGGAGGAGTTAGAGGAGAAGAACCAAATAAATTTGAAGGACTGTGCGATGGCGTGTTGAATTCTTTAGCATTAGTTCATGCAAGCATGGGTGAAGTAAGTATCCTTATAACTTTGAAATAGAGTTGAACACATTAATATATGTTTTCTAACTTTTGGAAACCTCAAAATTATTCTTTATTCCATTTAGAGTCAAATTAATTAGGTCCAACTGTACTGGTATAAAACAGGCAATGGTATATTTTACATGACATAATATTACCATAAGGTTAAGTAGTTTGTACTATGCCTATTTAAAATGTGTTTATAATTTTAGATGCTCTCACTCAAAGATGAATTATTAAAGCATGCGCTACCACCAAATGTTCTTGTTCAGATTGCATTGTCAACAACTAAAGTTTTCCGAAGGTATTTTGTTAGTTAAAGATTTCAAGAGATCACAGCACTACTTTTTTTATGTGCAGTAGTATTACCGGTACATGTAATTTTGATTGTAATAGATATAATGTGATAAGCCTAAATAAATTTTTTTTCAAATATCAACAAATATGACTGCTGAACTTTGATTTTTAGTATAAGTGACATGCATATGCCCATTAATGAACTGGTACGACTGGTTCGTCTCTATTCAACCCCTTGGGAAGAAAAGAGTGCAGCTTTACAGAAATTGCATGAAGATTATGAATCGAAAAAGAATCAGCTCAATATTGCTGTAAAACGATTAGAAATGATTGATGCTCATGTAAGTTTTATTTTATGAATCTCAGTGTGTGAGATGATAGTTCGCTCAAAATTTTTTGTCTTAATTTGAAGTGAAAATAATTGTGATAGTCAGTCATGTGGCATATTATTGATAATGCGTTCTTATTATTATTTTAGTCTAAGAGAATTGCCAGAGAAAGAAGAATTATGAACTGGGAAAAGCTTTTCTCACGACTGACTTCCACCAGAGGACACGGCCGAAGATGGAAATTCCTTATTGAATCATTTAAACGAAAAGCTGCAGAAGGGTAATTTGATTTGATACAATGTAATGACAATTTAGAAAAAAAGCTAATACCTTAAAGATAATGCTAAGTCAAAAAACAATTTTCTATAAAAAATCTAGTAGCAATGGATGATGCCTTTTGATTTTGAAGTGTATGGAAATTAAGATGTCTATTTTTCACATGTGGTATAATATTAATCTCTGAGAAAACACCATACTTCAGTTTTCTACAAAAACATACGGTCATGTGAACATTGCATAATCTCATGATCTTGCATAGACGTACCATATACATATGATATCTAACAGCAGGCATCACATTTAAAATTGGCAAGATAGGGGCTTCATTCATTACATATTCTTCAGTTCCCAATTGCGCGGGACGTGTTGCACAGTAGAATTAATCCAAACCAAACAGTCCATTGACTACTTCCGGTCGCTCGCGTTATTGTAAACTGACACGACTTTAAATATTCTAAGGTAATTTTCATCTATCACTTATCCTATGTCATTCATGTAAAGTATTTTCCTAATAGAATTTTGAGTGAGGATTATGAATCTGTAATCGGATTTTAGTTAGCATTGAAATTGACGAAGATATGGGCAGAATACCAGTCTTCGTGAAAAAAATGCAGACGACCTGTGTAGTTTGTGCATGATACAAACGTTTTAACTTCACTATTATGGAGAATGCATGCCTCAAATAGCGTTCCTGGTAGTATTTTTAATGAGGATTACGAATATGTAATCGGATTTTAGTTAACATAAAAATTGACGAAGTTATGAGCAAAAGCCGGTACTTGGTCAAATTTGCAGACAGCCAGTGAAGAAAAAAGTTGACAACTTCACCATATGGAAGAATGCACGCTTCAAATAGATGTACTTACTTAATTTTCCAACGTCTATCAGTGTAACAGCCATCAATGTTGTGTAGAATACACACTTTGAATGATATAGCATTAAATGCGATTTTAAATGGGCTTATAACATATACCGGAAGTACCCATGGACTTTTGTCTCTCAAATGTTTATAAAATATGACGAGTGCGCAACTTTTCTGCGCAATTGGGAACTGAAGAATGGCGTTTATTTATGTCTGACAAAAATCATTCAGTTTACATTTCACATTTTTCACATGTTTTGATAGTTTTATTTCTGAGCTTTGATTGCTAGATGTACAGCCCTGTTAAATTGAATAGGATTTTGTTCATGCACAAAATCCATCATATTGCTTCTATCAAAGCGTACTTTTTTGCCCACTGAGTATAACCTTTAAATTTATGCCAATATGTTATTCATCTAGCATTGAAGTTTCAATAAGAAAAAAATACAATGATACTTGCGCTAGAATCTATGCAAACCATTATTGTGTATATTTATAGTATTTTCATGTAAATTGAAATTCCATTCTAAATGAAAATGTATGTATTTAAGCCCTAAGTTGATAATCAACTTAAAGCCTATGAGTATTTAGACTAGGCAATAGAATAGTCTGTTATTGTATGTTCGTGGTTGAGAAAAGTTTAATTCTTCTTGAATGTTGTGACAGTATTGGACCTCTACAAGCATATGTAGATGCCATGGAAAGAAAGGCAGATTCTGACAATGAAGAAGAGAATGAGTATGACAAAGACATTGACACACAAATGGCACAGATGACACCTACTCCTAGTGAAGAGCGTAGGCAACATTTACAGGTGAACTACCATCACCGTTGATATCATCTGGTGACTGAAAAAAAAAATGTTACAAGTAATATAATAAAAATGAATGTACATGTAAGCCTGCAAATAGTTTTACGGCTTTTTATGTCTTTTTTTATGTTCAGCATTCACATTTTTTCTGAAGAGATTAGACTGTGGTATATTTTTCAAAGTCAACATGCAAATTACTTTTGCTCTTGTACTTTTATCTTATTTGTTATATATGTAGTTGCCCAAAGAGGAAGAAACTACTCCACTTGATGAAGAAACAGAGTCAGAAGAAGAAGATGATACTCCTGTTGAAGTTATTCAAGTACCGACTCCTGTAATCAAAGAAGTTCCTGTTTATGTCAAACCTCCATCTCAAGATGCTGAGGTTTGGACACATGAACCCGAATATTCTCGTCAACTTCATCTCCGAGTGTACAAGCCAGAGGGTCTTGAATATCGTGAACTGAGATGTGTTTTGTCATGTGGGGGAAAACAGCATCATAAAACTGAACCTTTGGATATTGAGCTTGTCGTGGTAAGACTATTTACCATAAACTGTTTCATAATTGAGGTAAATAAATTGTTTGAATAAACAGATGGTTCATATAGCATCAGTTTACTACATGAATATCCTGTCAGTATCTCATGATCTTGATATAGATCTAACACATATGTTTAATTGTCTTTCTTACCACTAAGTTTAAAGTTTTAAAAACTCAATATAGATTCTTTGACTTTTATTTTTAAATAAAACATAATATGTGACCATACTGCCACATGCTAATACATACAATATTGTTAATATAACACAGAAATCCAAAGTGAGAGGAACTATAGTTGTTTCTGTACTGCTGATGCTTGTATACTTGTGTAAAGAGCTGATCAACTGCCAATAAAATATTTGAAATCTGTTAAACCAATAGGAAGATGATAAAAAAGAAGATGATAAAAAGTCTGAAGACGGTGAAAGTGAAAAACCAAAATCAGCAGAGTCTGGTAGTTCTAAAAGAAAAGCTAGCAAAGGGCGACTTATTGGTAGCAGAGTGGGAGGCAAGGCTGGTGGGCTGCTGCTTCATGAAGAAGAGATTTTGTCAAAAGAGAGGCCACCTCCTAGGTATGTTTCTTCATTGTTTTCTAAGATGCATATAAGTTTCATCTGTTGTCTGGTTTTGAAAAATACATATGACATAGTGAGAATAGCATATACTTGGAAAGAGCCCATATTTAGTGATCCTTAGTGATTCAAGCCATTTCAGATGATCTAACACGCACACCAGTACTTAGATCAATTGACAAATTACAATGCATTGTACTTTTTCGACTCGCTCAGAACATGCCAAAAATGTTGTAGCATAATGTATCAATCGAAAATAAAATAAAAATGTACTACTGCATGCAACCATCCAAGCTATATCCCCCCCACCCACCCCCACCCTCCCCCCGCCCATTTTGGTTGTTGTATAAAGTATTTTAATTAAACAACTCATGCAATGACAAATACTCACTGGTCAATATAACTATTGTTATTTGAGTTCCATTAATGTCAATATTTTTGCCACAATTATTTTCATTTAAAGGTATGAGGAGGTAACATTCAAAATGCCTGATGAAGTGAAACCAGGTATATGGAAGCCTAAGGATGTCAAGGAGACGGTACCGTCTACCATCAGAATTGCTGTACATCAAGGTTCTCATGAAGAGTTGATCGCTATGGCCAGCATAGAAATAGAAGATCTAGAATCTCTGGTTTGTATTGCTGTGACTGTTTTTTCAAAATTTTCTTTCAAGGATTTATTTTTATTATGAATGTAGCGGTTTTAAACCGATACTATTTATTAGATGTGTATTTTGAAATAACACATAAGGGATGCATCCTATTTATTTAGAAGTTTCTTTTCTCTCTAATCAGTGTACTGTTTTTTTCTTTGGTATTTATTTTCAAACTACCATTTAAATGTACCGTTGACTTCCTTCCAAAGAAGTATCTTTAAAAGGGGGAATTTTGGCTTATGGGAATTGATATATATTGTTCTCTTAAATTGAAAATTATATGAACAAAGGCTCAAATATATCCTGAACCATTTACTCATCAATATAGTGGTATACTAGAATGGAAGAATATGGTACGAAATGGGATTTATTATCTAGATAAAATGTAGTCATACCTTTCGCTTATTTTAATATATCTGGATGTGTATTTTTCAGTCTAGATAATTTAGGGTGTGTTGCTTATATTGACTTAATACTTTGTTAAAAGGAATTGCCTGCAGTATATGTGCCAGAAAGTAATGATGATGGCAATACCATGCCAGACTCAGATTCTTCACCTATAACTGTAGATCCACCTGCGCAGTTTAAGGTACATGTATACATATGAACACGTCCTTGATGTAAAATTATAAACTTACATGTACAGGTTTGATGAAATAACTTACAGAACCATATAAAAAAAAGGTGTATTTTGTACACAAAGAAAGCTTTTTAGTTATAAAATCTGACTTTTCACAAAATTTCTAAGTACTAAAGAATTGTGCATAAATATTAAACAAACTTTTTTGCATAAAACCCTATCTTCTTAATGGCATCATAGAGAATCTATCTTAGTATTGGTTTGGTGTGAGTCATAGTATGAAGGTAGCTTGTGATTTTAGAATGATTAGTAAAGAATGTGTTTCCCTATTTTTGGAAAAAGCTTTATGTACGGCAATATGGGTGAAAACTTCCAGAGACAAGTAAATAAAGTTCTGATACGTCTATTTTATTGTTATTAAAACTATTTGCTGTTTGTCATCTTTGATATACAGTATTATGATAATAATCTGGTTTTTATATGTGTCAATGGATAATGTAGGATACGGATGCAACCCATTTCCCACTGTTTCCTATCATCCCACGTGTGGGAGAATCTGCGAGTAATCCATGTGGACAAGTTCCCATTGCCTGTTATTGGAGCAAAATTCCGAAACCTCGGGTCTTCCACAAACTTACTGGTAATTTTGCGGGGGTAATTTCCCTCTTCTTTTTATAGGTTCTCATTTATTGAAGTTCAATATATATTTGCTATCACATGTGCATAATTTACAAAATATTTTTAAATCACTAGATTGTATCGATTTTAAATTTTGGGGGGTCTTTATTTTTGTGTGTGTATTTCAGAAAGTGAAAGTGTAAATGACATAGTTTATGATGTGACTGGATTTGACATGAACGTTCTCACTAAAGAAGACTTGCATAAAGAGTATGTTGACGAGTGTCTTTCTGTGCCACGCTTCACTCCAGAACGTGAACTGATCGAAGAACCAAAAGAGGTACTGTGAAGTCAGCTGAAGGGCCTCATAGTGTACTTTTCTATAAGTGATGTTATTTTGTATTAGGTTGTGTTTTGTCATTCACCTAAAGATTGAAGAAGAAACAAAATACATGAATCTAGTTGTGGTTTCTGGATGAATTTTCCCCATCATATAAGTTCATATATGACTAGTCATCAATTACATGAACATGTATGTACAAATGAACTAAAAATGTTCATAATATTAATTTCTTTTCTTCAAATTATTGTGCTGGTAAAATATTATTACAAATATTGAAATAAAATCACCTTGTTTTGCTCTATTATGCATTATTCGTTTTTTAGATTCATTTGACAGATATGATATTGCATGTATTTTGGTATAGGAAACTGTTCTTCGAAGTGACTATGACCGAATGCAGCAGTCTCATAGAGAAGAAATGGAAACTGTTACCGATGAATATGAGTGAGCATTTTTTTTCTTCTATTTTAGATGTTTTGACGTCAGTCCTTTGCTTATACCCAAATCAATTAACCAAGCAAAGTCCTAACCTGTACACATTTGTTCAGAAAATAAAGCACAATAATAATGAGAGTTACATCAAGATGATGTCTTTTAAAAAAATTAGGGAGCGCATTGCTGAGTTGGTTACTGCGATGCAGCAGATGCAAGTGGCATTGGAGAATGAAGCACAGAAGAGACTCCAGGAGGCTCTAGAAGCTGAGAGAAATCGTCCTCGGACACCAGCCACTGCCGGAGAAACGCCACATCCACCCCCGCCACGGGCAAAAACTATGTGAGGCTAAATTTCCTTATTAACCATTTAATGACCGAAGTAGTAAATCGTGGTATTATTATGTATATAATAGCAGTATAAGTAGTATTTAGGTCTTTTTGATTGCAATAATATGAACCATGTAGCAATTGTCAATTGATACTAAATTGCCATTCATATTTTATAGTTAGTGTTTTTACATACAATTTGATATGATTAGTTCTCTTTAGAGCTGGAAAGCTTTCACAAAATGTAGAATTAAAAAACAAATTGATCCCTTATACACCCCATTTTATTCAGAACTACTGTTCCAATGGAGAGGCCCAAAAAGCCAGTAAAGACAGCAAAAAGTGCGCAATGGGGGAAAGACCTTCCTGAGGACGTAAGTATCATAAGCATTAATGGTGTTACGTAAGCTCCTATGCATTTGGATACATGAACCAATACAAGCAAAGTTTTTCTTCCCTGATTTCGGCCAGTGGCTGTCCCAACTACACAAATTGCTCTTACATTTTAATTAAGCTTTACATGATCAAAATGAGTGTACATGTATTTGCAAATTTACAATTTGAAAATGCTGAAATTTCTGTAAGTGTGCATATATTTTTAGGTAATATATTAGATGCACAAAACTTTTTGTATAGGGGCGGCATTTTACTTTGAATTATTTCCAATAATTTTCCGAATAAGTGTCTGAGGAAAAAAAAATTGTGTCATTAACTGCTATGCATTTTGTGAAATGCAATTTGTTGTCAATGGTGAAATGTAAAATTGGTTCATAGTGCAGTGCATCTTGCCACAGCAAGGTATCATCTATCAAATGTTATAGATAGATGTATACCATTACCCCGAATTGGTGAAGATGAGTGCAGTGTAAAATCATAACAAGCGCATTTGTTTCTATTTAATTTTTAGTTTTTTGAACGACTGGCTCTGTTTGAACTACAACATCAGCAGCACCAGCAGGAGTTGCAGGAGCGGGTTGGTAAAGAGGTCAGCCAGCGTATAGAGAAGAATCTGGCAGGAGAATTCAAGATTGCCAATCCCGAGGATCAAGAAATATATGATGCTTTGAAAGGTACACTTGGCATTTATTTACAGTAAATGTTCAATCCAGTAATGTATGTATTCTTTTTTTTCAAATACACAAACTGTTCAAATTGAACTTATTGCAAGTGAAAACCCACATCTTAATTTGACAAATGTGTGACTTAAAAGCCTGCAGGCATTTGGATGGTTGCATAGCATACAAAAGAATATGCATGATTTTTACTTTTTTTTATATATATTCACTGTGAATCTTGGATACTCAACAAAGAACATCCCAATCCCAGGTAAACAGGCATACTTACAAAATCTTATAAGCAAGACCGAAAGTTTCATAAAAAATCTAAGATGGCGAACATATTTCTTCCTACAACCGAAGCAAAAACCAGAAAGCAAAGAAACATATGGCTTTCCCTCTACCAAAACCCCACCTAAGGTACCTGAACTCACCCAACTTGAAGACGAAATGCTAAAACTGATTCAAAATATAAAATTCAAGAAAACCAAAAACGAATTCCAAAACCAACTAACTAAAGACATAAAAAGAATCACAAATTCCAATGACCTACTCATAGGAGCAGACAAGACAACCAACTTCTACAAAGTAAAAGTGGACGACTACAACAAACTGCTGAATGAAAATATAACTAAAGACTATAAAATAACGCCACCCACTATAGAGAAGGAAATCAATGACATAGAAAGAGACATAGCTTATGAATTGGAATTAGAAGACCGTATACAAACTAGAGCAAAAAATGAGGCATTCATCACACTCAAAGACCATAAACCTAACTTCCACAACAAACCCACATGCAGGCTCATAAACCCTTCAAAATCAAACATTGGCAGAATAAGTAAACAGAAGCTGGAGAAAATAAATACCACAATTAAAAACAAAACAAAATACAACCAATGGAAGAACACTGAAGAAGTGTTAACGTGGTTCAAAAAAATAGAAAATAAGAAGAAACACTCATTCATTTGCTTTGACGTTTGCAATTTCTACCCCACTATAACGGAGAATTTACTGAACAAAGCCTTAGATTTCGCAAGCAATTTCATAGATATCACAGATGAAGACAGACATATAATACTACAGGCCAAAAAATCAATCCTTTACAGCAATAGCGCTTCATGGTCAAAAAAAGATAGTACATTTGATGTGACAATGGGCAGTTTTGACGGCGCGGAAACATGCGAACTTGTGGGTCTTTACATGCTGTCACAGATGCAGGACCTAGGCATCAATGTAGGCCTATACAGGGATGATGGCCTTGCAGTATCCGATAAAACACCAAAAGAAACGGAAACAACAAAGAAGAGAATTTGCAAAATTTTTGAAAAAAAATAACCTAAAGATCACAATCGAAGCTAATCTAAAGAACGTTAACTTCCTAGACATAAATTTAGACCTCAGATCCGAAATATATAAGCCGTACGCAAAACCCAACAACACCCCACTCTACGTGCATAGAAGCAACCACCCCCAAGTATAATAAAGAATATCCCAATAAGCATCAACAGGCTCATAAATAGCATCCCCGCGAACGAACAGGTGTTCAAACAGGCGGCACCAGAGTACCAGCAGGCCCTGAATGTCAGTGGATACAAGTATAATTTAGAATACCAAGATATAAGAATGGGCGCAACAAATAGCATGAAAAGAAAACGAAAGATTACCTGGTTCAATCCACCTTTTAGCCAAAATGTACAAACAAATGTTGCAAAATGCTTCCTAAAGATAATAGACAAATGTTTCCCAGCTGACCATAAACTGCACAAAATCATAAATAGGAATACAATCAAAGTTAGCTATAGTTGTATGAGGAATTTGAAAAGTATTATATCACAACATAATAAGAATATCATTCAACAGCATGAAGAGAACAAAACGCACCCACAGAGAGATAGCATAGCCCCAACAACAGACTGTAATTGCAGAGACAAAGCAAATTGCCCAGTAGGAGGAAAATGCCTTGAAAAAAATATTATATATCAGGCCACCGTCAAACCAACAAACACCAACAAAGAAGAAACATACATTGGATTAGCATCCACCACTTTCAAAGAAAGATACAGAAACCACATAGCCAGTTTTAAGAATACAAAGAACAGAAATGCCACAACGCTCAGCTCACACATATGGTCACTAAAAGACAATAGCATACAACACAAAATAACATGGAGAATAATAGAAAAGGCACAACCATACAGGACGGAAACAAACAAATGCAACCTGTGTCTGAGGGAAAAATTTATAATAATATGTAAGCCGCAGTTAGCATCTTTGAACAGCAAAAATGAACTTGCCTCTGAGTGCAGACACAAAAAGAAATTCCTCCTCTCAAGTAGTGCATTATGAATTTAATTTAAAATAGCAAAAATAAATAAGCAGAACGATATGGACCTCACAAAACGAACAAACAATTTAAAGTACAATTTTAGGACACGGTTTTAACTGATAAATCACCAATATTACATTTATAACATATTTTTAAAACCATGTAATTTCTAACCGAGTATTCATAAGTTCAATTTTAGTATGCTGTAGTGTGTTATATTAGGGATTGGCATGTCAACAGTTTGGCTCTGATGAGTGGTGTTGTAACCACGAAACAGGCTTGTAAGCCATGAGTGTGTGATTTTCATGTGAATAAACTAATATAATTGGCTCCCTTATGGTTGAGCATAATTTCATCATGCTTTGTCCATTTTGGGTTGAATGCATACTTGTAAGTGATGATTGCATACCAGCAAGAGTAAACAACATGTTTTTATGAAACAAATTTTCACAAAGAGGTAAATTAAGTTTGATTGTTGTGTTTTGTCTTCAATAAACTTATAAGAACAAAAATCGTGGAAAAAACTATATATATATATATATATATATAATGTTTTAAATAAATCACGTAAATATGAACACTTTGTATAATTTCATCATGCTTTGTCCATTTTGGGTTGAATCAAAACATTCTGTTACAGATGTAAGTCTGCCGGCAGTGTTTATGCCAAGCAAGAGTAACAACATGACGATTTTTAATCCCCGAGCACACAACTATTTTCACAAAGCAGGTAAATTAAGTTTGATTGTTATTGATTTTGTCTTCAATAAACTTATATGCTAGATGGGTACAACATTTAGACTTCTCGTGGAAAAGCTGACTTTGAAAGAAAATATTTTAGGTTATTGTGGGACTTATTTTTTTTTAGAGCTAGCAAAGCCAATATTTCATTATTGGCTTTCAGGAATCAAAAGGTAAACTGCCAAGCAGTGATTCGCCATTGAGATGTTAATGTTATGTAATACTATTATTTCCCGCAATACTTAAAATTTGGGTTATGCTAGTACTGCGATCATTGTTTGCATCAAGTTTTAACTCAAATCATACATTAGACGTACTAAAAAACATACTATATTGTACCATTTTTTATTTTTCCAGGAGGAACTGCTCGTTTGACACAGCCTCCATCCATGATCCAGTTGCCCCCGATACCTCAAAATGTATCCTTTTTTACATAACAATCATCAACGTGCTTAATTTAAGGCCAAATGTCAAAAATGTCTTGCATCAAATAACAGCACTATTGAGATGTCATTATAAATTACGTGTTTATATAAATGCCCATCTCGTAAAATGACCAAGATGCAATGGTAAAAAAGGTCTGCAAATTATTTATCTTTTTTAATCACTAAAGTAGTAAATGGTTATAACATAGAATAAGTAAGCTCAAATTTAGGCATAGTAAATGTATAGCCTTAAATAGCAGTTTATTAGTATTTTCAATGACTTGTCATTCAGCAAAGGACAAAACTTAAGTTTGAATAATCCTTAATATCATGCACAGAAAATGTCTGTCTGTAATTTGTTTGACCTGAGTCGGAACTTCCAGCAACCAGGAGGTCAAGAATGGCTGATGCAGCGATATTTGCACACACAAATCGCAAAACAGCAAATGCGACAAGAGCAAGGACAGCAAAAGCAACAACAGCTTGACAATCCAACGCCTCTCACTCCTGCACCAACATATTCCACACAAACTCAAATGTTGGAAAGTACATATCAGCCAACAAGAGCACGAGAAATATCAGCCGGTAGTGGAAGGTCTCGTGGAGGAGGACCTGAAATGGATTAATATAGGGCAGTGTAAATACATTTCTAATGCACAAATTGTGATTTTTTAAGTGTCATACTGAATGAGTAAGTTTCCAGACAGCCTAAGATTAAATCAAGGATCTCAAAATCGATGTACAGTGGTTACATTAGTGTGTTTAGGGAATTTTTTTGCAGATGATATGGACGATTGTTATTTGTTAACTGTTACAGCATTTCTGTTTTCCTTGGTTACATTGGTGACATACATGTACGGTAATGATCTATCATTATATCACTCTATCAAGGTCACACCCTTGAATACTGTTCTCTGATTGGCTGAGATCCAAAATCAGCCGGGGATAATTACTCGATGAACCATGGGTGAATTTGGCCCTCTGACAGTAGAAGCGTCCGCCATGTTGAAACCGTCGATTAAAAAAACATAATCAACTATATTTACGTTACCACACAGATTTAGATACACACATTTAGAGAAATAGTCATCACAATATAATGCCCCATACTACTAGTACTAATAGTTAAATGTAAATGTAAATGTCTGGTTTATAGTCTTGATCCAAGTTTTGATCTCACTTATTGATCTTCAATTGATCATTTCTCACATACTTACATCGGCAGCACATTCAGGGCAGCACATTCAGCGCACAATGCGATGACCTGTACCTAATTAACGTGTAGGTGCCACGGAGCAGTGTGCAACCTGCTAGGGGTAAGTTTGATCAACACCCACCACCATATCCGACTGGGAATCGAACCCACTTCTGGTCACGAGTCCAACTCCCTAACCACTCGGCCACGGAAGCACACTAGTTAAATTTGAACCGGATTAGGAGGCATATTGAGCTCAGCATTTGATGCAGCCAAGCGTGAACTGTTTAGACTAGTATCGCTGTATTGTAGTCGAACGAATCTTTTGATTGTTCAGAAATAATTTGTAAGTAAAATCGGTACTTTGAAATGTGATAAACCTTGTGTTATTAGTTACAGTGATTAAAAATTGCTTAAAGAAATGTTAAAAACCGGATAATGCTAATAATGTGTGCACAACCAGTAGAAGGTAGTATGACATGTCATTCGGAGTGACCAATGGAGAGCTTTTCCCATTTAATAAAAACTGTTTGTGAAGGTTAATCGTGGTATATTGAATATATGTCATGGTTTTTCGGTCAATATGCATGAATCAATGCCCTCACTTTGTGAATATTGCCCTCGCAAGCTCGGGCAATATTCACAAAATTCGGGCATTGATTCATGCATATTGCCCTCAAAACCATGACATATTTCTTCAATATTTAATGGATCTGGAAACAAGTGTTCTGGAATACCTTCATAAAGTTTGATAGAATTGTACGTATGCTTCATTTACCATATAGTATTGGGAAATACTTAGCCATCTAACTCAACTACCAACCAGGTCCAACCTAAGACTTTCCAATGTAGAGATCAGTGCCTTAATTATAAAATCATATCTTCACATCAAATCATGCATTTAAAATCTGGCACATCAGGATTTTCCCATTTTTGCCAAATACAGTCAAATTTCTGTGATATTATTCTACTTGTATTTTTGCTTGTTGTTTAATTAGATTTTTAAAATAATTATGATGCATCTTTTGTTGTATAAGTGCTTTTTAGCACAAGTGCATGACCCGCAAATATTGTTCATATTAGAGGGAATCAAAAACGTGTTGGCCATATTTTTAAACTACTTTAAAAAAAATGTCTAGATAATGAGATTACTGCATATGTATGTCTATTTAAAGTTATGGACAAGTAATTTGAAGTAACTGCTTACGTTTCTATGTTCATATACTTTTATTTTCTGACCTATTCAATTTCATAGACTTGTAGATGTTATGGAATAGGCTTTTTTGCAAAATTGTGCATCGAATACAATTTTTTTGATATAAATTTTTCTTAAAAAGAAATAACTAGATGTTTTCGCCAGTTTTTTAAGGGATCAATAACAAATCCAAATGATAGAAAATCTTGAATGGAATGGTTAAGAAATAGACTGGGCAGCTAGGCCACACCCTCAAATTGAGGAAAAATTAGAGCCTGTTAAAATAAATGTAAGATTTGATTGAATTAATTTTGCCAAAACTAATGGATGTAAATGTTCACTTATTGTTTGTAAAATCTAATATAATGCACATTTTCCTCACTTTTGCCAAACAAGTTATTTATGAACTATTTTGAAGTAAGATATTATGTTAACGAACATTGATGTTGACTTTAGAATAAAAATTATGGAAGTACTTATTTCAAATATTTTATTTTTTTATAAATCTAATATACATGCTAAACTAATGAATACAGCAACCTACACACATGTACATAAATAATCCAATTGCTAAAATCAACTCCTTGGAAACATTTTGAAAAACATAGATTACAACATTAATTGGGACATTAAAAAAATACCGTAGTGTGCTATTTTAAGATTACATTTTGGTGTCTGCAAGATGTAAAGGTTTAAGTCTCCCACAATAAGTGCTTTTATCCTGCTATAAATTTTGCTTTTTCACAAACCATATCATTTCTTGCAATAACTTTTCCATCGATCAACATACATGTGCAATAATTGGTCCCTTAACCGCTCAGAAATATTTTCTTTTTCCCCCCAAACATTCAGCTATCAATTTATTTCAAGCATAATTTTCGCCTAGCAAACTAATAAATGCACATACAATTTTGAAGTGGTTCAGGCCAGTGCTGCCCTTCCCATGAATCGTTTCCCAAATTTTGGATTATTTTTTTCTAAATGCAAAATACAGGTGATTCAAGAAGCAAGCATAATATAAATACACAATTGTGACTTATTGGATGTGTAACATCAAATTTAACCCTGCATTATTCTGTCTCTCAGTTTCTTAAATAAATTATTGATTACAATTTTGGAAGTGCAAGTTTTAGCAAATACTGGAGCAGTAACGGTACATTACTTGTATAGTGAACATAAATCATGTTCACATTCAGTTTTACAAACTGCATGTTTGCTTTCAGAAATATTCACATAAATTTTAGAATTATAGAAAAGCAAAATAAAACATTCCACAACTAGAACAAGAAAAATACTGATCTGATCAACAAAACAAAGTTAATACTTAAACCTGGGACTGTCATATAACAAAAAAAGAGAAAACATTTGTTTGCATGGTTTAAGTTTAAAAGTCAGCTTTAATTTAAAGAATTAAATTAGTTTCCTCACACATTTTAGAATTGGAATAAAATAACACAATGAAATATATACACACATCAGAACATTCTAATACTCATAATATAAGGCTATAATCAAGTCCAATAACATTCATAATCAGTCATTTGAGAAACAATTGCACAATGCTTCGGGACTTTCCAATGAAGATTGTATCACAAAAGGGGGGACCAATTGACAACACATGGTTGATAACTTTTCTAAACAACAATTCTATACAATTCAACATCTACAATAAAAAAAAAAAACTTTTCAACAAAAAACACCTCCTTTTATGTAGTATATCCAAACAATCAACACCATAAAAGATGTTTTGAAAAATTACAAAACTTCCACAAAATATTCAAGTCACACACATGGTCCGAATGTATATTACCAAATGCATAAAAATCATTTCAAATGATATACAGCTATTAGTGGTAACGTCAAATACGGTTCTATATAATGCAATGATGTAGCAATATTTGATATGTAAGCATACAAGATTTCCTGTGTATAACCATTCATTTTATTATTGTACCTATTATTATTTCCTACTTCAGTGAGATCTATTCATATTTCATATCGAGGAAGGGCATCTGTCATGTAGATAACAATACTTATCTTACGATACACTAATCTACAGTCAAAGATGTATAAATATATAAATATGCGTCAATATTTAAAGCATACCGATATAAACACTCGTAAATAAAATATATATATGTCGCACTGTCACTTCCTACAGTTAGAACATCTCAAACAGTCAACATTACAACTATATGATAGTAGTTTTTTTAACAATACTAACTTCCTACCATCAAATGGTAATGAGGCAGGTGTTAAAAAAATAAGTGCTTTTAAAACACTCAGAAATCCATGAATAAGGACCAATATCTAATGTTAGCATTTGATATTTCTAAAAAAACTTAGCACTACATATTAACATACGCAGCAAACAAGTGATTTTCTAGTAATTCTACATCTCATTTCAAAGTATTCTATTCCACTATATACAGCTGACGCAAATGTCACATTGCACAGCCACTGTGGATTCAACACTGTTGTAGATTCATTCAAATAAAGCAACACACTGATTCTAAATGACCTCCAAGTATACTTTCAGGACACAGGTCTTGTACTTCATACTTCAATTTCCTATCTTGCTGCCAGATGAGCTGATAGATAATTACTACAATTTGTACTGGAATAAGCATGCAGGATTGCTGATTCTCATATGGAAGAAAATTTTCACAAGTTACATTTGCATTGTAAAGTCAAGCTGAGGTGATTTTTTTTAATGAATCATTGGAATAATCATGTCATTTCGAGCATTTTAATTTTGCCACGAAGTTCTACCAATCTATACTGTATATCTCCATCATAGTTGTATTCATTATTGATATATAAACAATTTCATGGGTAAAATATAGTCATTTTAAAATGATACCTGACAAGTTAAGAGAGCATTCAGTTACTGTTAATTTCAGGTAACGGTGAGAAAGAGAATTAGGGGATTATTTCCAAAAGTGATGAATGTAATTACATGAAATTTTACCAGTATATGACTTGAAAACTCTTGTAATAACTGTGAAATTTTCATAAAGATTGGACATTTCCTATAGCTTCCTATATATTCCTATACTAAAATCCTGACTGCTTAAGTCCAATTGAACAGCCACTGTGAAATCAGCACTGTTGCAGATTCATTTAAATTAATTAACACTCTTATTCTACATGATCCGCAAGTAAACTTTTAGGACACAGGTCATACTTCAATTTCCTATCTTGCCGCTGATGACCTTATATCTCATATATGTATACAATTGTTGCCGGGATATGAGATATATTTACTATAGGGTTGTATAGGCAACTAAATTAAACATCTGTCTGTTCATTATGAATATTTCACATATATTAGGAATTTTCTAGACATATACTGACAAAATTTCATTCAAATGCATTCAAAGAACTTTGGAGATAATCCAATGATTCTGATGATCTCCAGTACCTGAGAAAAACAATACACGTTCACTTGTATTATAAAAATGCTAGGTAAATAAGATGTTTGAAATATGATCAAGAAATAATAATATGTCACAATTCCAGCCTTCCATATATATACTATGTAAAATTCATATTTAACATGATCACGATGTGGAATGAAAATACATCAAAGTCCTATCTTAACTAAATGTTCTTTATACATGTAACTCTATTCCAAAATTTTGTGTCCACAATGAAATCCATACATGATCCTTTTTGTAAGATACATAGCAAAAATGAACAAGCAAACGTTACCAATACTGTTATGATTTGCTTATAGAAGATACCCAATGTTTCTATATCATTCTGTTTTTTCTTTATTAATTGTAAGATTTTACCATGCGATTTTTAGTTTATCATGTTACTTTACTTATGACTTCTTGCGATATGGACCCTTTTTCAAATAATATCTACTGGCATGGTTAGAATGTCAAATTGCTGCCTGGGAAGTTGGTATGCTCTTGAAGTGCAAGATTATTTTCCTGAGGTATTTATTTACCTGAAATATCTATTCACTTTTACTCCAAAGGTAGAGGAAGAGACTAAGAGATGTTATATTTGGTGCAACAAAAGTCAAAACTTCATATATCGAAAACACAGGAAAATTATTATAAGGAGACTCACTATACAGAAGAACAAGATTGCATGCAAGGTGGTAGTTAACAAACACCCAGGAAGCTACAAATGATGATCTTGTACTGCACTGTTGCAGCGCTAAGATTTACCGTGATTATTTGACATAAAGGTAGATGCTGTCGGAAGTGTTCTCTACTACTAACCAAGACCACTTGTACTTAACTTGTGTGACTTTCACGCCAAATACCATTATTGCATGTTGTTCTCCATGTAGAAAATTAAGTTCACATACAATTCACCACATGAATAGTAATAAACATCTGCACTCTATTTTTTTCTAAGTTGCAGAGACTACCTGTATGGATAAAAATAATTTTCCATTCAAATCCTTTTTGTAAAATGAAACAGTAATGAGTGATTCCTTACAATATTCCATCACAACTAAACATGCTGTATCCATTTTTCTATTTCCGCCTATTTTTTCGGTTCCGATGGCTCGAGTAAAGTGAATGATGAACAGGTGAAGAAGTTGACAGAGATGAGAGCGAGACAGTTCGAGTTTTTCTTTGAGCTTTCTCGGGTACCCACTCATCTGGCAATCTGCAACACAGAAAATCGTTTTTTCTAGATCCATTTTCATGAATGTATGACATTTGACAATTTAAGAATCACTCAATATAACCCTGTGCATTTGGTATAGTTGAGACTTCAGAGGCAGAAAAAAAAAAAACAAATTAAGAATTATTGTAATTGTAAGTTAACTGGTTGGTAACATCAAGTGCTCTTGAATAAACTTGAATATGGGCCATTCAAACTTAAGTTATCAACTAGCGTTACAAATGTTACAACTAATGCTTTTAATACTTACATGTTAGGGGGCTGCCAAGATATTAATACACTCTCACTTCCATCATTATTACTTCTTTTAGCTATCACCTATAAAAAAAGTGACGGGAAATTGCACACCATGATTGTACACCATGATAAAGAATTTAAATTTACATAACAATGTACTATACAGTATCTTGATGGATTTGGAAGTAAGAACTGACGTACAGTATTCTTTACCAAGCCTATATATCTTATAGCTAATACTGGGACTTGAACACCCCACCCTCACACCCACAAAAAAAAAAAAAAAAAAAGTATAACACACTGCCACTAAACCACTCGACCATCCTGACTGAACTAAATTCTGTGCCATTTGAACTATAGGATGTTCATTGTTCTGTCTATCATCTATATTGATAGATTAATAAAATGTGAAAGAATATAAGTCAACCATGTTAGGTTTCTTATGTTTAGGTCATCAAACCCCTTATGTACAATTGAGCTTCATGGTTTGGGCTCTTTTCATCATCACAGGTGCCTTGACATATTTGCTAATGCCAAGGTAAACATATCACCCAATAAAAGAACCACTAAAAGTCCATCAAAAATTAATCTACTTTTAAACCTTTTAAGGTTTCTGACCACATTAAACAAATGCAATTGAAAAAATAATGCTTTGATCTCAAACAACCCTCACTAGATACCTTTGTTACACCATCAATCTAAAGGATCAAGTGCCAATGTTTTGATCTTTTAAGGTAATTATCTCTTGGTTGTGAAAAGAACACTGATGTTAATAATGGGAGACAAAGCATTATTCTTCATTTCAAACAATGTATTAGAAGTGATAATTGATCAATGAATAATAAGATGGCAGGTGCTAAAATTTTCTTTCTTTTGAGGACTAAACAAGCTACTAAAATAACTGGGTCTAGTCTAAAAGAGATGCGTTTTTGTGTTGGTTTATGACTTAAAGATTAAATACTTACAGTACTATGGAATGTTACGTGGTTGTCAGGGGAACCGGGAACCACATTTAATAAGGTAGATTCAGTGACACTTGCAAGATGAGATCTTACATGATCAAGGGATCCTGCGTCAAAGTAGTCAACAGTTTTCACTGAAAGAAATATATTTAAACAATTAAAGTTGACGTATACGGTCAGTATATTCAATGCTCTATATTATTGGAATATACCGTACGTACATTATTAATAGTAAATACATTGTCCAATATATCCTATTTTGAAAATAAAAAGGAATGAGCCTTTCTTCAAAAGAATTTAATAGAACATCCCATGAATATGAATAGTCATTGATAGATTCACTAGTTTAAAAAATAAAGCTATCGAATTTTTAGCATATGACCTGTTTGAAAATTACCAACAAAAATAAACCAAATAACGTACAGTAGCACAATAGTTGAATACAGATAAAATATGTATTTAATCTTTACAGGGAATAGTCATTTAAGAAGTGCGCCTATTTCAGCACAAGGGGTTTAAAGCTATATTTGGTGGCCAAAGATTTCAAAATGCACCTGGTCTTTGAAAAAGCGAGGTTCAAACATGAACTGATCAGATTTGTTTATGTAGGCAGTTAAAGACCCTAACATTTTAAAATTTCAAGAGAAAATAATTGGCTGCAATTCCAAGATTGCTTTCAAGTCACATATTAAGAAATGTGGGGATATTTTGTAAAAGCTCATAATTATTATTCATGGATATCTGAAAAACTAATAAGAAAACAAATTAAAGTTACTACTCACAAATTCACACACAATTTTCCACGTGAGTTCCCTTATACTTATTATTTAATAACAGACTGATACTATTGTGAAGACAGTGTACCATTCAAACATGAAAATTATATCAAATACAGTTCAAAATATATTCACAAAGGAAAAATATGTATACGCACACATATATATATACACATATATATATATATATATATATATATATATATATATATATATATATATATATATATATATATATATATATATATATATATATATATATATATATATATGATATATATATATATATATATATATATATATATATATATATATATATATATATATATATATATATATATATATATATATATATATATATATATATATATATATATATATATATATATAATTACCTTTGAAGATTGCATTTCTCTTTAATTTCTTCTTTTTAATAGTTTGGATGGGGTGCCACCATTGCCATTTCTGTTTGCAATAGGATTGTAAGTGTTGAAGTGGCTCTGAACATGCCGCTCTAGTGTAAACTGTGATGGGAATCTCATTCCACAATCCTCAATAATACACTTGAATGGTTTGTTTCCACTGTGTGTAGCCACATGACGTTCGAGCCATGCTTTTGAACTAGATACCTTATTATACACTTTGCAACCTGTCCACAAACACACATACTGATACGTAGATCCATCCTGCGATTTCTGAACCTGAGTATCCACATGCTTTTCTTTTATGTGGTCTGTTAATGCTGTTGGATCAACAATTGCTCCACATTTTGACCAACGGCATTCCCCAGCCTCTTCAGTTTTGTGACTTTGTGAATCTGAACCTTGTGAGCTCTGAGAACACTGAGAATCTGCACGATACAAGTTGCGACTAGTTGCTGAGGGAGAAAGAGTTTGATGAATGTCATTACCACGTTTAGATTCACTGTGCTGCCCATTTGAACGTGGCTCTTGATGTTGCACTGACAATGAAGTGAAACTTGAACATGACTGAGGGGTACTCGGTCTTGAGGTATCTGGCGAAACAGATATAGGCAGTGAGCATCCATTTTGGTGCAGGCATTGGCTTACTTTATGTTGCAGTTTTGAATCAGCACCATTGAACGAGTGTTTAATCGGGGTTATCGATCCTGGAGATGGAAACGAAACTCCTGTTGTTGGGGTAGCAACAGTCAATGCCCAGCTACCTGTGGTTTGAGACAGTGATTGACAATTTGTTCTACTTCCTGAGATGTGATTGCTGCCAAGAGGTGGAGAGGGATCTTGCACTGAAGACACTGGGCTGACTAAATCACACGATAAAACATGCTGCCTATTTGAGTGTGATGCAGGCAAATTTGGTGATAATCGACCACTATCACAGCCATTGCGCACTGGCATGTCAACAACGTTGTTGTTGTTTGTAGAGGTTTTTGAAGACGGTGAGAGAAGCACCACGTCATGTAGGTTAGTTTGGCACCTTCGAGTGATCCGTGGCGAGGTGGGACTTCTGAAGAATTGAAAAAAAAAGTAAATATGAAAGAATCACTGAAACTCTTATATATATACATTAAAAGATTTATACCACATAACATAACTATTACAAAGATAATCTGCATACACTGATAAGAATGGCAATGCAACTAAGCACCATCTTGAATAAGGGTTTTATCTGGCCTTAGATAGCTTACATTTAGCTCTATAGCTGGGTAAAGCGATGTTATATTTGAACACAAGTATGAACCTGAGGTATGAACCCAATTATCTAAGGCGATGTAGTATGGTTTGATATTGATTTCAGTGATAAATCAATGTTACTTTGCTTTATTGGAATACATTTTAATTTTGAATCTGAATGTGAATATGGTCAAAAATCAAATGTTGATGTGCTGAATACCTTGCTAATCTTAATTTATAACCCTTATACTAGTGCATTTGAATATCACCAGACCACAGTATTACTATAGGGACCTATAAATATTTAAATATTAAGAAAATTACATTATGAGGAGCTCATTTAACGTGTGAAAATTAGATTTAGACCTATTGAATTGAGTAAAATGTACTTCATTGGTACTTTAATTAGTACTAGCTGCTTTGTCATAATGCATGTTTTTGTGTTATTATTTACCATATTGTATTTTATTACTACAGTGTAGATTGATATAGCATATATTAACTTGCAAGTGAGTCTGCTTTTTATTTACTCAGCCTATACACACATAAGTCAATGCATGCATTGATCTATTAGACTCTATATCCTAGTGACAATGTCCTTAAGAACATGAACTTCATTCACATGAAACAAAACTATACATCTCACATGTTATACCACACATTATCTGGGCAGTGGATTAAGCATCTTTGTTTTAAACATTCGAGTCATTTAAAATGATATATGCATTTACACAAAGGAGTAGTTTTAGTGCACTATCATAGCATTTTTTTTCTCCAAAGGTCTAAAAACCCTATCATTGTTGTGAAGATGGTCGACTCTATTGTTTACATGGGTTGACAAGTTCAGATCTAGAACACATTTTCTCATGTAAATCCTAATAAATTTGATTCTAATTACCAGAAATTAAGTAACATCATATGAAAATACCTTAGAGGAGTATCACACAATTCATTTCGAGGCGAAACTCGTTTCTTTCGTAACCCATTTTCGGGGAAGCACAGTCTGTCACCCCTTGTTTTGAGTGTAGCTCCTGGGGGTTTAACTGTAATTTTTTGTGATCCGTTCACTCTCATAACGCTTAATTTTAATCGTTTTGTATCCATTGTCCTAGGTATGGCATCCCCATTAGTATAAATATTATGTGCCCCATTTATCCTGTTTATCTTGTTTGAATTTGTCCACGTTTTATTGGAAGAATCGTCACTTTCTTGTCCCGTATTTTCCCCGTGCACGCTCCCAACACCCGCCATGGTGCACACTAAATCATGACGTAGGGAAAATTCTACGCATTTTTTATGTCGTCATACCTGCTCAAGGAATTCCCCCATGTTTCCAATGTTTTAGCAAAATATTTAAACTGGGGCAACTATTATGACAATATACGATTAAGGTAATAGTAGGTAAGGAGATGGAATGAAAATTTATAAGTACTTTACTGTCTTCTTATCCACAATACTAGAACTAACTATTTAATGGTCTAACTGGATTCATAGTAGTACTTCTATATATATTCTAGATCAATTAAATAATTATGGGGACATTATTGTCATTATACAAGGGTGCATTGGATTGTAATCTGTACAGTGTATCTGTGTATATGGAGCAGTTTAGGGTTTGTCCTTGATCCACGGTGGCAATTTATAAATGAATATCACCGCTGTAGGTGCTATGACCCCCTAGCCTAGGTCTTTATAAATAAAGTTCTTGCATCATAGGCATCCGTACAGTATAAATCTACCATATTAAATTGCCGACTCCACATAGCATATGATATGGCCACTGTGAAATGCATCATGCAAGACAATGGCAACGCAAAGTATCAGATTTGAAACCTCGAAAAGCGTGTGCTGTTTTTGTGGAGTCACCCCTCTGTATGTTAAAAGACTCGCACTCATTTTGAAAACAATAGCTAGTACGCTCCCCCCACCTACCCCGACGCTCAGTTTAACACCGTACTAATGAAACTTCAATTCAATACAACCACAGAGTAACAGACAAACTGCTAACACATGTCAAAGTGCTGGCTTGGGCATCTACCTCTTTTTTTTTTTATCAAAATCCAAAGCCAACCAAAAGCCCTTTACATATCGCAATCTGGCCTTTTTGGTCTCACACCACTATAGTTAAAAAAATTCCTTTCTCGTGTAAGATTAAAATTAGAATTGGACACCGACATAACGACGTTTACTTTACATAAACATGACTGACTGCAAATCATTACAGTTAATCTATTAACTGTTAAACCTCCAGTTAAGACCACCTCAATAATGAGACCACTTATTTCATAACACCTTTTCTCAATGAATTCTTCTTATAGAGGTGGTTGTAATTGGAGGTTTTACTGCATATGACATGAGCGTCTATTTTAATGTCCATTGTTATCATAAGGTTAATTAAATAGATATAGAACCCATAAAGATGTGAATTCTTAGCAACTGACTTTCAAATGTTTCCTTTGTTTTGTACATCATTGATATATGCTCATATGTTTATGTATGAGAATTACTTTTGAAATGAAATTAATACAAAGCCTAATTCAAACTTAAAAATACAGTAAAAACCTCAAATTAAGACCACTTCTCTATTGAGACCACCTCTGTAATAGGACCATTTTTAATGCTCCCAAGCATTCATAAAGTGACCTTATATATAAGTGAACCTATAAAGTTCACCTCTATTGAGACCACTTGACGTCAGTCCCACATTTTTCGTCTTAATCGAGGTTCTGCTGTAAAAAATACATGTTTTGATGCTGGATATCTATATTTGCACAGGATTTCAATAAAAAGAGGGACCCTCTAAACAGAATATATATTTCTTTATAAATTGGCCCCGTGGCTGGATCCTGTTAGGGCTAGGGGCATGATGAGTACACAAGGTCAAATATTGATTGTAGTTTCCATATAGCCTTATACGGTAGAACCTCCAACAAAAAAAAACTCTTTTGAGACCACCTCTGTAATAAAATTATTTTTCATGCTCCCAAATGTTCATAAAGCGACCAAAATGAACCTTCATATAAAGACTACCTCTATATTGATGCCACTTTAGGTCAGTCCCACAGGTGGTCTTAATAGACGTTCTACTTTACTAAAATCCTGACTTTTGTCATGAAGTGCATGATATTCGCAAAGTATAAAATAGGTTTATGTGTATATAGTATAGAAGTATGTAGTATATGATATGCTAAGATGGTACTGTTTTGGAGGGTTTTTGGTGTTTGGTCATTGTATATTTGGAGATGAAAGAGAGAGCATGAAAAGAATAAAATAAGAAAGAAAATATAAGAAACGAGTTAACTTAATTCGTTATATGGTAGCAGAGCATTAAAGATCCCTTAAATTGATTGAAGATGTCATCAGAACTGCAAGAGCTGATAGAACTTGGAATGAAGCTTGGGTATGAAGGTGAGAAATTACAAATGTTTGTAAAAGAACAACAAGACTTACGGAGAGAAAATAGAGTTGCTAAGCGGGAAGAGGCCAAGAGGAAGAGGGAAGCCGATGAGATTAAGGCGCAAAGAGAATTTGAACTGAAGAAAATGGAACTCGAAAGTCAAGAGAGGGAAAAGAAAGACGATAGAATAATAAAAGAAAATGAGCGACAAAGGAAACATGAGAAGGAGATTAAGGAGATGGAACTGCAAAATGGCATGAGAGGAGGTGAAGACAGCAAGAAAGCTGGTAAGCAGAATGACTCGTGTGTGCAATACAAACAGATGAATGAACAGCTGCACGGAGTTGGTAAGAATGAGAAGATTACAGTTGATGAAGAGGCTGCGATTGAAGAAGAAATTCTATATGAGGCAGAAGAAGCTTTAGAAGCGAGCACAGTCGCCAAGGTAACACTTGAGGAGCAGGTTCCTGAAGAATTGCAAAAGTACCACAACAAGATGAAAATGGAAAAATTAATGTGCGAACAGAACAATTTCATAGTGGAACATCAAAAAGAGAGGTGTGTGAATCTATCAAATATGGAGATTCAGAAGTTGGCAGATGAAGATGCAATGAAAGATGTTTCCGATGAAGGTCCGGTGATAGATGTTTCTGATCCAGGTGAAGTGACAGATGTTTCCGATGAAGGTGCGGTGATAGATGTTTCCAATGAAAGTGCCGTGATAGATGATGCATATGAAGATATAGTGGGGGATGATTATGATGATACAGTGAGAGATGTTTACAATGAAGATGGTGTGAGAAATGATTCAGACAAAGATGCAGAGAGAGATGATTCAAGTGAAGATGCAGTGAGGAATAATTCAGTTGAAGATGCAGTAAAAGATGTTTTAGATGAGAGTGCAGTGAAAGGTGTTTCAGATGAAGTCATGGTGAGATACAATTCAGCTGAAGATGCAGTAAATTATGTTTTGGATGAAGATGCAGTGAGTGGCAAAGTAGTGGAAAGGGCTGAGATCAGCTCTGGACTGTATTGTATTAATTTGTTGTTTGGTTGGATGATCACTGGTCGAGTAAGTGTGTTTAGTAGGAATGAGCTTGAAAGTGTCTATCTTCTGTTAATTACAAATGATTATCCTGGTTATTATAAATCTAGACTTACCTAGAGGGATCCACTTGATCATGAATATTTTTTAACTTAGAAACCGTTTGTATATAGAAAATATTGTAATGCAAAACATAGTCATTTTTTCCATTAGAGATTGATCATGAAGATTAGTTGTATGTATACATATATTTACATGTATTCTGTGCCTGCTGATTCAAGCATTGTATAAAACAGTTTTATTTTGATTATATTCAATTGTAGTGTTGTATATCTATTTCTTGTCGGGAGTGTCATGATTTGCATGAATATTGCTTTTGTTTGTTTTGGTCGGGAGTGTCATGAAGTGCATGATATTCGCAAAGTATAAAATAGGTTTATGTGTACATGTATATAGTATAGAAGTATGTAGTATATGATATGCTAAGATGGTACTGTTTTGGAGGGTTTTTGGTGTTTGGTCATTGTATATTTGGAGATGAAAGAGACAGCATGAAAAGAATAAAATAAGAAAGAAAATATAAGAAACGAGTTAACTTATTTCGTAATATAATATGTATTTATTTTTCTTTCAAGATTGCACAAAATGCAAAATGAGCAAGATCAGGATGAAGAAGATTTCATGGTCAACATGCTTCAATCATTCAGCAGTACTCTAAACAATGTAGGATTTCGTGAAAACTATGGTCATACGTTGGACAATGGAGGTAGTGTATAAGAGACAGACATAAATTATATATCTTACCATGGTTAAATGTTGTCAGCTCATTGAATGAAAAATTGGTTGATATTTACATCTTTATCTGTTCTAGGATTAAAAGTGTGAATACATCATGAGTATGGGATCCACAAGTCCTTATGCTCATTGTACATATTTACATACAAAATGAATATTACAGCATTCTAAATTAAGTGGCTAGTTTGTTTTGTGTCATAGAAATTTATAGGTTTTTTTATGAGACACATAATCTTAGTTATATTTTTACTGTATTTTCTTCTGATGCACATTCATATACTTTTCCAGATAGTGATGATGAAACCTTGCCAATGGACAATGTGTCTTCAAGTGAGGATGAATATGAAGACGAAGCTCCAACTGTTTACAACAGAATTGCTAAGTTTGTTGACATTTATAGTAAAAATAATTTTTATTTTCATATACAAATCATTTGTTAGTATTATTTGTAAATTCATCTGTCAACAGCAGCTGATTGATGTGCCATTTCTTTAAACGCGCATTTTATTTTTTATTGTTGAAACCTTTTGGTTTATTTGAGAAATTAGATACTTTTGAGAACTTTAGCAAGGGACTCATACATAGGATGGACAAAAGAATAAAATACTGTTGAAGAAAATACGTGATGTGCATGTGAATATGTTATCCCAAAAATACTTGATCATCTCGGTTTAACTTTTAGAATGAGACATCCACCTCAACATCATTGGGAGAACTTAAAGCATGACGACCTTACGGCGTATGACCACTTGCCAAAATGGTTTAATAAGCAGCCATTTCAGTACAATGGAAGAGTGTGTATCATAGCTTTGCCAGGAATACTCTTGATGCTAGCTTTAGCAGGAGAAATGTATGTTAAGCACATTTTATTGACCTGTATAAAGTGCAATTATAAAGTTGTGCTCTTGATAAAATCATGGCATATGAGTCTGTTATTTGTTGCTTTTTATTAAAGATTTGTATGCGTCAAGTGATAGTGATAATGCTATGTTAAAACTATATGAAGAATTGTTTTATGGTGTTCTAAATGCTTGTATAAGCCTATATTGTATTTACCAATAATCAGTATTTGTGTGTGGTTACAGGCTAGTTGCAATATTTACAGTTGGAGCTTTTATAGTTCATTTATTTCATTCAGCTGGAGACAAAGACAAGTGAGTATACGATTAGCATTGCTTCACATACTATTTTCAGATATTTCAAGAATAATATGATTAAATAATACTACCTAAACAAACAAGTGCAGCTTTTCTTCATCAAATTGAATTCAATGCTTAATCCATGCTCATAGTGGGTATATAATTAGTTTATAACTAGACTATTTGTCATTGTCTCAAAATGTTTTTATTTTACAGGTCGTTTGTTGCCTACATAATCACATTCACAATTTCACAAATGTGCATTGTGTATGCAACTGTTCCATTGATATGGTTCGTATGCCCTCGTTTCTGTTTATTTTTAAATCCATTTCTTAGATGGGGTATTATGAATGATAAAGAATGCAAGTTTCAATCAGCATTTTCATTAAAATTTGATAATGATGCTGTTACATTGATGTTCTTTTTTCCTTTTTCAAACGTAAGTCTAAATCTTAATGAGGCTTATTTATGATGTTACAGGAAATCATTCATAAACATTTTTATTGTGTGGGCTGTGAATATGCACTCGATGACAACAGGCATTTGGCTAATGCTACTCTTTGATGTGTTCAGATGGAAAGACATAGATTTAACTAGAGTAAGTACATGTATGTTGTATTTTATTTCAAAATCAATCATAATGAGTGCTTGCTACCTGTATAGTATGATGCTGCATGACTCTGAAACCTAGCCAGTTTTGAACTACAAAACTCTACCTCTTGAGAGAAATGATTGTGCTATTTTAAGTGGATCTGTAGAGTAAAGCTGCAAGATATCTTGGAAGCATACAGTCTCTTGGCAAAACTTGAGATAATAGACATTGAAAATGTTCTCAGCACTAACAGAGAAAGATAGCTTGGCCATGTCGAGCACAGAATTGCTAGGGCTAGAGAGTGCAAGGTCTAAAAGTTGAAGCCCTCGGGTAGACCCAGAGTGACTTGGGACAAGGTGGTGACAAGAGATAGAGAGTGGTTTATAATAGAGATGGGGAACACTGACCCTCTTAACTCAGTTAACTGATAACCGTAGAGGGTGCCTTCCTGACTAGGCAACTAGGCTACATCCTCACATTTTTGGATAAATTATGAATGAATAGATTATAGTAATACAAATTTTCAATTTTATGCAAATTCAAGTCCCAATCATAAGTCCATATTTTCTTAATCATACAATTCTGACTTTGAAAACACAATTTTTTCTTGGTTTTCTGATTTTTAAATTTATTAATTTTAGTCATTTGTTTTATCTTTATAAAATTATAATAGCACAATGATAGACTCTCTTGAGTATTTTATAATTTGCGATTAGGATAATTTATAAATATAAAATCCTGTATGTGTGAAGTTGTCTGTGTGTAAATGATCATAAACAAATATTTTCCAGATGATTGAAATCATGTTGTTTTCTGCCTACCCTGCTATGGCTGTGCTTCTCTCAACTTGGTTTGTTGCATCTGTTATTGACTCTGCTGCTGCTCCTTACAGTATTTTGATCTTAGGGTATGTATGTTTCAAACCTATGATTGTTTATATCTATGAAAGCTTGTTATTCTAGAGAAAAGTGGAATTTTCTCCATTTATGACAAAAATGTCACGTGATGATATAAAGTTAGAGAATCATTTAAAGATCTATTATATAACAACACACATATTTTAAATATTATTCATGTTTTGGGGTTTTGATTTTGGATGGTTGTGTAAGAATAGTTTGTTTATGTTGCATACACGTACTCGTCTGATTTCAGGTTTATAATGCTTCATATTTTCACACGTCCAACATACTCATCGTTTTATAAACTTGAAGTGGGTCAGAATGCGGAAGATGCTCTGATACTGCACCCAGTTATTGTCTGTCTCATTGCTTTGTTATACTGTATTAGTTCCCCAGGATTATATTTACTATTGGTGGCTTGGAAACAGTCTATTGCATCATGGTTTACATTAGATGTTATGGTAAGTTATCTGTCAATGGAGAATGTTTTTGACGAAAAATAAAATATTAAGTTTATTGATTTCAATACTTTTGATTCATATTTCAAATAATTGGTCCATCTAATGTGGTAGATACAGACCTATAAAAACTTTGTTAGAAAATGACATTGATTGAATGCTAACTATTTCATTATATATGAGCATGATAATTTTTATGCTCTCTTTTGTAAACCTCGATTTTGTTTATAGATTGAATGTGGATTTCTCGGAAATGCTAGTGTCTTGTTAAGTAGCTTTCTTGGAGTTAAGTTAGATTTCTTGGGTGTGTATCTTTTTATCAAAGTAAACTGGTTAATTATTAAATCTATTAAGATAGATCTGTTTACATTTTTGTTTACAGAATAATGAGTTTTTAATTTGTCTGTACATACAGATTAAAACATATTAAGTTATGCCAGGAATGTATTTTCGATAAAATTATATTGTATTTAATTTTCTCAGAAATTCATCAAAAACATGTACAAATGGGTCGATGGCTGAACGGAATGGCTACATTCTTAACTTTGAGTCATGTTCTTCACAAATATGGCTTTGAAACTGCACTATCATTGTGGTTTTTCGTTGGGATTGCTATTTACGTCATATTTTATACATTGGATAGTAAAAGATACAAGGTTTGTGAAAAAAATCACGTAATACCAAACTTTTGTTCCAACCTTTTTATATTAAAAAACCTAAACCCCAGTGCATTTTATCTTTTTTGTCCTGTATAATACCAATGTTGCATATTTCATGTACATTTTATCGAAGATTTTATTTTTGAAACATCTAACATTCTAGAATGCAACTGTGATAAGTGGTGTATGTATTGGAATTTTTTATACTGCACTTTTCTATCAACTGCCATGGCAAATCGAGTATCCTTTACTGAATTATCATTTTTGGTAAAAAAAACAGCCATTATTTTCTATTCTCAAAATGTGGCTTATACCTCAATACCTACTCATCTCAAATTTTAACACATTTTATTGTTCAAATTATAAACGCATCAGTTTTTACATAAATATTTAGGGTATAAATTTCTCATTTCTAAAAGTTGTCCACATTTCCTTAACTCTATACTAGATACTATATTGCCGAAACAGATGTGCATATCATCTATGTGTATATATTATTAGTCATGAGCACTCTCTTAAGTGTTGAATGTTTGTTGGCTGCGATTTATCTTCCAAGAGAAGATTTTGGTCCTGCACTGGTCTCTCAAACCTTCGGTATGTTATTTTTGTTAACTTGAGTGAAAAATGTAACAATTAACGATATTAAACAATCTAAAAATGAAATAAAACTATCAATATTTGAAATACATGGACTTTATTAGAAATTGAACTAGTATTTTACTAAGTTATGAGAGTACTGATGGATATATAATACTAAACCTAAAAGCCAATTTACACAAAACATAAAGATGAATTTATACTCCATGTAGAAACCGTTACAATATTAATGTGGTGTTTGTTTTTTCAGTGTTTGTAATCATGGAGAAGCTGTTGAATTTTAGTGGACTTTATAACTCTACATTGATGTTTACAGTCACAGCTATTGCCACTTACACTGTTTTTAGGTGTGTGTCTTTATATATTTCTTCTACAATCTACATATGGTAATATAAGACACTCTTTTCTTCTTCTAAAAGAATGCTTATGCTGCTGTTTCATTTCACAGACTTTATGATAGTTCAAAATTACAATGGAAACACGCAACTGTTGTGTCAAGTCTGCATATAACTTCAGTATGCACCTGTCTTGTGGAAAATGGTTCTAGCTTTGTTCATGTCCCATGGTGGCCTTGGGTAGAATTTGCCGTTTGTACTGCATTAATCAGTATTTTAATGGCTGGCATTTTCTTTGAAGACCAAGACAGTATAACTTGGAAAAAGGTTAATGTGATCATTTTTTGCTTTTATATTCATTTCCAATATTAACTTTTATAGTTAAAAGCAAAATTGTTTTCTGATAATAACTAAATCAATATATTAACTATCATATTAAGTTATGAATTAATGGTGCATTGATTTATATGATAGCAATATCTCTGAATTATTAGTTCAAAGTAGGTCTTTTTCATTTTTCAGTTTTATTATTATTTTGGTAGTGCAGTATGTTTGTCTTCTTGTGGTATGATCTCTATATCTTATCGATTCATCACAGCTTATCTTTGGTCCTCACCAAGTTTTGCGGACCTTTTTTGTAAGTAATACAAACGATAGAACTACTAAAGTAAATCATTATTGTCATAAATATTTAGCACAAATTTTTATTGACTTTCACATGTTGACTTTCTCTTTCAGCATTTAGTTTGTGCGTGTGCGGATGTTTGGCAATGAAGTTAGTGCTGTGCCATGAATGTGAAAGAAATTTTCAATATGTGCCATATGTGTTACTTGGAATGGGAACAGCAGTATTTATTCTTCAGCCAGAGTTTGAGTTTACTCTGTAGGTTGTCAATAAATACTGATTGTAATGCATTGAAAAGTGGTTGTGTCACACATTTATTTGCAAACTTTATTCAAGAATGCATTTGATGAGCAAGCACTCAAAATTAGAAATATATGTCCAGTGACATTATTAATGAACTTTGGTTATATTGACGACATTTTTTTTCCGATCTTCGTTGCCAATTTTTGTAGATGTAAATTAGATTTTGGAAAGAAGCTGACCCTTTTAGTATTCAGGTATTCATCATCATATAAAAAGGGATTGAACCCAAATACAATTTTACCACGGGTCTATGATTTCTAGGCTTTGCAAGCTGAAAATAGTGGCCAAAATGACAAAATAATGTACAAAAGTTGTTGGAACCTGACAACAAATTTGGATGTACGTGTTTCGTGGAAATCGTGAGACGTTGTTCTTTATACCATACAGGGTGTAAAATATACTTTTTTAGAAAATTTTGGCATCAGGTGTTAAGAAGAACATATGGCATGCATATAGATTGATAAAATACTGAAACAAAGCAGAATAACCAGAATGTCCATAATTCACTAAAGTGTTAGATTCCTCACTAAATACTAACATAATTACACCTTTTAATCCTTTGCTTATATGAACATATATAGCTCAAAATGTTTCATGTCAACTTCTGATGAAGAGTCACAAATTATTATTTTAAAGATACTTGTTTTCATATTTTTTGTAATCAATTTTGTTTTCTGTTTTCCTAGAAACAACTTCATCAAATGGTCTCTAGTCATGAGTTTAGATATTACTCTCGTTATCTCAAAATGTCAACAGTATCTCCGGCCTGCTCAAAATGTTATAGCAGCCAGTGTATTAATCGGTGCTCCAATTGGCCTAGGAATCAAAAGTTTAGTATGTCATCTTTCAGTATTTATGAACAAAAAGCATATTCTACGTCTAAAGTAAACTGAATGAAAAATATTCATTATTAATGTCTGACTGACACATATAGTACATAATTATGGAATAGCAATGTTCTTTGCAATCTCAATACTTAATGGAACGTACAATTTTAATGGAAATAACTGCAGTTTGCATTAAGCTTCAAACAAACATGATAAAGTCCATCTATATCAAACTATTGTTGTTTGCAGATATTTAGAGAAGACATTAATGTTTTTCTAAATGTGATGAATGAAATTGAATTTGCATGCATTTCATCTGTGTGTGCCGGTTTAGCTCTAGTTCTGTGGATTCAGCCCAAAAATACGGAGAAAATTGTTGTAACCAGGTACTTAATCTTGATATTAAAAAGAATGTCTGCTGTCTGCTGAAAAACATTTAACAGATACATTAATTTATTGCATACAACCATTGAAATGGCCATAGGGTAACTAATGGTCATGTAACTAATGGTCATCATCTGTGTCCAATTTTGGCACATTGCCAATTAAAGTTTTCCTTCCAGAGAGCCATTTTAAGTCAAAGTTTTTATTTTTTCCCTACATTTCCAAAAACATTTCCATCATGGCCTTCAAATTGGGCACAATTATTATAGTAGGTCAAAAGTACTTAGAGACCACAGCATCACACATTGACTCTTGGGCAATAGATATTTACTTTAGCCATGCTTTATAACAATAGAAAGAACAGAATTAAATTTAACACTAGTACTATAAGCTGCTATGCTTGATGACTGCTGCTGTAAAATTGTTCAACTAAAACAGATTTTGTAATATTAGTACATTGCTGAGAATAGATAGATATGAAAAATTACACATTTGTATTTATATAATACACTAAAAAACAGGCCCACCTCATACCAAATGTAAGTACGGGTGTTAATGTAATTATCCACTTACCCAAAAGCCCACACTCTAAATTGAAAAAGGTTCAACGTTGTCAAAATGTTGTGGGCATAGCGTTATGGGGTGAATCACACATCAAATAAGTCTTGTTTGTGCTTAAATGCTTTAATTGTAAAGTAATCATGTATTTTAAGTAAACATTTTTATTGCCAATGAGTCAACGTTGTTCTAGTGATGCTGTGTTCTCTGGGCACTTTTCATGTAGTTTTTATTTCTTGCTTTCCATATATTTCCAGCTGTTCAGTGCTGCTGCTATGTCTTCTTAAGGACTGGGCATATATGAGCAGGGGAATACAAATGGACGTTATATATTTGTGGGCAATTGTATTGCTAATAGTAGCAGGTCTATTAAAAATGTTCTCATTTGGAAATGAGGTAAATCTGTTCCATCTTGTGAATGTTAATGTAAATACATGTACTAGAAATATACTATACATTTGTATATATAACTTTGTGGCTAATCTTTTTTTCTTTTCTTTTTTTCTTTTTTAATTTACAACCCCTAACTCTGAAAGAGATATGTTAGAGATGGATCAATGATTGTGTGTGAGAATGAGTATAATAGCTGTTGTGTGATTTCATAAAATTATGAAACCTTTGAAATATTGTTCTAATGAAACATTTTGTTCACTGTTTAAGGCTCTTCAGATGTCCGAACACGGTACAATCAAATTTTCCAAAGTTCCTCTCCTGTCAAACTGTGTGGTGTTTGTGGCATTTGGCCATCTTATCCTGGTGAATCCTTGGGATGAATTACAATATTGGGTAAATCTTATTATTTAGAACTTATTTTAAATGGCACGCTAATATTAAAATTTGATACATCAGAAATTTTATAGTAGATATTTTAAATACATTTTGATTATTTTCACTTAAATTTAAAACCACAAACTCCACAAATTAATTACAAATAAATCTGTCATTAACATGTAATACTTAAATTTCTTTTCAGATTGTTTTGTGCAGCATAAGCACCGTTCTACTTCAAAAAGACAACACTCTTTTCTTTGCTCTCAATAAGAACAATCATCTAGTCCCAGCCTTTATAATTTCAAGTTCAACACTCATATTTACATCTATGTACTACTGCAGAGTTTGGACATCAACTTTTTTATCTCTTAAAGTGATTGGTGGATTAGAACTATGCATACTTCTTGTGACGCTTCCAGTATGGATAATAGCATGGAGTACAATGTGGAATGGTACTATTATTTTGAGGGACCGTGTCGTGGTGTTCGTTATGCCAATATTTAGTATGTTGTTACCATTAGGCACAATATACCTTACACAAATGCTTGGATGTATTGGCGGTTTGTTGGGCACATGGCTAATCATGTACAAACTTCCATTGCAAAGATGATTATATCGGAATGCTTGGTGTCGGTAGAATGAACATCATCCACAATTAGTTCTACATTAATCATGTGTTTGTGTTGCTATGAAAATTGATTTTGTATGAAAGTGATTTATACATATCTATGTGTGTGTGCATTGTTATACATCTATAATAGAACAAGACTGTTGCAATGGATATGAGAATGACAAGTATTTATGCGAATGGGTTGTTGCTGCTGCTTACATGAGGAATGGAGTATTTGGATCGATGTGTATCTCAGTGTATGTATTTTGCAAAAGTTAAATGGCGCCATTAAGAATTAAAATCTTGAAACTTAAATAAAAAAATAATCAATCATCAAAACATTTTCATATGCAAAAATATTTTATTTTGTGAATCATGAGATATCTACATGTACACCTTATTTACAGTTAAAATATTTTAAATACATCACAATCTGCAAACGAAATACTTAACCTGCAATATCTTTAGAATGGTCATGAAAAAATGTATAAATGCTTGATAAGTCAGCATAAATTTTTGACCGATGTTAAAATAATCTATACATGCAACAGAGACGATTAAAAAAATTAAGACTACATGTAAGTGGCAAACAAAATTTTGCCCCTTTAAATCGAACATGATTACCGGTCTGCGAAACCCCCATACAGTAATAGTAATCTTGACTGGAACTGTATGATATGAAATTATAAACAAATATGAAAAAAAATATATATATAAACATCAATTAACTGAATAAGCTATTCAATGGTCACATCTGAGGGAAATGTTAATTTTAATAAATTGACAAGTTTCACATCAATATTAATATGCATGTGAAATAACATGATTTTTATATTTGTGAAATAGTTGGCTAATATACACTACAGAGGAAAGCTATTTATGTAATCAATAGGGTATAATGGCTTAATCCTACTTTGTTGTTATAATGCTGGACAATATTGAAATGGTGGGATACATGTCTACAATAATACAAGCTTATTTAAGCTTATGAATATTCATTATTAAATAGGACTAACAGACTACACTTAAGCACATATTTTCTTGAATACTAGTAATTAGCTAGTAATTAGCTGTATTAAAGGATACCTATCAATTATAAGTTATTTGAATTACATACATGTACATTTCACACTTAAAATAGACACACAAGATATTTCTCTAGACACGTGTAAAATATTGAAATACTCCATTCATAAGAAATTAAATAACTTTAGTATGTGTGGAAAATTTAATTGTTTTTTGGAAAATAATGCCAATAGGTGGAACCCTTTGGCCTTTAAATTACTTACCAAGTAAGTAGTACTAAGTACACAAAATTATGTTAAAATATAATGTTATGTTGCACCTTTTTAAAATTAACATGCTGAACCCGAGGTCCTGTAGCATCTGGTCAACCCGCCTAACATTTTGCCTTTTATTTGTAGTTGTGAACATATAAATAGGTCCGATGTATGTAGATTTTAACCATTTGGGTTACGAAGCATAATATTCTTGAAAGTTACACACAATTTCAAAGAATGGAAAATTCCACTTCATGACTAAACATTCGTATCACCTTCACATCACATGAAGCTTGCAAAAATCCACACTGAACGTTTCAGAATAAATGGGTGCCATTCCAGTTATCCACAACATCCTGACTTTTTCTGTTCTTGCTGTTCATCAATTATTTCGATACCGCGTGTCCTTCCATTACCACCACCCTGTTGGAAGTCCCCAGTGCCAGCCTTATCTATCATTCCTGAAGAATATAAATTGAACATTCTGATGGAAGTTCATCTATCCTGGATTTGATATAGACAAAGTTATAATTTTATAGTTCTAAACAGGATAATGAAGCAAATATTTATATTCAGCTTTCCACAGCCTATGCAAAGCTTAATATAAATATTTGCTTTAAAGATATATAAATATAATAAAATAAATATAATAAATAATAAAATAAATATAATAAAAATATATATGTTCTGTATAATCCAGGATCAATAAACGATGTCTTTTCCATGGGAAGTCACAAGTGTAAGAGAAAGTAGAAAAGATGATCATAAAAAGTTTAAAAACATGCTAAAAGAAATTAAGACCTTTAAATGACTAATCTATGATTGATCAGAGGCTATGGAGAGACTTCAACGTGAAATTGGAACTTTGGCATGATTTTGTAGACTTTTTAGAATTTTGCAAGAAGTTTAATATTTCAACATTTTAAAATGTATTCATAATGATTGTTTATAGCTAATTTTTCTACAGAACCATAGGAAAATAGTTTATCTGTGATATATTGAGACTGCTATCTTTTATATATTTATTGAGCTGTTTGTTAAGTGGTTTGGTTGATTTCTCCCATTTTAATCAAAATAAGAGCAATAATAGACCAGTGACTCCAAAATCGCACAAAAGTTCCAATTTCGCACTGAAGCCCTTCTATGGCCGATAGCTATTATTTTACCAAAACACAAAATAAGATCTTTAAAGACTTTTTAAGGATCCGTGTACGCCCTGTTAGAATGAATATGATATAGTGTAGGTGTTACACATTTTTCTCTTCAATACATACTTTTGCTAAGGTCCAGGAACATTTCCTCAATTCCTTTGTTCAGTTTTGCAGAAGTGTGATAATGCTTCGCTCCCACTGAGGTAGCATAACTGAAACAAACATGAATATGTTTACTTGCTATTATATCAACTCAATACACATGTATTTTCATGTAGTTCAATTTCACATTTCTAGTAAAAAAATCTTAGCATTCATTTACTATATAGTTTTCTTAAAATGATCCAGTAGCAAATTACCACACAAAAATGATCGCATATTCACAATACAACTCTTATTATTTAGCTAGACATGAGATTCTAGATGTATCTACAGATAATTGAGAATTCCAATAAAAGAGTGAGAGCTTATGGTAAAAATAAATGTTATTTTTTAGTTTCTTTTGTGTTCAATACAAGAAATTCTGAACAAAAGTATTAATATCACTTGCCTTTCAGCTTCTTCAACAGTAACATGGCGTTCTTTTTCCAAATCAGTTTTGTTTCCTACTATGCACAATGCAACTTCACTGCCTAGCATTCGTCTCAATTCTTTCACCCAATTTTTCACCTAGAATAATTACATAACGCAAATCATAAAAAGGCTAACATCTTCATTCAATGTGATTGCCATGACTATTTATTAATAATTGATTACTGACTTTATTTCTCGTAATAATCCAGAGGATGTAGAAACTGTCTTTTTATAAATTTCTCCTTTCAGTGTCCATATAATACAGGTATTCCTTTACATGTACTTGGTATTTTAACACATTTTATATTAAGAACAGGATTAACAAGTCTTCCCACAGGGCAGTACACTCTAAAGGCTAGTTTGTTCTTAATCAGTTGTGCATAATCAAATACTGTAATCTTTAAAAAAATTCTTGTGCGACTTAATTCCTCTGGGATGGTTCGTAACATTAATGCCATGAAAATTTAAGAATTTACAGTTCTTTTATGATTACCTGAGACATGGTGCGAAAATAAATTGCTGCAAAAGGTCTTTATGGGCTTAGACATGAAACATTGTCATAGCTAATATAATAGTGCCACAGTACCTTCTGGAAAGAATCTTCATCTGTAATATCATAAACAAGAATAGCTCCATTGCTGTCTCTATAGTATATAGGACCCAATGCATGAAATCTTTCTTGACCAGCTGTATCCTGAAAGGGATATTTTAACATGCTATATTAAATATTTCATATTTCATGATTGTACATAAATCATTACTATTTAAGCATAGCTTTCTTGATCATTCATCCAGGTTGTCTTAAGCATTTTCGGAACCAAAAACAAGACAATGTAAGACATTTTTAAGACCTTGAAAGTAAATAAGATGATCTGTTTGGCAGCATCCATAAACAATGTTTGAAAATGACAAAATAAAGTATGTCCGAAAGGCAACCCAAGGCAGTGTCTTTTTAAGACTTCTTTTAGCAAAACAAGACTTTCTAGAAAAGAAATATAAAATGAACCTTTTTGTTTTTGACCTGGTCTGACATATGAAAAGCTATGATGAAGTTGTGCTTTTTCTACAACAAATGTTGTCTAAACCGTCCATTCACAGACTGTCCAAAAGTTAATGCTATTATTTTTCAAAATAAAAACTAAATAAGATTATAACAGATTTTAATTAAGACATTTGAAATACACCCTGTAATTGTATGTAACAACAAAATCAAGTTGACTGCTTCAGAATATTTGAATGTCTTGTACTGGGAGAATAATTTGGAACCTTTTATCATTTTCTTCTAAATTAGTTGAGACTTACCCAAATCGCTAGATTAATTCTCTTCCCACTTATGTTTAATTTCTTTGTTAGAAATGATGCCTGAAAGTAAATAAATCATTTGTCAATCATAGCAATATGTAAGTGCAATGGATATTTTCAAGTTGAGTTTTGTAACTTATTTTTTTCTCTTAGATTTGAAACAAGTTTGGTTATGACAGCTGCCATCATATCTCCCTTAGAGTCACCAATCTCACAATGTCAGTACACTTAAATCTACGTAATCACTATTTACTGTTTCAGTTCATTCAAACACCTCCATTTACCCGCCCTCCCCATATTTTGGATGATATGAACTTAACCAACCCCCCCCCCATCCTGGGCAGTTGCATCGGTGTCGCATTTTAATTTCATTTAGTAACATCCCCAAAAATAAAAAGAAATCATATTTTTCTGGTAAACATGCTAGTTTTATGGGCGCAGCCATATTTGTTTACATTCAAAACAATTATGGCACTACCGCCGGCAATTAAATACACAAGTCAACAATGTACCAGATTGAACGGCGTATTGTCACAGCTTTTCGGTGATTTAGACAAAACTACCTCACCCAGCAGCATATTGAATCACGTTGCGCAAGCAGTGTCAACAATGGTGTGGTGTCAAACTAGACGGCCACAATTGTGGCAAAAGTTAAAAGGATAGAAATAAATGATGTACTACGTTTCTATACGGCAGACACAGTATACATAACAAAAAGCACGTAAAAGTCAAATAAACATCCAAATTTCTCATTGAAATATGAAGAAAAGTGATTGTTTATAGGGACGAACTTCTTTTATAGATGTTAAAGTAGAAAGAAACCAAATGAAAACGTCAAGGCTAATAAAATACAACTTTAATCGCATAATGTTGCTCACTTTTGTACTTACGATATATATGCGCCAATTGCGGGATACTTTCGTTTTCACGCAAGTGCGTTTTTAAAGCTGGGGGTTGTTCACAAGATTTTAGCATACAGATATGTTATGTTACGCCTCGTCAGCTTTAAATTTCAAAACGTCCTTCACCTTCTGTTGTTACAAGATTGCTTTTGTTACGTTCTATCGTCATCCGAATAATTACCGGCCGTCCGGCAATTGGCACGCGCATCTACCAGTATTGGTCGAAATGGAATTTAAACATTCTACCGTTTATCCGCCCACCCCAAATCGAATCATTTTCAAGTTAAACACATTGGGCGCTTGAATGAGCCGATACGGTACTTATATATTGATTGATATTGATTGATTGATATTCTTCAGGAACTAATGTTCCTAGGATAGTACATGAAAACGTACATATATATGTAATGCTTATTTCCAATGTGGTCCTTGTTTGTTTGGCAGGTTAGGTAACCAACTGAGCCAGGGGTGTACGGGAGGGATCACACTAGCTATAGTTTTCAAGCTAGGTGAGTTCTTTTATGTGCAGAGGGATGACTGTCCTCTACACGGGACACGCCTTTTAACGAGGCTTCCGAACCTCGGCCTTGGTGTCGTCACCGTCTTGCATGATATACTCGACAGCAGCGACACGCTGTGTGGAAATCGGCAGTACAGTGGCAGACGCACTACGTAACTTTTTGGCGCCACGAAGTCTGCCGAGGCCGGGGCGCGAACTTACGATGCAGGAAGCTCCTGTTTGTCGGTCATACGCGCTAACCACTGTACTAACAAGGACCATATATGACCAGCTGCTTACCCCGATGTTTTTGTGTTCTATGTGTAAATTAGTGATTTTCAAATGATAAAATGTATGTGTGGTTTAACTGACATTAGTCAATGAACCGACCTACATCATGAACTCATATCAACACAAATATTCCGGGATCGTGTTACGTCAGAACTGCCAATAACTTGAATCTAGGCACAAATATCCCGGGATGGTGTTATGTCAGAACTGCCATTAACTTGAATCTAGGTAAGATGTTGTCAAGTACTGTATATATAGATATAGTAATGGTATTTATTGTGACTTCCGAGGATTATTTTGGTGTGTGTTATTTATTTTCATATTGTTGGGAAGATGTTCGTCTACAGATATCAGCTGATAGATATACTAGACTCTAGTATATAGTTAAAACTCCTATGCAGTTTCATACCTTAAACGGATTCATATATATATTTATATTACTAATTTACCTGGAGAGTTGTAATATGCTTGTCATTGAATTTATTTTCTATGTATCGCAGTACAAGTGATGTTTTTCCAACTGCGCCTTCCCCCAGGAGAACTACTTTAAACGAGTAGCTTCGTGCAGCTGCACTTTCTGCCATTGTCTAGATATACTGTAAATTAGCTTATCGCCGTATCTAACAATCGTTTCAGAACTCTAAACCTAGTTCTATATGACCCGTAAGAGCTTTAAATGGTACAAAAATAAGATAGTTTGTCCACCATTTTTTCTCGTGACATCACATCTATTTTGATACGCTCTGTTTACAGAAATTTAATTGCTAGAAAAAATATATGTTTAGCGTTAGTTATTTTGGGTGCACAGTACAAGATCACAGTACAAATTTTGACATGCACACACTGCACACTAGGGAGAAAGAAGATGAACAACACTTTCCTGTCCTGAGATGCACCCTCTACAAACAAGAAAGAAATGACTTCAAGAGACACATCATGCAACTAAACCCGTTCTCGGTACAATACAATGATACTTACTGGTTTATATTTCTCCTCTCAAACGAGGACAAAGAGATATGCCAGGCAGTCAGCAAATATTTATATGACTGCATGGCCCTACGCAGTCAATAACTCCACTCTCAACAGTGTGGCCACCTGTGTGACAATTAATATCTAGGATGAATAAATGAATATATTTCTATATTTGTATTTGAATAATTATATCTAAAATAAGAGAGTTGTCCAATCTATACTTATCGTCAGTAGGATGGCCCATCAGCTAGAGCTGTTGGAGGCCCAGAAGCAACAAAAAGAACAGTAGAAAGTACCTGAGACTATCCCAGGTGTCAATAAAGTGCACTTTCGGCAAGGAAAGGGGGGAGGTTGCAGTACCAACAGTTCCAACAGAAGCAAAGCCCAAAGACAAGCGCCAAGACCCCCACCTCAAGCAGCACCAGGAGGAGGTTATAGCAGGTGTGGAGACACCCATGCCCCCATTAGTTCATGCCCAGCCTACAGGCGCTCTAGCAATTACTGATATCAGTTAGATCACCACTTTTTGGTTTATCGGAAGAAACTCAATTAGAGCCGTAGAGTGATGCAGCTTCAGCCCTAAGATCAGTGGCCTCTGCCCCATCAAGGCACACACTCCCATACCATCAAGACAGTTTCTGGCTCTATTCCATCCACTGCCCAGATAGTACCCCACCTTGTGAAGTGGCACTCTCAGTAGGTGGCACCATCATCGGCTTCAAGATAGACACAGGAGCAGATATCACTCATGAATAAAACCAGCAAACCCCTTATTACACTCAACATATTGCCCAGCTGATGTCACCAGGAGGTGCAGTACGCAGAATAGGAGAATTCTATGTTACAGCCACATTTAAAGGAAATCAGTTTTGTTTCGAAGTCATTGTAGTCCCTGGGGGCAGTCGCCTCTTCAGCCATAGCATAGCTATGATGATGGGCCTGGTGTTGCGAATTGAGAAAATAGTTCGGGACGACATGTTTGCAGTAGAAAAAAGTAAACAAGCCAGTAATATCCACCTAAAGGAAGGCGCCAAGCCCCATACCATCTTGACAACATAGAGAGTTTTGTTTCCGCTCCTGCAAAAATAGAAGAAACACTTCAACACCTCTAACAATGTAATGTAATAAGTCGGGTGACTGTCCCAAGCAATTGGTGCACTGGAATGGTACAAGTTCTGAAATGTAACCAAAACGGTATGAGTGACTGTTGACTACAAGAAGGAACTAAAAATGCTTCACTGAAATGCAAGCAGTCCGGACTTTAAACCACAGAGCTGAGAGTGTGGCTAGTGATGCTAGTGAGAAAGAATCCGAGAAGAAACATCTGGAGAAAGTGTTAGGGTTCAACGGATACCCCAAAAGTGTGAGGATAAAGAGCAAGCTGAAGGGAAGACAGACTGCACAGGATACAGATGTACAGGTGGATCGCCCCAAGAGACCTCTGGTAGTGATACCATATATTCAAGGAGTGTCTGAACACATAAGAAGGGTGATGTACCAATACAGTGTGCAGGTGTTCTTTAAACCTGTGAACACTCTCAGACAGCTACTGGTGAGACCCAAGGACCCCCTGGAGAAAGAACGTGTGATTGGACCGGTCTACCAGATAAAGTGCCAGGATTGCGAGGCCTCGTACGTGGGAGAGACTGAAGGCGCGTTAAAAGCGAGGTTCCTGGAACACTGCAGACCCAGTTCCGCTGGATCAGAGGTGTCTCGTCACCTGCACACAGACAGTAAAGGACAGTGTCTCTCTCGAAGGGACTAACATCTTATGTGTGGAACCCAAATATTTCGAACATGGCGTGAAAGAGGCCATTCATATCAGGAAACTCAAGCCCTCACTAAATAGAGATGGGGGCAGGTACCAGCTTCCTTCCATCTGGAACAATGTCCTCACCCGAGAGGGGGAGGGGGGCGCACAACCCAGGGATTTCCCGAGGTCCCAGTAATGACAAATGATGTCAACCACTGTGATCAAGATGGTGGATGCGGTCGAAAGCTCAGTGTATGAACTGATTATTATCCTTGTTTAGAAACTATTGTTGAACTTGTAAACCTCATACTTGCAAAGAGAAAATCAGGAAACCACCTTGGATCCACCATTAGTGAAAGTGGCTCGCTACATCATCAGTGACTGGGCCAAGTATCAATCAGCAATATCGCTGGCAGTTCAGCCTTTGTATCAGGCCCAAGACCAGCAGTCAGAATTAGACAGACTGATCATCCATGGGAGTAGGCTCATAATCCCCAAGGCACTGAACGTAGAGGTATCAAAACTGCATGATCTCACCAAGGCAGAGAAAAGTGCAGAGACAGTGGTTGTACATCTGTATGGTGGCCCAGCATCGGGTAATACATCAATGGCATGGTAGACTCATGCATGTACTGCATAGAGGACAGTCCAGCTAAGCATCAGGGGTCGTTGAAGCTGACCCCACTACCCAATCGGCCATGGGAGATGATTGCAGTAGACCTGTGTGAATACAACAAGAGACAATATCTGATAACTGTTGACTACCACCCACGGTGAATCAAGATAGACCTCCTCATCACAACAACATCAACATCAGTCATAAGGAAGCTTAAGCATATGATCGCCATGCATGGCATACCTGAATTACTGAGGCCCTAATGGGAAGGATTTTGAGGATTCTGGTCCAAGTGCTGCCTAAAAACCTGGCTCCCAACCACTTACTCATTAAGGAACAGGACTCTTGTATGAAGGAAGTATACAAGCAGGCCTATAACCAACTCCATGGGGAAAGCCCCCTGTCAGTGTTATAACTGGGCCAAGAGGTCCAGATCTGAACAAATCAACAGCACAACTGGAAGAATCCGGTAGTTGTTCTTCTGACAGACACCGCTACTGGACAAAATCACCATCATCAGCATATGTCATGATTGGCAGGAACATGTTAATTTTTCCCTTGTACGCGATATTAGCCTACGCTAGCGTTTATTATGTACTGTAATTCCACATTCCCAAAAATTTTGTCCTCATGTGGGATTCAAAACTATGAAATCTAGGTTAAGAGTTGTGGGTTTGATTCCCAGTCAGGTTTGATGGTAAGTGTTTAGCACTGCTCCTATGTTTGGTAGAATTATGCTTGCTAAAATGACGTGTTATTGAGAGTGAGAGTGAGAGAGTGAGAGTGAGAGTGAGCGTGAGCGTGAGAGAGAGAGAGTTTTAAAATGTATCCGCAAGCACTGGGAATCACATATAGATTATTCTAGGTAGCGGTCATTTGGAGTGCAAAAAAGTCCTTTCTGATATTGCTCTGACATATGTATTTGCAGTGACTTTTCACACTAAGATCATGCCCTTGCTTTACTCTTTGCTTAGTATGAAAGGGAGAGAACTTTGTAATTCCTTTGCATAAATACGAGTTGGATTTGATTTGATAAGATCTCTACATTGTCTCCTACACATGGGCTTGGGGGGTCAAGAGCTTTCATTGTATTTAAAACTATTCATTCGTCTTATAAAATTGCAGGGTAGAACCACGGGAGCTCTTTATATGAGTGTATATAATGTTATATAATGTTATAGTGTGCATTCATGGCCTATGCTTACGCATAGGTGGTAGCTATACACCAAACTACTGCTTATATTACTCATATAAAGAGCGCCCGTGGGTAGAACGGGAAGCCCGTTAACATAAGAATTTTTGTGATGAGACCTAAATCTGTAGTTTAAATAATTTAGCGGGCAATATGCGTAATGTTACAGCTTACATCAATGATGGCTGCCATCGACAAAATTCGTGTGTTAGTTGTTGGTGATTCTGGTAATTAATTTACTCATTTAAACATATCACAAGAAACGCGTACTTTATAATGATAAAATGTTATGGTCTCAAATATTATTTATGATTTACACACCGTCATGCGACATTAGCGAGCCAATATTGGTGAATTTGTGACCCCCTAAATGCGATTTTGGAAGGGTTCAAAGGATTTGACGTGCCAAGTCAGTGCTAGAACAGCACACAGTGAGCACACGCATATCCCGTGAATCCCATTTTTTAAAACGAAAATAAACAATAGCTAGTAAACAATCTCCTTCTCTAAACGTATTTTTCAACGCCCATTGTCACCATGGATATTAAATGTTTGGTTTGAATATTTCATTTTCAACTATTTTCTTATCAATAAAATAGATAGAGCACTGCACACCCAGTTCGTGTGCACACCCAGTTCGTGTGTTATTTAATTAAAATTGTTAGGCTCAAAACAATTAGCACACAATATTACTACTTTAAACATTATTGCCAAAGTGAAAAAATAAAATTTCTAGTAAGATCTAATATAAATAAACATGTTCAAATCCCCGATTATCGCCACGCACGAACTGGGTGTGCATGCAACGAATTGCACCATAGATCATATTAGTCTCTTTTACAGCCGACCACTGACTTTCGGCGCAAGGCTCTCAAGCACTGGTACTTGCGTAGCTGGCGTCTGTGGTAGAGACTAAGGGATCGTTCACAAATGACGTCACCTCATTTTTGGCCTTTTTTTGACCCCCCCCCCCTTGTCACCTTTCGTCATCTTTTTCAGCACACCCCCTCCTGATAAGTGACGTCATCTTTGCCTCAACCCTCCCCCCCCCCGCCCCACCTGCGCGCGCATCATGGTTTATCGATGACATTTAAAATTGATTTAACTGTGCCGTTATGTAAATACATTTAGATATAAATGTCCATACTTTAGACATAATTTTACAAATGTATTTAGTATATAAAGCAAACATAGCAATGTGGTTGCAGCTAGTAGATATATAACAACTCACTTAAAACGTCAGAAAGTAATTTCAAATAATGTTAAATAACTACTTTTTTTTTCTTTTTTTCCCCCAAAAAGGTGACATCACCCAAGCGTTAGACCCCCCCTGTCACTTTTCGTCATCTTTCACTGTCATGGTTTATCGATGACATTTAAAATTGATTTAACTGTGCCGTTATGTAAATACATTTAGATATAAATGTCCATACTTTAGACATAATTTTACAAATGTATTTAGTATATAAAGCAAACATAGCAATGTGGTTGCAGCTAGTAGATATATAACAACTCACTTAAAACGTCAGAAAGTAATTTCAAATAATGTTAAATAACTACTTTTTTTTTCTTTTTTTCCCCCAAAAAGGTGACATCACCCAAGCTGCTAGACCCCCCCCCTGTCACCTTTCGTCATCTTTCACTGTAACCCCCCCTTGCCGGGTGACGTCATTTGTGAACGATCCCTCTGAAGATCATATAATTTTAATGAATCATAACAACTGTGTTTATCATGCGACAATATAAGTAAGTAGCTTTATTTTGACACATCAAACACTATTTAGGGTTCATTAATAACTGTGCTACGATTGTTTAAACAATAAAATGCACGAACTGGGTGTGCAATGATCTATGTATGTGGCATTTACGGGCTCAGTGTGCACTAAAAAAACTCACAGGATTTGTGTGCGTTGCTCTAAATTGACAGTATTTGTGTACAAACTGAATACATGTATATTGTACTGTTATTTGTACCGTCATAATTATAATTACAAGGATATTCATCATACAATACTTATTACATAATTGTAGTTTCTTGCATTATAAATCTATAATGAACATAGTAACTATAATAAGATAACTTACAATTTAGAAAGCACATGTTGATGATACTGACAAACCATTACTAATTATTTCATAAAATCAATAAATACAGTACAACTACGTAATAAGATCAATAATCCTACATCCCCCCCAAGTCCATGAGCAGAGGGAATGGACTTAGATTGTCCACTTTCCAGATTCCGGTTCAAACCGCATTGGTTTCCTGCGATCCCGTTGAGGGCGCTGTGGAATGGGATCTTGTTGAGCTGGGACGGTTGACGCTGGGGCCTGGACAGGAGCTGGCTCGTGATTTTCTTCTGGAGTTGGCATTTGAGTCTGCTCAGGAGTTGCCACATTTATACGCTCAGGGGCACATCTCTCCATCATTGGAAGATCCTGCACAGGAATCAGGTAAGTCAGGCGGGGAAATCAGGTGGACTGGCTGTGTCATAGCAGGATTCTGAGCATGAGTTGGCACCTTAGCTGGTGCAACAGACAGCTGAATTTCAGGCGTGGCTGGTTTGAATGCCCGTAGGAAGCGTCTATTTCTCAAGGTTAATCGTCCTGATCCATCAACCTTCACCCTGTACTGGTCATTCGCCATGCAGTCTACTATGGTGCCTGATTTATCCCATTTAGTCGCACTTGGGCCATGCTGATTCTGTAGGATCACTTTCTCCCCAACAATGAGAGGGCGTAGAGCACGGGAGGGTTCTTGCAATGTCTCTGTCGTCAGAGTGAAACGAGTGTTCAGCGCAGACTCTTTTGCTGCCCATGCTTTACGCCATGTAGGGCTGATGTGGAACTTGTTGAACTTAGTGAGACGACTGCTGAATGGCAGAGAGTCTCTTAATGGCCGCCCAAATAGTATCTGTGCCGGGGATACGTTGCAATCTGTGTCTGGTGTGTTCCTTAATTGCAGAATCGCCCTGACAACTCCATCATGGTCTAAGCTGCCGGTGGGGCTTGTGTTTGAGACCAGGAGGCGTTTAACAGTTTTTACAGCAACCTCCGCTCTGCCATTTGACTGCGGGAAGTATGCAGAGGAGATGCGGTGCCGAACACCCCACGTTTGGAGGAAACTTTCTGTGCTGTTTGCTATAAACTCCGGTCCACCGTCACTTGACAGTTCCTCTGGAACACCAAACGTTGAAAAGAGGGTACGTAGGTGACGGATGAGGCCGGTGGCTCCTGATAGTCCTGAACTTGTTGGGGACTGAAACACCTCCACCCAACCTGACAACCTATCTCCCACAACCAGATATTGATGACCTCCATACTTGCAGAAATCAGCGAAGACTTGTTCGAAGGGGGTGGATGGTGGGGTTGATGGGATGGGTGGTGTGGGTGCTTGTGATGGTGCGTTTCTATTGCAGTGTGTGCAGGCCTCTCTTGTTTCACTGATATCCTTGGACATCCCTGGCCAGTAAACGATAGTTCTTGCTCGCTGTTCCATTCTGGACGTTCCCTGGTGGGCGGAATGTAAGAGCTTCAGTATCGGTTGCCTTAAAGACACAGGAACTATGACCCGGTCTTGAAACATTAGAACGCCGTCTTGCACATATACAGAGTCATAAATAGACTTGAATGATGATAAGGAGGGAACATCATGATCGTCTACTTCGGCTCCACATTCCACTAATCTAAGAAGGTGGTTGAGACAAGGGTCTGCAACAGTTTCATGTGCCAATCTTGACCATGTTATCGCGCAGAATTCTTGAGTGTCATTGCGTATAGATGCCATGAGTACACATTCTGCGATGTCGGGGATGCTTGCTGACACCGTGTCTGAGGACCCTGCTGGAGAGGGATGTCTCGATGTGGCATCTGCAGCGGCGTTCGACTTTCCAGGGAGGTGTTTTATTTCAAAACGCCACGCCAGTGTTCTTTGCTTCATGCGAAATAACCGTGAATTAGTTATTTCATCAAGGGTTCTGTCACCAAAGATTTTAGTGAGAGGTTTGTGGTCAGTGACTACTAGCAGATTATCGCATCCCTGTGTGAAATAACGAGTCTGTTCTAGACCCCAGGCCACTGCCAAAGCTTCACCTTCTATTGCAGCATAGCGTTGTTCTGTGGCCGACAACGATCGAGACCCAGCTAGTGTGATTTTCCATCCATTTTCACAGCAATCGGGGGATCCAGAGGGACAGGTACAGTGTTGCTGAAGGAGGAAATAACCAATGCCCTGCTTAGACCAGTCTGGTCGCAGGCAGGTGCGTCGCTGTACGTCAAAAATTTCTACCCCTTGCCTAATTGAATCCATAATGGCCTCTTTTGATTTCTGGAAGGCTTCATCCAGCATTGGAGTCCATGAAAACGGACAGCGGGGGCTAAGGAAAGGTTTGAACGGCTCCATTGTCTCGCGTAACTGAGCATAATTTGACACTTGGTTTACCAATCCAAACCAGCTTCTGTGTCCGTGGTGGAGGTAGGTTTCGGGAAGTCTCTGATGGCATCTAGGTATTTCGGGAGAGGCTCAATTGTAGTATCAGACACTCTGAAACCAGCAAAGTCTGCCTTCCTCACGCAGAACTGGAACTTGTCTGGGTTGAGTACAATACCTGCCTGGGCAACTCGTGTCAGGAGCTCAATGGTCGTCCACCAGTGTTGTTCCAAGTCCGTGTCATAGTGTATGGTGTCGTCAACACAGCGTTCGTTACGTTCAAATGATGATAGGATGGCATCAAATCGACAGTTATAGCCATCTCCTGACGACAGGAATCCTTGGGGAGCTCGTGTGTACCTCCAGCGTCCAAACGGGGTTATAAACGTGGTGTGGTGTCTATCAGACTCCCGTAGGGGAACACTGTGGTAGCCGTTCCAGGCGTCAGTGACAGTTTTCCATGTTGAAATTATATAGATACCTTCTGTGAGTTTTCCATGTGTTTTTCGGGACACGGCGTGCAAGGTGAAAAGGAGGCTCTGAGGCGAATGTTTCCCGCTTGCAGTATTTGTTAAGTGGTGACAAGTCAACTGTTCTGCGGGATGTACCATCATGCTTCCTGGTTATAACCATACGATGGCACCACGTTACGGGCTCCCCATACGGTACACGCTCTATGACGCCAAGGGCTTCGTCACGCAGAAGGTCGTCATACACTTTTTGCTGCCAGTGAAGGGGTACTGGGGATGGTGTGTGGCACACTTTAGGCGGAGCTGTTGGATCAACGTGAATCTCAATTGGTGGGCCTTCCATGCACGATAATGCCTGGTGAGGGCATGTGTTAAATGTGGAAGATGCATATCTGTCAAGTAACCATGCTTTCATTCTGGTGTTGTTTTCAGCTGTGCAGGGAAAGGGAAGGACAGTTGGAGGCAGAGGTGCGGGACAGCGTTGAGGGCAAGAGCATGGCCCTTCAGATGAAGTTCCTGGTGCATTGCAGCAGCTGTTGATGACCCGTATTTCGCACTTTGATACTGAATTTCGCATAGATGACTCTCCAGCTGCGTGAGTTTATTGCCCCTGCCCATCTGATGAGTACATCAGCGTTTCAGCCATAATATCTAGGTTCAAAAGTGACTCATAAGATAGATACATTGCATTTACGCAACTGCTCACATAGACCATGGATCTGCAGCTTGTTGTTTTGGTGCCATGTGACGTCTGGATTGTAGCAAAGAATGCCCCCTCAATGGAGATAGGTGAGCGGTTGGCTGCTGTGAATCCCATGGTGACTGGTATGAGGTGGTCTCGTTTGAAGCTGCATGCGAGGAAGTCTTGTAGTGACCACACGTCACACTGTGCACCAGTGTCAACAATGGCAGACACTTCAACTTGGGTGGTGTTGTGTTTTCATGTCTTTATTCTACGAAGTCTGTCAGTGCATTGAAATACATATGAAAAAGATACAGTACAAGCATATAATACACAGAGTCTGAACATATATACACTTTATACACAGCGAATATTAGAGGGCACATAATATAAAGTAAACTAACATTATTGAGTACAAACTACAACATCTCCCCTGTTCAGTTCAAGTGTTCCTTATAATATTGTATTAAGATTATATTAAAAACCAAGGCGATCCGGTGGTTTAGTTAGCCTGCTTGACCGCCTTAATGGTGGCCTTGGTGAAGACGTGGTATCTGGTGTAGCAGCAGGTGTCTCAGACTCAGTTGTTGTCACAGGTTCCAGGTCCTCCATGTCATTGTCCGCTGGTGGGCCAGTGGTGGTGTTGCCTTGTTCAAACTGTTCAAACTGCTCACCTATCTTCCGTATGTGGCGCCTGTTGCGCCTATATGACCCGTTGGCTGTACGAACGTGATATGATCTTGGAGTGTCTGCGATTCCCACTACTCGACCGGGGTTCCAGGTTTTCTTGTGTCGGTCAAACACACGTACATCTTCTTGCACATGTAATAAAGGCAGAGCTTTTGAATGTGTATCAAAATATGACTTATATTTGTCTTGCGAGCTTTGAAGTGTGGCGTTGTAACCAGTTCCTGCATTTACGGAGGACACTGCTGGTACATTGGATTGATATCTTCTTCCATTCAGCAGCTCGCAGGGTGCAGGGGTGTTGTGGTCTATTGGTGTGGTGCGCAGACAAAGCATTGCCATATGAGGGTCCGACCCAGTCTCTTTTGCTTTGGTGAGGGTATGTTCTACAGTCTGCACCATCCTCTCGATAAACCCGTTGGACTGTGGGTATAAAGGTGACGAGGTCACATGTTCAAATTTCCACTCAGCAGCAAATTGTTGAAATTCATGTGATGCATATTGGGGTCCATTATCGCTGATGAGCTTCTTGGGAATGCCTTGCTCTTCGAATATACCCTTGAGCTGTGCAATAATGCTCCTGGATGATGTCTGTGTGAGTTTTCTCACAACGGGAAATTTACTGTAATAATCTGTGACAAGAAGGTAATCTTGTCCGTCCAAGTAGAATAAGTCGGTTCCCAATGTGTGCCATTGATGGGGAGGTACATCCATAGGCATGAGAGGCTCTTTACTGGGTGCATTTTGGTGTCTTTGACATGTAGGGCACAGCCTAACTGTGCGTTCTATATCGTCATTGATGCCCTTCCAAAATACGGAAGCCTTGGCGCACAGCCGACATTTTTCTACACCTTGATGTGCATAATGTAGCTGCTTTCGTACGTCATCTTGGAGCGACTTTGGAACAATGAATCTTGTCCCTTTTAGAATTATTCCATCGGCAATTGCTAGTTCATCTCTATAGTTCCAATATTCTCTCAGTTGCTCTGGGCAGTCGATTCTTTGTGTTGGCCATCCAACATGTATCATATTCCGTAAGGCATGTAGTTCTGGGTCTTTGTCAGTCTCCTCTTTCAACTGTGCGATGCGTGTTGGGCTGGCATTGATGTGGTCATGAAGTTCATGCACCGAGATGTCTAGCCCTGGTATTGCGCCTGTTTTGCAGGGACCAATGCGGGATAGGGCATCTGCAAGGGGAACATCTGGTCCAGGTACGTTTACAACTTCGATGTCATAGCAAAGAATTCGTAGTAACATTCGGGCTATGCGTGGAGGGGCATTGTGCAGGTTTTTCTTTACGATTGCCTCCAGCGGCTTGTGATCAGTTTCCACCCGCACTTTGCGTCCATACACATAATGGTGGAATCTTTCCAACCCAAAGACTATTGCCAGCATTTCGCGCTCGATGTTGGAGTAGCGTTGTTCTGTGTCGGTCATCGCTTTACTGGCAAAGGCTATGGGCCCTTTGTCTTGCATGAGTGCTGCACCAATTCCTTGAAGTGATGCATCGACCTGCAGTGTTAGTGGTTTCTGGCTGTCATAATATTGCAAGTTTGGTACAGACGTTATCTCTGTCTTCACATTCGTAAATGCCTGGTCATGTTCTGGGCCCCATATAAACTCGTTATCCTTCTTACAGAGGTCTCGTAGTGGTGCCGTAAGTGCAGCCAGCCGGGGAGAGAAGCTGGAAAGGTAATTGACCATGCTCAGAATGGTTTGTAGTTGTGTAACATCTTTGGGTGGTTTCATGTTTTCGATTGCGTCAATCTTATTAGGGTCTGGCTTCACCCCATCTTCTCCAATAACATGGCCAAAGAATGGGATTTGTTTACATCGCACAACCATCTTTTCATCATTGAAACGTGTGCCAGTGTTCCTAGCCCGCTGCAGTACAGTATGTAGAGTTTCGTCATGGTCTGTCCCGTCCTCTCTCCAACCAGCAATGACAAGGTCGTCAGCAATACCAAAGCATCCTGGTATATCTCCGAATGTTTCATCTATTTTTCTTTGGAATACATTTTGGGCTACATTGAGGCCAAATGGTAGTCTATTGTACTTATAGCGTCCAAATGGGGTATTGAAGGTTGTAAGCAAGGAGCTTTCTTCATCAAGTGCAATGTTCCAATACCCACTGCGAGCGTCGAGTATGGAGAACCAACGAGCTCCACTGAGCTTTGGGAGTATGTCTTCGAACGTTGGTGTATAGTAATGTGGTCGCTTTATTGCCTTGTTCAGGTCTTTTGGATCCAGACATAAGCGAATCTTGCCACTAGGCTTAGTGACACAAACAAATGAGTTCACCCAATCAGTGGGTTGAGTAACAGGACTTAGGATGCCCTTCTCCACAAGTGAATTGAGCTCTTCCTTCAGGCCATCTCGAAGGGCGAATGGAATACGTCGAGGTGGGTGTATCACCGGTGGGACATTTGGGTCTACTGTGAAGTGGTAGTCACCTTCAAAACATCCAATGCCTTCAAAGACATCACTGAATGTTTCAAGGATCTGCTTACGTGCTCGTGGGTCGCCAATGGTACGTCTGGATGAGCTTGATCCGGTGTGGGCTGTATTCATCATGTAGTTCAGGGTAACTAGCCCTAGCGCCCGGCACGTAGGAAGCCCCAAAATCACTGGTCCTTCAGGCTTCACGATGTAAAATGTCACAGCTTCTGTTTTGTCTTTGTGTGTTATTGTCATATTGCACATACCCACCAGTTCTACTGTGCTACCCCCAAAAGCAGTGATGCGCACATTGGAGGGTGTTATCTTGGTTGGTGAAACACCATGTTGTCTGTCAATCTCTGCCAGTTTTTCATACATGGACAGAGGCATTACATTGCCCTCGGCGCCAGTGTCTATTTTGCATGTTACATGTATGGGTGAGGTTTGTAGCTGTATTGGCAAGTCAATATGCCAAGTTGTTTCTTCTTCTTTTCTGCTTTCGTTGCTCATCCCATGAACGTATAATGCGTTAAAATAGAGGTCGAGTGGTTGAGACTGTTCCAGTTGTTCTGTTTGTATCTCATTCACACTTGTTTGGTTCTGTCTTTGGTTTTGTCCTTGAGGGTTTGGGTTTGTTTCAATACGTTCTTGATTTTTCTTGGCAAAACATACACGCTTCCAGTGGTTAAGCTTACCACAGAAAAGGCATTTTGCGCCCTTTGCTGGGCATGTATCAGGATTCCTGTCATGTACGGTCCCACAGTTGTAGCAGCCTTTCTTTTGTAGTGTCTGGTTTGGTTGTCTTGGGCGTTGTCCTTGGACCCTTGGGTCTGTGTGCAAGACGTGAATTGATTTGCCATGTAAATCATCAATCTGTTTACGTGTAGCTTCTTCTATTCTGGCGATATCAAGGGCCTGATCTAGAGTAAGATTTTCTTCCTTTTGTAATAACTTGGATTGTATTCGTTCTGATGTGGTACCAAATATCAGTGTGTCAATGATTTGCTCTTGCAAGGTGTCAGTTCTATATTTGCATTCAGCGGCAATTATGCGTATTCTCTTGACAAAAGCGTCGATTGATTCACCAGCGTCTTGTTTGCATGCCCTGAGCTTGTATCTTGCAATTCTAAAATTACTTTTTGGTTTGACATAGTCTTCAAATCTTGACCAGTATGAATCTAGCTTTTTTGCATTCTCTGCACTGAGGTTCCATGTTTTTACTAAATCTCTACCTTCTTCCCCGACCCATAGTAATAGGTATTTGACTTGTATCTCTTCACCAATTGACTCCAGAGGTCCCTCGAGTAGCAGTTTTACTAACTCCTTGAACTTGGCAAATGCTCTAGGTGCGTCATCCGAATGCCAATCCATGCTGGGTGTAGGCAGCCCTTGTAAACTCACAGCCATATTGAAATATTTGGATGCTTAATCACAGCTGTTGGACAATGTCTGTTCAAGTCTCTATACATTTTCTTTAATTTTCACCACTTGTGACACCATGTTGTGTTTTCATGTCTTTATTCTACGAAGTCTGTCAGTACATTGAAATACATATGAAAAAGATACAGTACAAACATATAATACACAATACAGAGTCTGAACATATATACACTTTATACACAGCGAATATTAGAGGGCACATAATATAAAGTAAACTAACATTATTGAGTACAAACTACAACAGGTGGTCACATTTTTTATTTCAGTCATATACTTGGACTGGGCTGTAGTGTCCATAGCAATAATGATGGATGCTCTTGGGTGGGGTTTGAAGCGTGCTTTTTTCCATTCCCCTTTACTAAACACATGATGGTCAAGTGTGATCTGTGGCAGACGCTTCTTGGGTACATTTTGTGTGGGCATTAGATGCACTGCAGCAATTTGGGAAACATGGTCTGGCTCTGTGGTGTGTATTGCTGATGAGGATGCAGATGAGGGTGGTGTTAGACTGCTCTTCTTTTTACGTCGAGCTCTAAAACAGTTCAGACATACCTTGTGTGGCTTGCTGTTCCAGCACCTTCTGTGTAAGCATTGAACAAGATCTTACAGTCCGGACATATCGACATTTTCGATTGGTTAGCCTGTGATGGCACATATGTGTTTGTACAGGTGTTGTCTGAGGCTTGAGCTTTTCGGAATGAAGAGACAGCCGTTAGATTTGACGATGGTACCGCATTACGTGCCATTTCTTTGCTTTCCACAATACCAGTGAGGTAATTAATATTATGCTGCAGTATATCAGCAGTACATCACTGTCTGCAATCCCATTAATGAGGATGTCACGAATGACGTGGTCTGTGTAGTCAACATTTTTTCCACATTCGCATTTGGCACCAAATGAGCATGTCTCTGCTTTGCCACGTACACGCGTGGTGAATGCGCGGAATGCTTCGCCACGTTCCTGGTGTAGCTGCAGCAGCTCCATTCTCAAGACACTTGTAGCCACTGGTATAACTGCCAGGGATCGTATGTCTTTTAGGAGCTGTGGTAACGGCTGGGACACAGCTTGCGGGTTCGTTTTGAGTAGGCTATCACCCAGTTCAGCTCCAGTGCATTGAAAAAGCTGGGTCGGTGCTGATCTATCATCAATTCCTGATCCCTTGCAGAACACATCCCAACAACGGACGAACACATTCCATTCCTCAGTTGATGCGCCAATATTTATGAGTGGACGTTCAAGTTTTGGTGCTTGAGGGTGGGCTGTCGTCAGTGGAAGTGGTGCTGGCTGGACTTGATGACTCAGGCCATGGTTTGTCAATAGCGCAATAGCAAGGGCTTCGGAAACGTCCTCTGTCGTGAATCCACAATCGGGCAGGGTACATCTAATTTTTACCATGACTTCTTCATGAAGAAAACTCCTCGTATCAATATTTATTTTATTGGAACAATGAAGAAGTCAATCTACAGATCAAGGAATAAAATAATAAGAATACAAATGTCTAAATTCTAATTACAAGGATATTCATCATACAATACTTATTTCATAATTGTAGTTTCTTGCATTATAAATCTATAATGAACATAGTAACTATAATAAGATAACTTACAATTTAGAAAGCACATGTTGATGATACTGACAAACCATTACTAACTATTTCATTAAAATCAATAAAGAAGTATACAGTACAACTACGTAATAAGATCAATAATCCTACAGATACCAGCATCCAGGATGTTTAGATATTGAACACGGATCAAGAGGGAAAATGGCAACACTGAATCCTGGTATCAACAGTGCACTGTCCTGGTGGTGTCATTGACATATTCAATGTCATATCATTATATATCTTCTATTTATTTATCCTGGATCCGGGACCTAATACGGGACCAAGCACTGGTTAAATCAGTTTAAACTGGAAACTGATCTATAATGACCATTACACTATATCAAATCTGAGACTAGATACGGGACTAATCCGGGAGTAAAGATGGGACTAATCCGGGACTAAATACGGGACCAAGCACTGGTTAAATCAGTTCAAAGCCTTTCATGTTTTAATGAAAACTGAACTATAATGACCATCACACTATAAATAATCCAGGACTAGATATAGGGACTAATCTGGGACTAGGTCCGGGACTAATCCTGGACTAGATCCGGGACCTCATACAGGATCAAGCACTGGTTAAATCAGTTCAAACCTTATCATTTTTCATTGGAAACTGAACTATAATGACCACCACACTATATATTATCAAATACGGGACTAGATCCAGGACCTATTACGGGACCAAGCACTGGTTAAATCATTTCAAAGTCTATCATGTTTCATTGAAAACTGAACTATAATGACCATATCACACTATATATCATCAATCCGGGACTAGATACGTTTTTTGGGACTAATCCGGGACCACACACCAGGTAAATCAGCGCAAAATCTATCATTTTTCACAGAAAACTAAACTATAATCATGGAATGACCATCACACTATACATCATGAAATCCGGTACTAGACCCAACTGCCGTGACACTCCAGGGACCAAACCATAGCAAACACTATATTTGCATAGGTCACGTCACGGTTTGGTCATGTTTGGTCCCGGGTTTTAGTAGATATGAGCTGAACCCATGTGTGCACAGATCCCGTGCATCAATTTTCTTTTAACAAATATGAACAATGTTTAGTAAATAATCTTCTTAGTCATAACTGTCTGATTGTTACTGTCATCTTCTCACTTATTTGAGTTTTAAGTTTGACAATCCTCTGTCTATGCTTATAGGTGATAAAGTATAGATAAATATAAAGTGTAATGGGTTTGTACGGTGTCTAGGATGAAAAAGAGTGTCATTAGTGCAGAGATATGGGACTTTGTGAAACATATGTGAAGCGCATCAGTCTTGACATCACTGGATTGCTTCTAGTGCACCAGACAATTACCATCCAAGTACCCTGGTAGATGCAGTTGCCAGAATTCCGACATATGTCCGAGTCTCGTCACACGTACATTTTGGTGACGTGATGAGACTCTGACGTATGTCGAGATTCTGGCGACCGCATATTATGAAGTACTACCTAGTTTAGTTTGCCTTGTTTAGTTTTCCTAGCATTTTATTTATTTGTTTGTAAGTATGCTCTCCTTCTTTGTATGTGATAAGTATTATTTCACCACAGACATTGTGTTGAGCAAAATAATTGTTCTAGGTATACATGTAGTTTAGTTTTGAGCCTGAGGTGGTGTAATTGGTAGAGAGAGTAGCTGCTATCGCCTATATTTCAATTGGAAGGACATTCCTAAATTTTGTTTTGCAGTTGAAATCAATTGGCAGTTTACTATCCCTAGCACTGTTAAATATTAATCATATCTTATTATTCCATAAGATGATATATTTGTTGTTATATTTCGCTTTTTGTATGATCAGTGAATCAATGTAATTTTTTTTTTACTCTCCAGGTGTTGGTAAAACATCGCTTGTACATTTGATTTGTCATAATGAACCGATTGGAAATCCTGACTGGACCATAGGATGTTCGGTTGAAGTGAAAGTAAGATTTTTTTAAAAGATGGGATGATCGACTTCACGATCACGGAGTCCTTATGTTTACACAACGATGATTGTTTACATAGGGTTTGCAAGAACCTGAAAAACCTAGGAATTCAATTAGACTAAATATTCACTTATTCAGCAAATATGACCCTGGAATACCAGGGAAATTTGACTATAAAATTTTACGCCTGCAGAGCACTAGACTACGATGTCTATAACACTGTTGCTTCCTCTGCGAAGAGACATACCAGGGGAATAGCCATAGCCATATGATTAGATAAACATAAGTGGCCATAAATGCATGAGTGGTATTGTCCACTATCCTTTGCTGAGTCCATTTTTACATATACACTACATAATTAGAATCCGTGTCACACTTTGTTTTCCTCAACTCCCCTGTGATAATACAGCACCATATTAGCGCAAACATGCTAATCACTCACATTATTGTTCAATCATCTAACCTGTTCCTATTTGATAGTTAGGGAGTACCAAATACATTAAATTAAATAAACACATTTATTATACTGGTTTCATATATAACTGCCCGACACCCCTCGATTGACATGTATAATACCCTTCCTACGTTCGGTCAGGGTATAGTTTTCCATCTCCATATAAACATTGGGACTCAGTGATCGTGATGGACTTAACAGATTTTCCTAATGGCTACTGTGTATCATTTTGTTTATAAAACCACATGTATATCATGTTTTTTTTTGTTTTTTTTTTGTTTAGCTTCATGACTACAAGGCTGGCACTCCTGCAGAGAAACCATTTTTGCTGAAGTTTTGGGATGTTGGTGGATGGCTCGCTCATCAGAATAGTAGATCTGTTTTCTATAACCCAGTGCATGGTAATTGAATTATAGATTTTAGCATATTTAATACCAACAATTAGTTATGAGTTGCATTCAGCTGAACTTTCATGAAGAATATAAAGTTAAGAATAAAGAATATGGAACTTTACAGGACTGTTTAGAAAAATAGTCTGTTTGCAAAGAGGGATATTTGTCTTATTTTTCTTATTTATGAGAATTAATTTTGAACATCTGAACGATACCTTTTGATTGTTTGATTATCACATATACTTTAGTATACTGCTATAGCAAAGTGGATAGGGAGTTCGGCTCATGACCACAAGGTCATGGGTTTGCTTCAGGTTGGGTCTGGTGGTGGGTGTTAAGCAAACTCATCCCTAAAATTAGTTGCACACTGTTCTGTGATACATACACATTAAATAGGTACAGGTCAGGCGAGTAAACGCTAATATGGGTGAACACCATGTGTGGCTATGGTAGTAAGTGTTTTATACTTCGGGGAGTTAAGAAAGACAATATTGGGTGACAAGGATGCCAATGGCCTGGTGTAAATGAAATCAACTGAGCATATGGATATAAACATATATAGCATATGGCTATAAACTTCCTACATTTACATTTACATGTGAATTTACAGGCGTTATACTGGTTCATGATCTATCAAATCGGAAATCCCAACAGAATTTAAGGAAATGGTTAGCAGAAATACTTAATAAAGATTCAAAGGACGTAAGAGAAGAGTAAGTTTTATTATCATGAAAAATAGAAGTACAAAAAAGATATGATCATCATACACAATATCCTGTACCTGCACCTTTTCCATATTTTCTTTATTTTAGGTATGACTTTGACCCTGAACAATTTGCTGGAGCAACAATTCCAATGCTTGTTATTGGAACAAAATTAGACCTTGCTGAATCTGTTAGAGATACAAAAGTTCGATCTTCAATAGCCGATGAAGTTGGTGCAGATGAAATAAATCTGGTAAATTTGTGTGAGATTTTTAATGAGAGTAAAACATACACGACATGTATATGTGTCATTGTACAGGCTACTACAGGTAGAGGATTGAATAAGCAACCGAAAGATTAATACTCTAATGTGAAACATAGAAAGTTTAGATTTGTTGACGGAAAAAAACAACAACAAAAAAACAGGAATTTTTTAGCTCACCTGTCACTATACCTTATTACCTATAGAACAAGGTAAAGTGGTCATCTTTCGTCAGTTGTTTGTCCTAGGTCTGTTCACAATTCATCTTTGCACATTAACTACTTCATTTTTCATTTGATCTCCACCAAACTTTTACATCTACATGTATTATATGGCTCTTAGATCATTGTCCATGGTTGGAATTATCCTGGGGTGAAAATTGACCTCACCAAAGGGGTCCATCAATAATTTCTATGCACCATGATGTAAAATTCTCTCCTCGTCATCCATAAGGTTTTACGTGTCCACATTAGCGGACAAGTGGCTAATCCAATTCAATATACATGTAATCGTAAATTTTATGACTATTCTAATGTTTTGGGATTTATTCTCTACCTATCTTTTTTAACATTTTTCAGCATTCACCAAGAGTTGTTAATTCTTTGGTAAGAGTATAATGTCTTACTCTACCTAGAATGCAAAATGCGAAAGTAGTTCAGCTGTATGATTTATGAACTGGAAATGGGCTGGATAATATGATCTGGGCAAGAGAAATGGTTAAAAAGTTATTACATTAAAAGTTAATACATTTGTATTATAGGATTGTTCAGAAGTGAAGGGTTTAGCCCCAGGGACAAGCAATTCTATAAAATTTAGCAAGTTTTTAGACAAAGTAAGTATATTTATTATATTATTGAATCGTCAAGCTTAAATACTTCGAACGTTAACCGTTCACACATTTGTTTGGTGATTTCTTTTTGTTAGATACACTATTTTCGAGATACGATTAAAGCCACAGTAAACTTTTATTAGCAAGGCCTACTCCAAATATGTCCAGTATATTATACAATATTGTGCACTGAATAAGTTTTGATTTATAGCTAGCCGAATACACCAACTTTAATTAAAGAAATTGTGAAATTGTACACGTATATTGTCGGGTAAATATTTTATCACTAGTACTCTAGTATAGCTCTGTGACACACCCCTATATTCTCTATTCTGATTGATATAGAACTGAATATCTGTCATGAAAAGCTCCATAATGCTTGGCACAATACTTCTGTTCAAATAATTATGTTCATGTATGATAGCTTGATCGAACATACATCAAAAGTATGATTTTCTGCACTCATTTGCAAATAAGGCATAGATAGTATAAGACACAAAAACAAAATTGCTTGAAAATTGCTTGAAGTCCATACCATAGATTTCTAGTACTTAAAAACCTTTATTGAAAAATAAAATCTCATATTTATGATATATTGAATATATTACTTGTTTTTCCCACAAATTAGTGTGATACAGTGCCATAATTTATTTTTTAATATTGACCTTGCAAGCTTGCACAATATTCCTTCATTCTTTTTCAATGAGCGTATTATATACATTGAAAATATGTTTCTGTAATTACAGGTTATTGAAAGAAAATACTATAGCAGAGACAGCATTGTAAGTAAAAAATATTTCTTTATCTTTATTTACTTAGATTTTATTATCATTCAAGTTTTGCATTCATTTGGTGTCACAAATTTTCAGTCTCCAGTAACTTATCTGCCGGACAGAAGAAGGGCACAAGCATCTCACTCAAAAGGAAGCTATGCCGATTAGAAAAAAATGTTCTTGTTTTGTATGAATGTTAGATGAATGAATGAGAATTTGGAGGTTTTAGTTCAAAGACTGTTATTGTTTGATTATTTATTATGTTCATGTATATCTACTATTTAGATATATGATTGTAATGCCTGGTAATCGTTGTTAGACTGTACTCTTTAAATCAATGATATGTAGTTGTTAGTTTACATTCCTAAATAGTGGGCTTTATTTTCACCGTTTCAAGGTACTGTAATTGAATAATCTTATTTATTATTATGATTAATAAATTCATTGTAATTGAATGTTCAATAAAACATTTATCGTATAACTGTGTTCAGTAAACTAATTCTGCATATCATAAATTGCAAACCAATGTACATGTATATATTTTATACAGATTCAATATTCACCCGTCAATTATTTCTATGAGGGAAATCCTTGTTTCTATCAATATAGATGTTACATGTATCACTTCTGGGTAAATGATAAACAATTTGAATTTGAAATAAGCTACTAAAAATTGAAATAGATTATGGACATTGAAAATTGTTTCAATATAAATGATTCAATGTCAATCGACTCAAATTATACTAACTGTATTGTATTTGTTTTTATTTTTTTTCCGAGCTCCATAAAAAAAAATAAAAAAAATAAACTAACTACAATTTTAAGCAATTCTCAAGAAAACCCTCACTGCCGCTTAGGTGATAACAAACTCGCGTGTGCCTTATTGGCATAAATAAGAACAAGTATGGAACGTGAAGCGTATTTCGTGATAATGGAAAAGCAACATTTGACGTACATAATTTCACGTGCATGTTGTGATTGGATATTGTGCTTCTCTGTAGTAACGTCAGCAATGTTAAAGCTCCAGGAATCTTTTATTAGCTGCCTCTGCTCCAAAACCTGTCCAGTATGTTATACAATGATACATATTAAATTAGTTTCAATTCATAACTAACAAAATATAGTAACCTTAAGCACTGAAATTGCACGTCAAAAACGGTCACTTTCCCGTGCATTTATATGGTCACGTGTCAATGTTGTCACCTTATTGGTGGGTGATGACATGACGTGTGACGCGGGGGTAGACGTGAGAATATGTACATAGAAAATGCTGACAAATTAATTATTTTGTTTTTTAACTTTATTTTTTTTGAGAAAACAAAGTATGTACAAATTTATTAAGATAAGATAAATTTATTGGCTTTACAGAATTTGTTGATTGTATCATTTAATCAGCTTTACAGATGTCATCCACGGATTGTTGTTTAAGCACATACCACAAACCACCAAGCCCTATCATTGCAGATGCAGGAATTAATGCCTCTGCAAAATCACCTAGACATAGTTTAGTCTGTGTTGCAAATGCCATAATAACCATTAATCCAACAACGCCTTTACGCTTGTTCTTATTCTTCCCAACAAGAATTAGTGCTGCACAAGTTAATTCTGCTGCTCCAACCACATGTTTGTACATTTTGTAGTCAGGGATGAAACCAATTGGTGCTAGAATGAAAACCTTTGCATACTCCTTAAATGCCTTTTTCTGCAAAGTAGATGTTTAAAATTGGGTTAGAATCATTTATAAAGTGACAATGAGGGCCTGGATCTTCAGAGAAAATTCAGAATTACTGGTACATGTAATTAGATTGAAATGCAAATTGTCTATAATAGAAAAACAATCTATTATTGAGTATTCTATGATATTCTATTCAAGATTCAAGAAACATTTATTAGTTGAGGACAAGTGCGGTAATATTTCTATAAAAATTTATTCTGATTGAAGGTCAAATATATAATATACCAGTAATATTGTCATTACTAGCTATTTATCAATATATTCAGCTGATTAAATAATGCAATTTTGCCATATCATGTAGCGTTCACTAGGTTTTAATACTAATTAATTAATTACTATCATCAGGTAATGAGAAATTGCTTAAAAGGAGTCCTTACAATATATAAACAATACATACCATTGCCTTATGTACATCATCATTAACTTTAATCAATTTAAGTGTTCCTGAGAGAGCATATAGTGCTCCCACACTTTTGCAGGCGATTGGAGTGATTTCTGGCATATTGCGATCAAATGGTCATCCAAAAAAAGCAAACTAAAAAATGCTTAATATAAATCCTCTGTGGTCAATATATTGATGAGAGAGTAACCATGACCTTACCCTGAGACAATAAATACCGTGGAGAATAGATCAGAATACACAGGTTGTAACATGTTATCTTGAAAATTGATATTGTTTGTAGGGCTTATCTCAAATGATATTGACGTAAAAGCTTATATTTACTTTCACTGCTGTGCATGAAGTATTTGAAATTATGGTGAAATAATTTTATTGTGGATGCAATGCATGTAATAACAAAACATTTGCATAATTGTTATATCACCTAATCACAATGTATCCTCATTTCTAAAGTGTACATTATGATTGTAATAATGGTTTGCCCTTCTCTGTTGGAGTAAAGGTTCCTGAGAAGTGAGCAAATAATATTGATGAACAATAATATTGGTGACAAAATATCTAGGTAGCTAGTTTTATTGACTTATAAACACTAGATTTGTGAAAATGAATATGTAGGATCATAATACCATTCATTTCAGCAGCTGTCATTCCTGAATTTATTAGATGGAATACCTAAAGCAGTCTTGACATCTGAGACTGAGGACATCTGAGAACATGATAATAAAGTGTGTTTATATGTTGACAAATATCTTTGACCTTTACTAGTACAGTAGAACCTCTCTCTTAGGACCACATTTGGAATCATTGTAAGGTGGTCTCAATAGAGAGGTGGTTTCTATACAGAGGTTCATTTTAGTAGCTTGAGATTGAGATTTTTGAGATTGAGATTTATGAAGGTTTGGACAGAAAAGTGGTCTCAATAGAGAGGTGTTCTTATTTGGAGGTTCTACTGTATTACACTATGTGTTATTCTTTGATATGTTGACTGACAGCTATTTTAATAGAAAACAAGAGATAAAACCATCTGCTTGTATAATTCAGCGCACGTTTCCTACTACATGTATATATTAGTGATATAAAGTCAAGACTTAATGTTGCTGTCACATAACATTAAAGTTTCCTCAAGAAGCTACAGGCATCAGGCGTAATTGATTACAAGAGCGAATGGGTAGCATGTAAATTCCAATGTTCAGTATCAGTATCCGATATTCTGTTGCATGACGTAATATCACAACTTTTTTTAATCACATACTTTCTACAGATTTACCAAAACTTATTGGCCTAAAAGTTTGATTGTTACTTTATTGAAATGATATAGGAGACATTTTGTAGATGCAATAATCAATGATGTCTAGTCCAGCACCAGGATATGTGTTAAAAAATCGACGAACTACTCTTGAGAGAGCAGAAAAATTCATATCACCTATATATTTTACAGACTGCAATCTATTTGGAAAGTAAGTTCTTAAATCAATGTGGTTAATACATATATTTGTAATGGGGTGGTACAATGATATTTTAATGTATAAAAATAGACTTGAAAATGTTATTATGTGATACTCTTTTCCTGGACAATGTTTTAAGGAGATACATGTACTTAGTAGCTTAATTGTTAACAGTGAAAGAATAACTTAATTATACCAGGTTTATGTAATCTATTTTATCATTTTATTCCAGACTATATAAAAAACGAATTCCAGTTTCAAATATTACTCATTATGCTGCTCCGGGAAGAATTCCCTTTTCTGAAGCTGTCAAGGGAAATTATGTACCAGCCAGTGTTGGACAGGCATTTGGACCTACGTAAGAATGCTAGCTGTTTTGTCAATAAAAAAATAGACAGCTTGAACTCATTATAACAAAGATTTAGATCTTCCTAATAAACCTTTTTTTTTAAGTTGTTTAAGACAATAGATGTAAATTATTTTCGTTTCTTCTTCAATACAAGCATGATTTTATAATATAAACATTTCATTTTATAGATGGAGTACTCATTGGTTTAAAATAGAGTTTGAAATACCATCAGACTTTGTTGGTGAAGAGGTCCGATTTCACTGGAATTCTCAAGCAGAATGTCTTCTTTGGATCGATGGCAAACCAGTTCAAGTTAGTTGTACATGTCATCAATATAAAAACCTATTATATATACATCTTTTGATCTAGATTAGTTCATATAGTAAAGGCAAATAATTTCTAAGTTGCGACTAAAGAGCAATGTATTTATTGTCATCTAATTTTATTCTAAGTGGGGTATGAAAGAAAAAAGAGCTGATCAAATTTTCAGTATTTTGTATAATTTATATTTTCAGGGCCTGACATCAGAACAAAGACGGACTGAATACGTCATTTCACCAAAATTGTCAAAGGATCAGACAAGGTTTTATACAAATGCATGGATTAATCTCATGAAATGTTTTTAATGATTACAGCATGTTGAAATATTGATGGGAGAGTTTTTATAACTTGTACATGTATTTTATCTGTATGTAGATGCTCAACCATGTAAAATAAAATATAAGATAAAAAATTAAATTTTGATGTATCACTGATTTCAGATTTTCTGGCTATGTTGAGTTTGCTGCGAATCATATGTTTGGTGCTGGGGATGGATCCCAGATTGCTCCTCCCAATCTGAACAGATCTTTCACGCTAGAAGCGGCTGATATTGTTGTCAGAGATAACCTTGCCTTCAGTCTATATGAGGATGTTACTATACTTATTGACATGGTCAAAGTAAGTATAGTAGAACCTCTCTAATAAGACCATGTGTCGGATTGACCACAAGTAGTCTCTATAGAGAGGTGGTCTTTTTATGAAGGTTCATTTTGATCGCTTTATGAACGTTTGGGAGCATGAAAAATGGTCCTATTACAGAGGTGGTCTCAATATAGAGGTGGTTTTATATGCAGGTTCTACCGTATAATTTAAGACATATTAAATAACATAATTGGTGTGATATTAATTTCATTAATTGCTGCTCACTGTTTTAAAGAGTATACGTGCTGATACTTTTATTTACTTACAGAATATTAAAGACGAAAATAGATGTTACCAAACACTATATGCATTAAATGAGATGGTCAACCTCACAGTACCTGGCAAGCCAGAAACATATGTTCGGTGAGTTTTTTCAAGTGTACATGTACTATTGAATTCTTAAGGCTTTGACTTTGTTTTATTTTTAAATATACATGTGTTTTTTAATGCGCATATTGGAAAAATCAATTTAATATAATTAAGTGAGAAGGTAGCGGGAGTGTAGAACAATCAAGATACAATGTCGAATTGAAATGACACCGTAAAGTAATATAGCCGAACCTCTATTGAGACCACTTTAGCCCAGGTTAGGCCAGTCCTTCAGGATTCAGTGATCTTATAGAGGTTCTTTGTGATCTCTGAAGGCTTGGGGCCACTATTAAAGATAGTCTTATCAAGGTGGTATAGATGGTCTTAATTGGAAGTTGTACTGTGCTTACCAGGACATCTAAGTGGATGTGGCCAATGAAAATAACAATTTGGAGATAAGATGAAGCCCACAGAGAGTCCAATACGACATAAAATATGAATCATCATCATCATCGGTGTTTTGATTAACGTGCAGGTGCTGGGGTAACGTCCACTTCAGTGGACCCCCTTCCAGGTAGCTGGCTAGCTGCACGCATGGCTGTTCGTACACCGGATCTCCATGTGGTTTTCTCATGAGGATCGGTTTTTGAGAGTCCCCAGTCCCTCATATCCCTCTCAGTCACCTGCTTCCATGAAGTCTTGGGTCTACCGGTTCCACGTATACCAGCCACTTGCATGTCCCATGCTGTCTTGATTGCTCCGCTTGACCGTACCACGTGGCCATACCAACGAAGTCTTCTCTCCTTCAGAATGAGGTCAAGGTCCTCAAGGCCGAGAAGCTTCAAAAGCTCACTTGAACTGGTGGTGGCGACGTTCTCCGGCTTCACATTGCAGATCTGTCTGATCATGAAAGAAGTTATTATATATTATGTATATTTAAGTAGGACTTTATATTAGTGTGAGCAAAGCTAGAGTAGGTGCCTGGGGCAGGTGGACTTTAGCGACACCCCAATTAGTCAGGCAATTAAGTACTTTAATTGTCCCGGGCATAGTTAGGTTACGTTCCCCTGCTCACGCTCTTCGTAAGAAAAGTCACTAAAACGTCAATATGTCCTTACGTCGCAATAGTCCTCAATACCTCAGTCGTTAGAGCGCACGACCGAATACAATACATTTAATACATATTAATCAAAAATATTCATGAGGCTTGCCATATTTCTGATCATAACCCTGTGCAACTCATCTTGCTTTGTACTTAGAGATTGTACCGTCAGAATATCCGTGGCATTTGTGCTGAATACAGTGAATAGTGCAGGAATTAATAAAATACGTGCTGCTCTTGTCAAAGATTTATTCCAGAGTGTTCCAGAGTATTCTAGAGTATTCTAGAGATCAATATTGATTCTAGGCATGACGTTCTAGGTATGACGTACATGTAATTGACGCATTCGTCGTAACACTCCTCCTCGACGAATACAATACCTTTAATACATATTAATCACAAATATTCATGAGGCTTGCCACATTTCTTAAGAATCCTAACCTAACAAATTTTAGTGGCTTAGTGAACAAATCAGCAACATTTTTTTCAGTAGTACAATATTTTAAATCGACAATGTTTTTCAGATCACTTACAAAATGGTATTCTGTATCTACATGTTTTGTTCTATTGCTTTTTGAGAATTAGCTTATTTTCAAGAGTATTACATTCGTAGTGTTCACACAAAGCTTTCCAAGGATCTTTTACTGTTTCACCTACACGTTAAATAGGTACAGGTCTGGCAAGTAAATAGCACGTCAGCGCTTCAATAGCTGCGATGTGCTGTATGCTCCCTGGTGAGTTGAAAAGGATATATAGGGTGTGAAAAGGATGCCAATGACCTGGATTGGTTTGTAGTCCTCTGAATACTATGTTAATACTATGTATATGTTCAACTGATTGTAAGGTTGCAAATAAATACTGAATTATTATATTATTATTATTAAGAGGTTACCAAATACAGCTGTGACGTAGAAATACTAAGCACTAGACATGCCAACGCCTTCTGCACTTTACTGTTCCATTCTGCTATTTGTGCATCAGTGGCACTATCGGCTACAGTCTATACTACATATTTCCACAGTTCTTTAGACAATAGCATGTATTTACGGTAACCTGAAACTTCCATGTCATCCAATTATTAGTTTCTAATTTATCAATGACCCAACGTTCGCCGAGACTACCAGCCATCTTGAAAACATGAAAGACTTCTCGCGAGTTGAAAAATAATTATAGCAATTCACTATCAATTATAAGTTAACACAGCTCATTCAAACAACAAATGTTCCTGGGTGTCTGGGCCCATAACCTGTAAGAATATTCGTGGAATTTGTGCTTAATACTGTGAATAATGCAGGAATTAATAAAACACATGCTGCTCTTGTCAAAGATTTATTCCAGAGTGTTCCAGAGTATTTTAGACTACTAGAGATCAATAACACAAATTGATTCTAGGCATGACGTTCTAGGTATGACGTACATGTAATTGACGCATTCGTCGCACAATATTAACAAAAACGTGATTTGCCTGCGTCGCAAGTTAGCGCCCCAGTCATGGTAGACACAGTGTCGCAAAAAAACGTTACGTCGTGCATCTGCAACTGAGTTGCTGATCTCCACAAAGCACGTCGCCACAGTAGTGTTACTACTAGACGGTGGCGACGCCAAGCGGGAGGTTCGGAAGCCTTGTTAAAAGGCGTGCCCCGTGTAGAGGATAGTCATCCCTCTGCACGTAAAAGAACTCACCTAGTTTGAAAACAATAGCTAGTGTGATCCCTCCACCCCGAGGCTCAGTTGGTTACCTAGCCTGCCTCTCGAGGTCCATGTACCAACACCACGTGGCCTCCCTCTGCTATAATCATCAAAACTGATGGCTGTGGAGTATTCACTCAAATTCTCAAAAATTCAATTCTCAAAAAATTGCTATGTTGATGGGACACAACAAAGCAGATGTCCCAACAACAGACCAACGAACGTCAGTTTAGATTGGAAAGTGGAAGCGACCACTCAGTAGGGACTACGGTCACTACGCACCCCCAAATCTCTAGATTTGGGGCCGCTTTCCTTGTCTAAACTCTACCGATTGAAGGTGGACATACGGGCGTACATTTGTCCGTGTGTGTGGTTACCTTTGATTGGTATTTCGTGAACTGTACGTGGGCTAAGAGGCTGGAGGACCGTCAACCAGACCACCCGAATAATGGAATTTATAGTTATAATGGGATCACGTTGTAGAGACCCGTCAGTGTCTCCTGATTACATGTACTAACCCATTTTGTTTACAGATCGCAGCCGTGACAAGCAAATTGTTTACATATATTTTACTTACATTTAGACCAAGAGAAATTGCTGCATCAGTTTTTGCACAAAAAAATGGAGATTCACAGCACAAAGTTTACGCTGTAGGAAACTGTCACATCGATTCTGGTAAGGAATGATGATAATAACAACAATTGAAGATAGACTCAAGAAAATTAGCATTGAGATTCATTTAGGCCATTTCAGGCACTATCTCTGTGGACCTAAAATAAGAGGCCTTTTTTTTTTAATCTAGATCTAAACATTACAAGGAATTTTGATATGCATACATCAAATACAGGTCTTGTTTTGAATAGAATATTAGATGTAAAAATCCTTGTGTGTGAAATGGATTTACATTTGTATACTGTTTCTGCTTGAATTCAAATTCAAACTCGTGATCACTTTTTCAAATAAAGTATGTGCCCTGGTCTGGGTTGCTTAGAATCTTCCTTGCCACTATAAGGTGTACTAGTAATTGATTAAAAGCCAAAGTTCAGTTGTATAATGATGATAATGATGATAATGATGATTTGTTTGTTTAATATTGCTGTTTTAGATGTGTGAAATCCAATTTTTTAGCTTGGTTGTGGCCTTATGCAGAAACAATACGGAAATGTGCTAGAAGTTTTTCGTCAACTATTAGACTTCTAGAAACAAACCCAGAATTCACATTTGCTTGTTCTCAGGTTTGTCGCGTTATGTTTATTCAATTATAAACATGACATGATATTGTTCGTATAAAAGTCATGTATATCGATCAAGGTATGAATGTCCTGAAAATTTGCTGGTGGACCAAATGGCCAGTATCTATAATTAGTAGCCGGCTCTGACAAAAAGTGTCCGGCCCTTAATCATGCTAATATTGAGAAACTCCCCAAAAAGTAGCCTACCCATCAGGCCACAAACTTTTTAAACGTACTGGCCCAGACTAAAATCAGCCAGCACCGGGGTACCGGGTAGGTTCTATTTCATACTCTAGCTGTTTATATATTACCGGTAGTTCATGACCATTGACCTGAATGATCGTTATGCATGGCTAACATATGAGCCCATCCAATTTTCAACCCCTACTTTGAAAGAACAAGGCGTTTAGTGAATATGTGATGATTACCGTAGTATGATACATTTGTAGGCTCAACAGTTTGAATGGGTAAAAGATCACTATCCAGAGCTGTATCAGGAAATCAAACATTGGATAAAGGAAGGGAGATTCATTCCTGTGGGTGGAACTTGGGTGGAAATGGTAAGTAAAATGGTAAAGATTTACATATTTTATAATTGTACTGAATGACATAAAATGTTTCTGATACCTGGAATATGTATATAAAATCAATCTACTTGGTTATCTACAGCTATGAATGATATTGTAGGATGGAAATATCCCTAGTGGAGAAGGATTTATTCGTCAATTTCTATATGGGCAACAGTTTTTTGAGAAAGAATTCGGAATTAGATGTAAAGAGGTATGTTATATCAGTGGCGTAGCTACTGTAACGCACACAACGCAGTGCGTACACATTGATTTATTGATTTTCTACAATAAAATGATACATGGATCGCGTAATACTGTATTCACTGTCACTGACAAAAAACACCTTAGCACAGTTTGAATAAACAGCCTTGATTAAAAAGTTCCCAGTCATATGCGCGTACGTTCGCCGTAACAAAGCGTAGCATGATGCGTGGGCCACGGGTGCATGTAAATAAAATTCACTCCCGTGTTAATGAAGGGAAAATTGGCATATTTTCAAATTTGACACAATATTTGTATGCTTTAAGTTTATAATGTTTCCTATTTATGAATTAGAACTAACTATACATACACTCACCCACAACATACTGGATGGAGATGAGATTATGATAGATAGTAAAGATATACAAGCATTTTAGTTTGACCATGTTGGTGCATTATTTTCCAATGTGTACCTCGTTCAAACTCGGCTTACCATGTATAGCCTGAAAATTATCAGTAAATATACAATTGATATGTATGGATGGAACGCACATTGCTACTGATTGACCAATACTAATTATACATTAATAGGACAGATTACAACTGAAATAACAGCCAAAAGACTGGTTGGTTTCCTTTAGCAAATTTTATAGATCTACCAAAATCAATATCGTAAACTAAATCCGTGTGGTGACATTTGTTTCTGTGACAGAACTCTTATAAGTTATTCCTAGGTGCAAGCTGTAGTAATATTGACACATTTCACAAATCTTTCAAATGAAAGTTACTTTAGAAAATAAGTCAACAGATTGCCCCAAATGCAAGCATTTTTACTCCAATTTTCAAAAAATTTCTGAGGGGAATCCCCCCAGTACCCATCTGATGGGCTTCGTGCCTACGCTCGCTGCAGTGTGTTCTTAAAAATGTAGTTGTGCATACACATTAGCAAAATCCTGCCTACGCCACTGTATATGCATTTGAACTTTGATGTAGATTATGATAAATAGCATACAACTCAATATGATACGTTATTTTACTTAAACTATAGACTGTAACTTGTATAATATTTTTCTAATTTCTAACAATACCAATATGAAGAATGCGGCACATTTCAGTTTTGGTTACCTGATACTTTTGGATATTCAGCGCAGCTACCACAGATAATGCAAATATCAGGCATCAAAAGGTTCCTAACTCAAAAGCTCAGCTGGAATCTCGTCAATAAATTTCCAGTGAGTAAGCTATTTAATGTGCTTTGTAAATTTAAAGTGGTCAGGTCTACCTCTATACACCAATTCGTCTACCTCTATAAGGACTCAACTCACATGGCAAGTACTAGAGTTGCTGTTCACCACTCAAAAATACATCTATTGACAGATCTAAACCTCTTTGATGGTAAGTCACCAGGAGCAAGTTGGATGAAAAGTATAATGCACAGTATGCATCACATCTATTTAAGATGAATCTATCTAAGATCCCTCAATGTTTTATTTTTAGCATCACACTTTCTGGTGGGAAGGCATTGATGGATCGAAGGTTTTAGCTCATTTTCCACCAGGAGAAAGCTATGGTATGGAAGCTAAAGTCGAGGAGGTAAACATCTGATGAATATTTTTTCAACGCCAATGTGGATTTAAAGTTTGGCAGTCTATATTTTAGTGTAATTTTTTTATATCAGGTTGTAAAAACTGTAAACAACTTTGCCGATAAAGGACGCTCAAATTCAAGCCTTTATCTATATGGTTTTGGTGATGGTGGACAGGGACCAACTGAAGACATGATTGAAAAGTTGAAACGCATGGAGAACTGCGATGGTTTGCCACTGCAAGTTATTTTTCTATCGTTAAAATAGTCAGGGACTTGTGGGGTTAGTGCATAGTGCTGTATTAATATTATATTGTACATATGTAAATTATTCAATATAAGCCTGTGTGAAATGTCTTTTGATATGAATACCGGGGTATGTAAGATTTCATGAGGTAAATGTAAGCATGATAAGTGATGTAAGGAAGACTCAGATATAATGTAACACTTAACTGGTGGCTCTGATATGATATACACTTTGTATTGTTTTGGATTTTTAACTGTGGAGAATTATTCTCATTCTCATGTTGTTATTTTTCTAACTGTAATAACATAAGTCCACATGCTATGTACCATATAAACTCTGTTTTAAGTATTATCATTCTCATTATAGGGTTGAATTTTCCACGCCTGATAATTATTTCAAGGAAGTGGAAGATAAAGATGGAAGGAAACTCTGTCGATGGACAGGAGAGTTGTATTTAGAACTACACAATGGAACATACACATCCCAAGCACAGGTACCACACTATTCAAATTTGAATGTTCATAATATTTCTTTTTCTAATTTAAGAGTCATTCAATGGTTATCAGGGTACTTCAATTGCCATATTACTGGTGAGGATGAATAGATATCTCGTTAACATTTTCGTAAAAATTTAATTCTTGAATTATTTGGATTTCAAAGACGTTGAAAATGAAATTTGTGTTGCAAGTTCATGCATTTATATTTGGTCCTGAAGTATCCATATTTTGAAAACACATGAAGTTATGTATGTGATTTATTTTACAGACAAAGAAATACAACCGTTTAACAGAGTATCTTCTGCAAGATGTGGAAATCCTCTCTTCTTTGGCTCTTGTTTTCTCTGAAAAGTTTCAATATCCGAGTGATGAATTACTCCGACTGTGGAAACTTCTTCTGCTCAACCAGTTTCATGATGTTTTGCCAGGAAGCTCCATTGGAGAAGTCTACAAGGATGCCATGGAATACTATGAAGGTTTAGTTTTGAAAGTATCTTCATTGGATTGCTGTGTAAAACAGCATGACTAATTATGGATATATTCTTTAAAAAATCTTATTTGTTTAATTATTGTCAAGGGGTATCAGTCTCCGACACAGAGCTAATAGTCACAAACAGTTTTACTCATGGTATGATGGTTTATGTCTATTTTTTGGGTGTGGTTATTTACATAGTTTTATGTTCAAATAGTGACCCAGGGCTGATACTATTAGGGAGGCCTGGTTAATTTATTAAGTCAGCTCAAAGATTAATTTCATAAACTGATGATAACCTCTAAACATCATGGCTGCTATTTTGTTAGCAGGGCTAGTAACTTTTGAGACTTACCAGTCCGCGTTGTAAATGTGATTCCAACGAATTTGAAGATTGTCAGCAAATTTGTATTAGTTTGTTTGCAATATATGTATATATAATCAGTTTATGGTAACTTGACTTTTCTTTGGTTTCAGATATTGTCAAAAGTGGTAAGAAGTTGATAAAAGAAGCTCAGGATTATGTTTTTTCCCCTGTGGTTAGTAAATTATTTCATGTAAATACTTGTGCTGCAATAATATATCGACTATCTGTTAATTGCTCATTCAGGAACTGGAAGATGATAATCAGTTGATATTTTGAATAGTGTTTTGCAACGAGAGTGGCTTTTTTTGCTGAGATATATATCAATACTCGTATACAATTATGTATATATGCACCAATAATACTGTCGTTTACAAATGCATATCACATACTATACTAACTCTGAGCTATACAACTAAAATGCACATATTCATTGTTAGTTAGAACATATTAGAGTTGAAAAAAATCTCATTTACGTTAGGTGTTTATGGCGAACGTAAAGCATGATCCACATGCTTTTTGTTTTTCCCGAGAAACTGTCATGGAGGTTTGCGACTTGAGCAGAGGAAAGTGTTACGTTTTCAACGATTATGTTGATATATAAGCATTTATTAAAATACACCAATATTTAGAGAATATGATATAGAAGAAGCATAAAGATTTGACAAGTACCTGTTTCATTTAGCATAATGCTATAGATATAGGTCATATGACCTATACTTTTGAGATCCAGTTCTTTCTGTCTATCTTTTGACACCCAATAGTTTCATAAACGGTTCATAAGTTCATAGTTCCATAAACTTTGATGATAAATTATCCAGCAATTACCATATTGGGGTACTTAAAAAACGCACATAAACCCACAGGCAAAGATTTTGATTTAAAAATTGGAAAAATCAATATTTTTCCCTCAGGTGGCAACATATAACTTTTTACTTATGATACTATTGCTTACCTATCGTTTGCCCAGCACCAATAATCGATGACACACACTCAGTCATTATTAAGCCTTAAGGTCGTTGTAATTATTTTATTTGATCTTCAGTCTGTAGGTAATTGTTACAGGTATAAATTTTCTCACGAAAACTCAAATACGTCTTAGTGTATGATAGTAACCTAAATGTTGTGCAGAATTTAGACAGTTTTTAAATGTATCTTAGCTAACAAAATTTTTCAGACTAATGGAGAATGTCTTGTTTTCAATAATCTGAGTTGGAACCGAAAAGAAGTCGTTTTAGTGCCACAAACAGCCAAGTGCAATGAAATTTGCACTCAAGTGGATAAGGATGGCAACAAATTGGGTATTGCTTTACCAATGTACCATTTGTACTGAATGTACCTAATTGAGATTGACATTGAGAAGATTATGTATTGCTATATTTTATTTTCTTACAATAGAATATATTTACAACAGAATTTTCATAAACATTAATATTCTATTTTATCTTGCAGCTTTAGTGGAAGTTCCATCTTTTGGCTACAATGTTTTGAAATCACCTGAGTTAGGAAAAGAAGTTCACATAGAAAAGAGGGTTGGTACCTGTACATGTACACCATATAGTTTGGATAATACTATAGTGTGATATATTTGTTGAATTATGTATATTTTAAGGCTTTCTAATAAAAACAACAACAAAAACAACAACACATTTTTAGACATCTTTATGTAGACTATTACTAGTAGTAGGACTATTCATCTAGATTATTTTTTTGACTACACTACTACTTACTATTTACAACAAAACAAAACAGTCACTCGGTTGAAGGCACCGCGATGGTCGCCGCAACGTCAGTGCATGTTGTAAATAGTAAGTAGTAGTGTAGTCAAAAAAATAATCTAGACATTTTTAGACATTGAAACTATTTGGAACCACATTTTAGTCCTTGTCTCAATTGCAGTTCTTCTGTCTTGTGATGCATTCAAACTGACATTAGCCCCTGTTAACCATCTCACAAATTCATCATTATAATTTAAATATGGAAATGTTTTGATATTTACACATCTATCTTGTATGATAATTGGGAGAGCTGATTTAAGTCCTTTCAATTTATATAGCATTTATTATCTATAGTGGTCTTATTCGTTATGTCTATACGACAGTACAACCTCTCTTTTAATTACGACCACCCACGGGACGTGCCTTCAAGTGGTGTCAATTAAGAGGTGGTCTTTTTATGAAGGATTGTGACTGAAAGAAATGGTTTTATTACAGAGAGGTCTATAAAGATGCTCCTGGAGGTTTCTATACGTAAATATGTACTTTGATTGTAGCTTCTTTTTGTTGGTGACCCAGTTATCTACATGAATAATGGGTTAATTGAGGCAGAAATTGACCCAAGAGGGAGATTAACCGTACTCAAGGTGTTTGGTAGTGACAAGTAAGTTTAAAAACACCAATAACATTTTTCACATTTCATCTTAAATTACAATGACTTGTCCCTAAAATATTCTACATATGATCAGTTACTAAATATCTATGTACAAAGTGAATACATGTATACTTCTTTACAGATGAACTTCTATTAGCTGGTGTTATCCATAGCATCAAAATTTAGTCTAATGATGGCTTTGGATGAGATCCAAAAATGCAAAGATGGTGTACATCATTCCTCAGAAAATTACTCATTGCACATGACTATTTTTATAACTTAACATATTTATAGATGATTTTAAATACAGATTTATTAAACCACAATCTTTTGCTAGGAATGCTATCAAGCCTGATGAGTTTGGCAATCAGCTTGTGATATTTGATGATGTTCCTCTCTACTGGGACGCCTGGGACGTGATGGATTACCATATGGAAACTAGGTGATTTTTGCATGTTTTGTTTCTGTGTACCCGTTTTCCATTTCATAATAATCGTAAGAATCACCATTTGCTTTGTACCGAAGGGGGACTTATGAGAATGACATCGGTCCTTGCAATGCAACACAAGAATGCAATACAATATAATATAATGCAAAATCATATAATACAATACAACAGATACAAAGGATTTGGTGGAAACGGGGGTCAGTTGCCCAAATACGCATGTAATGCGACCTATCCAGTCATGGAAATTACCCCACCCCACCCACTAATTTCCAATGGTGTTATGTTTAATTTATTCTTAATTGATGCTTTGTGTGCAACTATTACGTTTTCCATAAATTCCAATTATATGTACGTATTTAGTAATGTAAATGAACTGTAAATACTAAGCTGTTTTGGGGAGTTGAAAAGGGCACAATAACTGTAAGAATAAATATTGCAGGAAGCCTGTTTTGGAAATCATAGAAGATGCCAAGATTGTTGAAAATGGTCCGCTTCGAGCAACTGTCGAGGTGTGCTTTAAAATCTTTCTTATCAAAATGCGTATGTGTATGTTATAAGTTCATCACTTCTTTAGCTGTCTCATAAATATATCTTCTTCTATTTTTCAGGTGCAACTGAAAATTAGTGATGTTACTACCGTGAAGCAATTTATAATATTGGATGCAAATTGTCCTTATTTGAAGTTTACTACACACGTATGTGAATATATTGCTGTTTAGCATTATGCTTGCTTGACTTTAATATGTGGTCACATTTTAAGTAAAGTGCTAGAAAATGGTATACTATGATTCTTTTAGAATCTATCACAATTTTAATGCATTGTTAGACAACTTGGACATTTTCCTTCCAATTATACAGGTCGATTGGCATGAGAGTCACAAGTTCTTAAAGGTGGAATTTCCCTTGAATGTCCATAGCCAACTCACCACCTACGAGACACAGTATGGCTATTTGCAAAGGCCCAACCATTTCAATACTTCATGGGACTGGGCAAGATTTGAGGTATGGAGTCCGGAAATAAGTGCATTGTCTGTTTTTAAGATATTTAAAATATAGACAAGAATTTAAAAATTCCAACAGAAACCATCGGGACTCACATTTTGGTGAGACTTTTGCTCTTATCGCAAGAGCTTCTTCAGGCCGAATGACAGTCCTTAGTTTGTCACGTGACCGCCATGGCGGCGGCAGTCACATGACAGCAGTGGCAGGAAAACGGGAGGTAGGTTGTAGCCGGTGTCTTGGTTCATCTCGGGACGCCGTACGCGGATTTCCACGGCTTCCCTGATCTTTCTACGGATTTCTAAGTCCTCACTCGCCACAATTCTGAAGTCTCTGGGGCTGATGGTATGGCCCGTGTCTCTAATATGATCACCTACAGCGGTGGGCACTCTCTTTGGGTTCAGGTGCTCTTTGATACGAGTACTTAACGTTCTTCCGGTCTCACCGACATGAGTGTACCTGCACTGTGGGCACTGTATTTTGTAAATAATACCACATTTAGAGTCATCTGGAGACTTGTCCTTCAGAGTGGGCAACATGGATTTAATGGTGTTGAAAGGTTTGTGGTAGGTACTTACACTGTATTCACGAAACACACGGTTTAGTTTTTCTGACAGCCCTCTCACATAGGGGATGCAGACTGGGGTTTTTGCACTGAAACCACTGTTTGCGTCTTTGGACAACTCTTTGACTTTTGGCCTTGGCAACTTAAACACCCATGGTTTATATCCATTGTCTTTCAACACTGCTTTGACATGCTTACACTCCCTGGCCTGGTCTTCAGGCGTAGTGACCAAATTGTGGGCGCGATTTAGGAGAGTCCGGACTGCTGATCTTTTATGGTCCAAATGGTGGTTTGATTGGAAATTCAGGTATTGATCAGGGTGCGTCGATTTCCGATAGATTTCAACTGAAGTGGTGGCATCATCATTAATCTTAACACGTGTCAAGAAAAGGTATCTTGAAATTCACCTCTGGTTTATTGGTGAATTTAATGTTGGGATCAAAGCTATTGATGTGGTTTGTGAAACCTTCTATGAAATATTCATGGATGAGCACAATGGTGTCGTCTACGTATCGGTACCACATATGTGGGGGGTTGGGTGCTGTCGCCAGTGCTCGCGTTTCGAAGTCCTCCATATATAAATTGGCGACTATGGGAGAAACTGGAGAACCCATGGCTGCCCCATGTGTCTGTTTGTAAAATTCACCCTTGTATACAAAATATGTAGTGTTCAGGCAAAACTCAGCCACTGCTGTCATGTGACTGCCGCCGCCATGGTGGTCACGTGACAAATTAAGGACTGTCATTCGGCCTGAAGAAGCTCTTGCGATGAGAGCGAAAGTCTCGCCAAAATGTGAGTCCCAATGGTTTCGGTTGGAATCTTTAAATTCTTGTCTATATCATGAATGAAGAAACCCAAGATGAGAGAAGTGTTCATTCTTTGATATTTAAAATAGTCCTTAGCCACTTTGTAAGTTGTCCTTATATGAGACACTTTATGTGTCCATAGAAAATATTTTAAATTGACATTGTAAAGTTGTTGACATTGTTAAGTGTATTGGCCAACACGGACAAAAAAGGCAGTTGCAATGTCCATTTTTAGCCAATTTAAGGCATAGGACCCAGCATCATGGGAGGGGGGTGGGGGGAGGGAAATATGTATACCACTATGATTTACAAACACTATACTATACACATTGCCACTATTTTAATAGTAGCATAATATTGTAGTATTAGTAGTAGTAGTAGTAGTAGTAGTAATGGGTATAACATTGTGTTAGTAAATCATAGTAGTATACACACCACACACACCCTCCCATGATGCTTGGGCCCATGATCGAAGGTCCTCTCCAGGATTTTTTGTTGTCAGGTCTGTGGGCATAAGTGGGCTGATATCAGTGAGTTTGACTGGGGCGTGGCTGTTCTCAATGACAGCAAGTACGGCTGGTCCAGTCTCGGATCCCTTCTCCGACTGTCTCTGTAAGTACTGGGGTTTGAGGTTCTCATGTAAATACTCAACCCAATAATTAATGTTCATACTTTTCTTTTTTTAATCAGAATCCCGTAGTTGTTTGGTTGATCATATACAGTATTTTATATTTTGTTTATCAAATTTGATTTTAGTTTACGTTCTCCAAAATCTCCCGATGCTGAAGCAGACATGGGCATGCAGACTTTCACCTTTGCCGTCATGCCCCATACTGGTTTGTAGCAGTTCTCTATCTTTACAAGTCTGGAGCTCGGCATGTATAGGGTTGGGTGAATAAATGTATTGCGACTTTGCAACATCAATACTGAGCAAGCCAGATCTTTTATTTTACTTTCACTCACTAGGTAACATCCATGAGATATTTGGCTTGTGTAAATTAAATTACCAGAGATATTTGTTGCTTGAAAGCCAAATATAACTCAAAATCTTATTCACCTAACCCGTGATTCTCAATTCAAAGTTAGATAGAAAAGTATGTTATATACACTGTCACAGTGGGCCCAATGTACAGAGTAATGCTATGTTAAATCCAGTGTTTAACTTCGAAATTTTCTATCTTGAGACCTGAAGACCATCCTCAAGAATGACGTCACATGGAGGTGTTGCACAATTTGACGTCATGGGAAGGTTCTATGATTTCGGAGGGGACCTGCCTCCGTGGGTACTCCCCAGCTTCAAGAGGTCGTAGGAACTTACCGTGATATCACATTGTGCAACACATCGATGTGACGTCATTATTGAGGATGGTTTTCAGGTGTCAAGACTGAAAATTTCAAAGTATGAAGTTTTAATACTGAATTTATTATAAAATTATATTCTTCTCTCTCTTGAAATTGAATCCACAAGCAAACTTGGGAAAAACATTACAATATTATAAAATTACTCTCTTACATATTATCAGAAGAAATCCGATTAAATTGTATGATACGATATGTTCAGAAGAAATCCGATTAAATTGTATGATACGATATGTTATATACACTTATACAAAGCTGCAATATGATAAGACATAAAGAAAACTAGTGAACGTGTAGGTTAACATGCATTTACCATTCTTGAAGGAACCTTTCAATCAGCTGGAGTAATTCAAGCTGCATATGAATTAAATAGGCCAATGGAAGTTATAGCTTCTGTTTCAACCACTAGTGACAGCCAAAGTTATTTTGAAGTTGACAACAAGGCTATAATTTTAGAAACAATCAAAAAGGTAAAGTAATAGTTCTTCAAAAGTAGAAGTCCTACTGGCAATAGAGTAATCATTAATTGTATAGTACTATAAACGCTATTCTACTATAAATTGATCTACTAAATAAAGTCATGCAAATGAGAAAAACTGATTTAATATGTTTTTTAAAACATTTCAGGCAGAAAGTGAGGACAAAGCGATAATTCTAAGACTCTATGAAGCTTTTGGCAGCCGTGCGACGGGCACAGTGAAAATAAATTCACAGATTAAAGTTCAATCCGTTGTCTTGTAAGTGATCTTAAACACAAGTAAAGCAAGACAGTAACTTTTTTCCAGTGTTTTATACACTGGCTAGTACCCAATTAATTGCGTCCGTCCGTCCTTCCTTCCGTCCTTCCATCCCTCCTTCCGTCTGGTTCGTTACCCCTGTACAGGTCGCATCATTTGAACTAGGATGCTCAAATTTGGCATGTCGGTTGGAAATGGTGACCACAAAAACCTTATTTCACATGGGCCCAAACGGTCCATATTTGGGTCCATTTGGGCCCATTATTAGGTCCATTTTACTAGTATTCAATACGCTTTAGCCAGCATGGAAAAATCAATATCATAAGGCAGCAACAGTAGTCTAGCCTGGTGCTGTTTAATAGCTGCTGAAATATGAATATTGATTTTTTGCCAATATATAGACAGTGGCATTCCAGTGTTTTTCCAAGATTAAAACACTGGTTTGCCCTCACTGGGGGCGCTTTTCATTTTATAAAAAAGACTTTTAAGTTTTTAAAACTACAATAAAACTGTAAATTCTTTTTTGTGTTTCAGAACAAATGCCATTGAAGAGCGCCAAAGTGGAGAAGCAATTGAGTTGAAAGACAATGCTTTTGAAATCAAACTCACTCCATTCCAGATTGTTACGGTGATGCTACAGCTGGCATGATGAAAGACTTCATATATATCAAAAATTGCATGATGCCAGTTAATTTTTGCATTTTCCATCTTATTTAATCTCAATATTCACTTTGAATCAGTGAGAAAATAGATTAAGAAACAATGAAAAAATATTATATTAGCTAATATATCCTACTTGAAATCAGTGTGAATGTATATTTAGATTTATTATGCTTTCTTATTTACTGTAACAATCACCGTCTAATACCAGCCATTACACCCATATCAGCATTGACTAACCTACCTGTGTCAGTCATGCTACTGTTACATGTACATGTATGTGGCAAAAGATGACGTTTAACCAGAATGGGCAAGATTTCAACTAACTTTCACACAACTCATCAGATGGACTGTGTCAAATATATATCACAACAGCTTTGCAACAGATTATATTATGGACAGATTATAAAAGGTGACAAAAACATTCAAACCAGGAAAATGGCCATCTTGGTTGATTGTAATGGCAGGTATTGAATGGTGTTGGTCATGTATTTGGAATGATTCAAATGATGTGTAATCATGCAAAGGTGATGGAATTGTTTAAATGAGGTGTTTGCAAATAATTTGTTTGCTTCTCATACATTTGCATAGTTTGAAGGTGAACTGCAATTATTGCTATTTTTTTTAGCATAACAATAAAGCCATTTACTTTTAGAACAAAATGTTTATACTTTCAGAGTATGTATTGTTCACTTAAAAATGAAAAACTAACAAAATTATTTAGATATTTATTTTCACCAGTATCTACTTTTTTTATAAATTTCATGGATATTTAGCTTTGACATTTTAATCCATATGCCTAAATTTTGTTAAGTTCTCTTGTAATATGCAGATATATTTACAGCAAATGCAATAAAGCTGATATGCTTTTAAATCTTAAAACTTCTTAAGTAGTTTTTTTTTTCTAAAACATTTCTAATTATTATTTTCTTTTTGCAACTACAAGATGAACTGATCCATTACATAACCATTTTAAGGTTTTCAAAGGCTTACAAAATATTTCTCTGTTCTATACACATTTTATATTAATACTTGAGCACCATTCATACATTTCTTTTTAAAGCCATACCTTTCAAAAGCACAGCTATTCCGTTTGTTCTAAAAAGTGACTCAATCATATCATATGACCTATAGAAAAATATACACGTATGCAAGAGGGCATTGCTTTCTAATGCATATGAATGAAACCAAGCACAACAGACAAAAATACCAGCATCAATTTACGCATGACAACATAATTTGTAACAATCACTTTCATCTTTCTTCATATACACATTAATTTTTTAACCCAATTTGGAATAGAAACATTTTTTTGTCGTTGTGGACTAAATATTGTCTTAAAGGGAAGGATAGCCATGATCTTAATTCTTTGAGAGTAATTTGAGACCATACACTTTTCAACACAGAGGACTAATTAGCATAATGTACATCCTTATGTGATATGCATACACTGAAGAGATCTAAATTTGAAAAATGGAACCAAGCACATTAATGTCATGATAATAATTAGATAATTATATGATTAGAATCTAGATCTATAGTTATTTACAATTTTATAAAATACATCACAGTGTGTTCATTGACTTTATATGGATGCTTCTTATAAAGCAAATGTGTCCCATATTAATGCATCATGATATATATACAATGCAATGAAATAGAAAATCTATATTAAAAACTTCAAAGTTGTAATAAAAATATGGCACAAGGCCAGAGAATTTTAACACTTTAAAATAATACAGGCAAAAATGTTAATGCTGATGTCTACAGTTTGAAGTAGATAAATAGTAAAAAAAAAAATATACAACATAAAAATGACTTATCACTTAGATTAGTTAACATTAGACAATACAAAATATAGAACCGGTACATATTCTTAAAACATTAGATTTAAATGCCTTTTTTCTATATATGGAATCATTTAAAACTATTCCTGATCGCAAAATAAAAACAATATTATCAAACAGAAGTCTATAACATACCACTAGTAACTTCCCCCTACAACACTTTATAACAGGATCTCCATCTGATGAATCTTGTTTTGTACAACATTATGAGGTGTAATATCCTTTTAAGTATTTCATAAAACTTGACAACCAAAAAATCTTCACGCTTATAATTATCAATGATGGCTAGACTTCACTTTTAACTTTGAAACACAAATATCATATGTTGTTTGAAAATTTCATTTGATGTCTTAAATATATCACAGTATATTCCTTGCTATCATAATCTACACAAATTCTTCAGTCAGTCCACTGTTTTTTTTTTCAAATGAAGATCCTAAAACAAAAATGAAATGCATATTATTGTACACAAATATAATATTATAATAATATATAATTGTAATTATAAAAACAAAAATATTCACATACAAGGATTCTTTCTCCAAGTCTATAGGGCTATATTAATTCTTATATATCTGAATACAAATATTGTATACACTTTACAAGTACCTCAAGTACATTATCAAGTACATTATCATCAGTTAAAAAATGAAACAAATGTTAATTAATTCTTAGATGTTAATTTTTCTTCTAAATTTATGAGAAAATCCAGTTTTAATATCTACGACTTTTATAGTTTAAGACTCACCTTGTAGAGAGAGGTTAGAAATTAATGGAGGAATGAATTGGGGCCTCCTGAAAATAGAATAATTCAAATAACTTTACTTTAATAGAAGCAAATCTTTGAAGTTATTTATTGACTTTGGAAAATTATCAAATTGATTAATCCCCAAGTACTAAATATTAGTTTAACTACAATCTCAATAATTAGCTTCTGTATGAAGGCTGATAACCCTCAGCTCTTATGGTGAATGCACTCACTGCTACGAAATATTCAACTTACAGCTTTAATTCAATATGTAATATTATACTAATTTCAAACAGCATGCTAGTTATCAGCTGCTAGGTATGTCAGAAAGTGTATTCACCACTTCGTATATATGAATAGTAATAGTGCTATTGTAGTACCATTTAGGCCTCTAGATGGCATATATCAAAATAGTTAGTACTATCATAGTACCACTTTCGCCTCTATGTGGCATATATACCAGTGATCAGCGCGGGACTGAAATATTGGTCCCGCCCCGCGATTGTCCTGCAATGTGATGTCTACTCCCGCCCCGCTCCCGCGATGGTTTCCAATATTCTGCCCACTCCCGCCCCACTCCCCCACTTGTTATGCCCAATCCCGCCCCGCTCCCGCAACAATTTTTATTTTCATCCCGCAACAGTCCCACAAGTCCCGCAATAGTTGTAGATAGATTGTGATTAATGTGTACCCCTAACCTCATTTCTTGTATCAATTACTTTTCAAGCTGTGTAATTGAAACTTTCAATAACTGACATTCTAATGACATGTATCAGAATACAACCAGAAGCTTATTATTCATCGACTTTATTTGAACCAAATGAAACAAAATTGAAACATTTTTCAACAACTATGCATTATTTCTTGAAAAAAAACCTACATATTAAGATATATAAAACAAACAGTGGCAGCATAGCTCTATTAATCTTAATATTATAAATACGTATCATAAGGGAAGTTTCCTTAACAGGGAGGTACAACATGGACAATTTCCACTGTGCATTAATGGTCAACATCTCCAGTTGATTGTCCTTTTATAATTAGTAATTCACAGATGTGGCTAACAGACCACTTGACTGACATCACTTGCACTGAATACAAAGGACTTAACCAGTTACTGCCCAGTTAAGCAAACACTGGTGATTGTTTACTTTCAATGCAATTATGGCTAACTGACCACTTGACTGACTATGACATAGGTCTAACCTGCTAACTGACTACTGCTATTTAATTAAGTTCACTGGTCAAGTGTTATGTTTATTTACTTAGCATTTGCTGACTAGTTATAGAGGTAATTGTGAAAGACACCCCACAGTGACAATGAATTTTACAATATCAAAACCAGCAGTCAACTGTTCTTTTTATTTGCTGAGGAAGAGAAAGTTTGGCAACTTTTATGCTTGTCTGAATCTATAATTGCTTTCTTATGTTACAGTTGCGTAAATTACTTCTCATGTCAGAGAATATCTATTTATGATAGTGTTTGCTTTACCTAATTAATGACTGAAACAATTTTCTCAGCAAACAAAATTCAACCATTGGTCACTACTATTGAAGGTAATTAATATGCATTTGCAAATCAACCATTGGCTAATTGAGAATGTCTAAGCCTTGTGAATTAAGCCTAGTTCTCAATAAGTTCTTTTTTTAAATTAGCATAGTTCTCAATAAGATTTGTAAATGTATCTTGATTTGTGAAGAGTTAACATTGGATTTCAACAGTCATTGTACTGTCATGTATAAATATTGTCGCAAAACATGATTAGATATTCTTCAATTTTGTCCCACATCTTTCGCTATCAAGGTACTGTTGCTGGACTTTCTTGGAACTACTATGAAGATCTAAGTGACATAAGGGTGGACAGAATCCACACTGTTTTATTGTCGTGGGACTGTTGCGGGACTATCGCGGGAATGTCGCGGGACAGTCATGGGAATACATCCCGCAAAAATCCCGCAAGTTGACAATGTGACCACTCCCGCCCCACTCCCGCAAGTTGTGACCATTCCCGCCCCGCTCCTGCAGGAAAATCTCGTGGGATCCCAGTCCCGCGTTGCGGGACTCCCGCAGTGCGCGCAGTACACTGATATATACCTCTTAATCTCGATCAACCAGACAGTGTAATACTATCATGCCGTAGCAGAAGGAAATGATAGAGACTAATTAAATTGTTTGTCTAAAAAATACTCACAATGCCATTGTTTGTAGCCACCATGTGGTGAAAATGGTACTACCATAGGCGTAGTGATGTATGCCAATAAGGTCAATCAGACACCAATATTGAGCTTATGATTTTTTTTAATTTATTCACAACTGAACAAGCAGGCATCAATGACAAACCTGTAAGTAAAGGATTAATTCAACAACTGTGTTCCTACCATGATTGATTGATGTCGGCATGGCAAATGTGTGATCATAAAGAGGTGGGTCTGTAGTAGTCATGCTGCCATTGGCGGTGGGCAGCTGGGACTGGTGGTACGTGGGTGACGACAAGGCGTTATTGACCATGCTGTTGGCCTGAAATCAGAGAACTCACACTCAAACATATCACTTATTCATGAGGGCGACTTCGTCATGAGCCTGGAAGCAGTTCCCATACAAGAGTCGTGCAGTATTCATAGTTCCGAGCCACGCCCCTTTTTACGTCAGCCAGCCAATCAGCGAGCGGCCTCATACAAACATACGCAGGTGTGGTATCATGGTCTCACAAGCTTTATCTCCCCCCGTAGTAAACAGTGAGAAATTGTCATGTTTTGACACCAGATTTTTGTAATAAAAACACTACCGCACACTGTCACTGGCATTTTGACAGTTTTACGTCTGAGACAATAACGTTTCTGGTGCCTCCATAAATACTTAATTTTTTACATAAATTGACCAGATGTACTCAGAATATAGTATCACTGTTCTTATTTTCAATATCTAGTTATAGGAATATGGTTTTATAAGTCTAGATTATCTTCCAAACATGTAGCTGGTGTCGCCCTCGATTCAAAAAGACCGGTTCGAGGCACACTTTAGAAAGACGAATTTCTAAAAGTTCTCTTACTCGTAAAATAATATGACTGCTGTGAGTCATCATAAAGGGTACAGATGATACGAAAATGAACATAAAACAGCTTACTTGGGTGAAAGACTCTATAAAAACGTCTCCAAATATATGTGTCGTGTGCGTACAGCCTTGTAAGCTGTCAAAATTCTTCATCGCCAACACACACGCACAAATCACTGTGATTTTCAAACAATGTGCGTGATTTGAGAAATATCCTTTCGTCCATGACTTCATAATCGGTTTAAAATTGATCCGACATGTGAATTTTTGATGGGTATGTTATTGTAAGATGATAATCCATTCGTTTCACAAATAATATCACTCTTTGGCAATTTAAAGGTGACGCCATTTGTATGTCACATTAGCCTTTATCACACGCCGTTATTTGTCAACACCGATCATAGCGCAATGCCATTAAGAGTAGCTGCTAAAAAAAAACAATATCACGGGACTTCATTTGGTAGTGGAAGCAAAAAGATGGAAAACTAAATGCTCCAGCAAATCGTTATTATCAATGATTTCTGAGAATACTTCTGGTATGTTGTACAACAGAGGTTACCAAATTTATCCCAAGTTAAGAGTAAGAAGATTAGCACAATTTTAGTACAACATTCTTGGGTAGAAAGTCGGCAATTTCTATCTATTTACTACGGGCGATAGGAATGTTTGTGAGACCTACGTGGTAGCATTGATAAATCCAGAAAAGGGGGCGGGGCATCGGAACTATGAATACAAAAGTAGCCACATGGAAACGCCCATTTGTATTGTAAAAAACTTATGGACTAGCGTTGTTATTAATCATTATCTGCATCAGGGGCTCATCCATAATGTGTAACCTTAATATAGCCTTTGGTGGTATTTTTGGTGATTTTAAGTTAGAGCAATGAGTTTCATATCTTGACATATCTCATATGCAAAAAAAAAAACACACCAAAAATAAAACAAAAACTGTGGAGAATGCAGTTTTCAATACTTTTTTTTGTATTAAAGTATGTACATTCTTAATTAATAAAAGGTAATGCTGAACATCAATAATTCCTTTAGCATATTGTGATCAAATTTCTAGTTTCTTTTAATATTCTTGAAAAATATCCCTTGTATACATGTATAGACTAACTTTGTGAAGTTAAAACAGTTTTGTATAATCATTCTAGTTAGGTTTTATATTCATTTACTGCGTGTAGTAGAAATAAGTTTTAAATCTTATATATCAAAAGCAACTATGTATATTCATACAAAAAACAATGTGTGATTGTAAGATAACCACAAAGTACTATCAAAATGAACACAATAGTCATAGCATATTTGCATATCATTGATCATATGTGATTTTTCATTTAATAGCTGGCAACATTTCAAACAAATGAAGGAATACATGCTTTAATCATTAAGTACAATATCTACTTATTCATACGGCAATAGGACATTGACAAGTTTTATAAAACAAATTATTTTTGAGCTCCAAAATAAGGTCTGGGCTAATTTCAGTGATTGGTTCATGGAGAGAGTTCTTAACACAAACTTCAGCTATATTTTTAACAAAACTAGGAAAATCAGAATAAAGCGAAACATTCTTTTCTTCATTTTAAAACACGACCACGTGTCTGAACATGCGCAGGTACTTTGGACACAAAACGTAAAACAGAAAATACATTTGTAAGTAGGAAGCCTTGATAGACAGTAAGACTTCTAAGGAGTATTTTCATGTTGATATATTCTCCAGCTTATTCATAAAATGATTGATTAAAAATATAGACTTCGGAGTATAAAATCTGTGGTACATTTTTCATTAAGATAATTTTTTTTACTTATTACTTTATTTTTCTTAATGAATAGCCCATGGGATCAGAGTAAGTTAGTAATCTTAAGTATTGACAACATCAACTGTCCTACGAACATTGGTGAGAAAAGCAAGATATTTCTAAATACGTAAATGAAATGTTATTACTAGGCACTAGCGTCTGTATATATAAATATCCATCCATAACATCCATACAAGGGCCTATATCCATGCTCGCCTCACAAATTTGACAAATTTTCACCCTTAAATGTAAATGTAAACGTAAATGTGGTGGTTTATGGTCGTGATCCAAGTCTTGCTCTCACAACTTTACATTTTACACCAGGTCATTGGCAACACTTATTGATCATCAAATGATAATTTCTCACAAACTTGCAATGGCAGCACATTCAGCGCACAATGCTAATCACACAATCACTCATTCACTCTTTCAACCCAATGACCTGTACCTAATTAATGTGTAGTTGCCACGGAGCTGTGTGCAACTATTTAGGTACGAGTTTGCTCAACACCCACAACCAGACCCGACTGGCAATAGAACCCATGATATTCTGGTCACGAGTCAAACTCCCTATCCACTCGGCCACAGAAGCACACACAGGAGTTTGGATGGTTGCATATAGTAATATTACCATATATGTAAGGGTGTCTAGTAGAATTGAATATAGCACAAATCATTTCATAACTTTTTTATATTCAGACGCCAGTCCATTGCCTCAAAATGCACTTCTTAATAATAAAATAGAACACACTTGTATCAAAGGGGATACATGTTTCAGCTATTTCTATTGATTCAGCTTTTTGTAGCAAACTGACTTCTACACGTGGTCTATAAAATGCTTCACAGCCACAAGAGTTGTGCCTTGTAATGCTTTATGTCATTCAAAAAGCAGAAGACAGCAAATCTCAGCAATGAGACGTTACGAAGAACGTGACCAGAAGTCAGTACCCTAGCTGTAGATTGAAAAAAGAAATCAATAAAAACACGCAGTAGTCAGCGGAAATAGTAGATAACTATATCCCCCTCTATCACTTGTGTGTTAAAAAATAAACAAAAGGAACTAATAACAGGTATTAACCCACCTACGTGTCGGTCTAGCACATGCACAGTACACAGATCACGACAAAAACCAACCAGGCTTACCTGGGAGTGTGGGCTAGTAGTGTTAGTAGTACCGTAAGTCTCGTGTCGGACATTTACCGCATTGTTTTCACTGCTGTTTTCTCGGCTGGTCCGTGACATGGCACCGCCGCCATTTTGGCTATTGTGCTGTTGAGTATGTAGCACAGGAGGATCTGGCTCTATGAGTCCTCGACGGTCCAATAAACTAAAAATATTTGCATAATAAGAAGCATGGAACTAGTACCATCATAGAACTAGTAAGCAGTTTTCCCCATGGGTCATAATGTACATTGTATAATGTAATAGTAGTCAGTTCCTTGACGTTTGTGATGGGATGACCAGTCTGCTTATAGTGAATGCAAAGAAGATGCTTTAGCTACCAGTTAAATGATATGGAAATACAAATTTTAAATGTCATCCATTAGACAAGACTAGAGTTGGTATAAAACATGGTGAGATCATTCTGTGGTCATCTATGGTAGGTGCATATTATTATTATTAACTAAAAAAAGGTTAACATTTGTATTTGGTATTGAGTTACCTTGGCGGTGAAGGACCGCAAAGAACAGCCAAACAGTTCACAAATATAGAACCCTGGCTGAACGGGTTAAAATTTTCTTGACCTCTTTTAGAAGAGAAAGAACCTTTGATCTGAAAGAACAGAAGATATTATAAAGTATGTACACTAAAACTATCATAACATTTATCTATATTCTTTATAAGATAATGTACAAGAATTAATAAAGAATGAGTAATTATGATGGAAACCTACATTTAATTGAATAAAACATCAATAGTCCTTTCATGGTTTACATATATTAATGAAAATTCCTATTCTAGATTATCATATATGTAATAACGATATACTTCTTAAATACATGATATTACAACATTACATAGATCCTATTTATAATATCACCGGATGTCATTTTAACACAGAAATTGGAAAATGTAAGTAGTAAAACCTGCTGAGATCATCTTACACTCGAAATTATTACTCAGATTCCTACATTACATTTCCACAAATTTACAGCATTATATTCAAAATGAAATAAGAGTTGGAAAGACAATCAAGTAGCAGTCAGGTAAACACATAGGAATAGTAAAACTTTCTTTTTAGCTGTGAAGAAATATTTGGTTACTCAATTGTATAGTAAATGTACATTTGTCAATGAAGAATCTGAGAAATATTTCTTTAATATGTTTATGAAACATACTAAAATAAAGAACATTATGTATATATATAATTTGGTGGAAAAAAACTTGGTGAAAAACTATCTACATACATCCTCATTTGTCGTTTGATTGGAGGCAGTAAGATAAGTGTGGAAGCCTGTCAGACCAACCACCGACCACGCAGAAAAAAAGCAAATTATAACCTCCAAAACGGTAAATAGTGTTAAGGAATGCAATGTTGTATACATTGGAGTTGAATAATTAAATTGCAGAAAGAGTCTAATCATTTCAAACCCTCTATCTTCAGTTATAAATAATACTTCAAACTATTGCACGTAAACACATTCAGTGATTTCACAGTGATAAACACAATAGAATCTGTTGCATGAAACAAACACATAAACATATAAAAACGCCTTAATCTCTTCCACTTCAGTAACTCTCTAGTAACAAATAAACTAAGCTATTATGTAAATGGCTCCCATATTCAAAAACTTCTTTGAAATTAAAGGGTTTTAAAAAGTGGTACTTCTATAAAGCATAAAATTACTTAACATCAGGGACCCAATATGAGCAATGGACAAGGATAGTCATGTGTTAATGAAACATAGAAAGGTTAATGAAAAGCAAAATAGAAAGTAAGAAAAATGTCAACAATTTCACTTGTAGATTGAGTTAGAATTGCAGTAGCACAAACAAATCACACGGTGCTATGTATTTTAGAAAGATCGCTATATCACAATAAATGTATTATATAATTTTTCTCACGGATTCATTTGTGGTCGCACCATACACAACCAAGTAAGAATGATATCCACATAACCCAACTACACATGAAAATGAACCTGCGGCAATAATGCCTATCAAAATGCTGATTACAATAGTAATAAAAGTTAAGGAATTCATTGTTTTCTCTTAGAAAGACCATCGTACACATACATACATAAGATTAAAATGCTAAGTACCATGAGTAAAAATGTGCATGAAATGAGAATATCTGAAATGCATCATGCCTAATTGTGTATTCAAGATTAGTTTTGAATAGTATTTCAAGTTACTTTCAATCCATGTGAGATGATACTGTTGTTCTCAATTTTTACACATATATTTGGGTGAATCAAAGTTACATTTGGTCAATTGCAGCTTAGTTTTAGCTTCATTTCATGCTCTTATGTAACAGAACTCTTATGCTGAAATGGTTATGATGAATGACTACTTCAGCCATTAAGTAAAAATTTACAAAATTACCCTATTTGGCAACCTGCTGATTCTTGCTGAATGTGATAAGATCTTATACATTGCATCATTGTTTTCACAAAACTATCATTTATCTACTTTCCAGATGTTGCACATTGTTTGTGGATAAATACTACCCAATATGCATAATTAAGAGATAAATAATTTAATTTAACTTATTCCAAGAAATTGAAAGCTTAACCGATTGCTGTACCGAACACTGAAAACTTTGTAGATTTATAAAAGGATATCTGGCTGGTGTTTCTTTTAATGTTGTTAAAAAATCTTTACCAGGTTCTGTTGATCCTGAAACATATAACAATAGATAATTAATATTTGTAACAAAATAAATGAACAATATATTAAATATTTTTGCAATAGAGTAAAGCATGAAAAATAGATGAAAATGCAAGTTAGGTATTAAGAAAAATATGTTAACATACTTACTCAATACAAGATGTGTTACTACACATGCAAATATATATACACATAAAAAGGAAAGTGATAAGAGGAACAAGTAGAAATATTTGTAGTTCCTCTTTCCAACACAATTGCCAACCCATGGGCAGTGATGATCAAACCGCTCTGAAATTATGAAAATTATATTTGCATATTCAATTTTACAGCTAGCAATTTTACAGTCAACAAAGAAATATCTAAAAACATGGCAACCAGTGAACACATTATTATCGTGACACCAATTTTATCTTACTTTTTGGCCTGTAAAAAATTTTTTCCTAATACATTTGCTTTTTAAATCATTGGAAATGATTCACACTAAAATGCAGCACCTAAATGATCTTCTTTTTCATTTCTATGTACTGTAACTTGAAAAGATGCACACAATTACAGAAATTTTCGACATTTTCAGATTTCAACTTTTTTTAAATACAAATTTTGTAAGAGCCATTGAGATAAGAAGAGCTGTGTTTATAAGCTTTTGAAAACATTTAAGTAATGCCTTTATCAGGTCAAAATTTTACATCCAACCATTGTACACAAGCATCAACGTTTTGTATTATCATCTCCTGTGAATTTGGATATTATGAACTAATCAAAGCCATTTTTTCCTTCTCTGAATTAGGTCAGTGGCAGTCCCAATATTGCAAATTGTTCATTCATTTTAATTTGGCTTCTTTACCTGATCAAATAAATTGATTATATTTGTAAATTTAAAGTTTGAAAATGATTAAATTTCTGGAAGTATGCATACCTTTCTAGGTTACTGAGCACAAATCTTTTGGTGTAGGTGCAATATTTTACTTATTTACCCATTTCTGCATTTACTCTTTTCCAATAATTTGCAGAATAAGTGTCTAAGGAAAAAAATTGTTACAACCCGAAAAGTAGATGAATAAAATTGGTGTCAGGACAATAACTGATAATGGAGTGGAAATTTGTCAACATTTTGAGCAGGATAAGTGGATTTTTCATGAAAATAAGTATATTATGGAGGATTACCGGGTACTTATCCTGACCAATTCAACAATACAAATTTGCACATAAAAAAAAAAAAAAAAATCAAATGCAAAGATTTTACATACCTACGCAGTTATCACATAGACTACAATGAGAGGCCCTTGGAGGGCGGAATATTTTACAAGTGAAGCAGTACTTGAGTTTGACTACTTGGCCTTTAATTATAACTTCTTTAGTGCGTGGTGGAGGTCTGTACTGGCCTGGGGAGCCATTTGCTGGTACTTCTGCAGATAGCACACAACAAAAATAAAATTTATATATACATACGGCACACACATAATGCATACAATGCTACAGCAGAGCTATTATGGCAAACTATGTTTATTTTTGTTTAGATTTTTTAAATATTGCCTATGTAATCACGCTACGGTTTTGATTGAAATTGATGCAGTAATGAATAAATACCACACAGTATCACTATGGAAAAATTCTTATGTAGGACTTAAGATTATAGTTATTAACAGCTAACCTATTTGTCTTTCAATGTCAGCAGCTTCATCAGGAGTAGCTCTTGGAATCACCCCTGGGTCACTAAAACTTGTTCGAAAGAGTGTAGACATCACAAATATAAAGAGAAGAGCAGCTACTACTGGTATAGCTGGAGACAATTTCTCTGTCAGGTAAACACAACTGGAAAAAAATATTCTAACAAATGAGTTTTAAATATTTTACATCCAAATACAATCAGAGATAGTTTAACGAGATACGCAACACGTCAATATCTGCGTTCCCGGCAGGTGCGAGCAGGTGCCCGAAAGAGGATGGTCAACAAACGCTGTCTTGTACAAATGAATAGAAAAATTGGTTGATTTTGACGTGATATATTTACATTTTATGATTAGAAATACAAATAGCTATGAATGAGAAATCATTCAATATACTATGGTCTACAACATACAGACCATTTCTAGGCGCTGATATCTCCGAAAAAACTGTATAGGAACAATTACAAATCATGTTGTTTAGCCATCATCATGGCCATAGTCTATGGGTATTCTCGCCGAACGGTGATTGTCAAACATATGGCGATGCATGTGATTCATGTTCAAAATAAACTATTTAGTTAAAACAATTACCCAGATTTATATGCGAGTGGAATTGCATATTACTGCAGATTATTTCCATCAGAATTATACATTAATAAGACAACCGTGTGTTGATGTTTTTTGGTCAAACGCTACTGCCTATTGATATGATCGATAGTATAACAGAGTTGAGATTAGTCACTTGTCACTTGCATGCTTGTAATTTGCAGAGGTTTACTGACAACTTAAAAATTATCATAGATACATAAGACACTTAAAATTCGATGCAGATTCTTATTTTTACACTTTCAGTTCATACTTTACATTTGGAAAGAAATGTCCATTGATCCCATCACATAGTCGTATGTTTTTTGATGTGCTGTCAAATCCACTACGATTGTGTAGACCATTTTGACTGGCAAAGTTTGATCCTCGAATGTCCTGCTATTTCATAATAATTGGTATGGTAAGAAACGCACACTTCTGTAGATTACATACATAGTAATAAAATATTTTTGGGACAGGTATGGATGAGATACTGACATATTTATTACCGAACCAGCGTTTGACAATGACAGCCATACTGCGAAAAACGTGATTAGGGAAGAAAAAGTGCCCGAACATTTTGCAGGGATAATTCTGGGCTGCGCCATTGCGCCATAGGCACACTGTTTTTCTGATTGGCACAATCACTTTAAGCTTACTGTGCCAAATGGCACAGTAGATTGGGTTACACAAGCGATATCTTTTACGTGTGCTGCTCATGACTGGATGTATTAGAGGCGTTTAAAGTTAAACACACATTTTATATGTTTTGTTTTTCAAAATTCTCATCTTCAATATATTTGATTTGGCTACTTTGTGATATCATTTGCTGGGTCAATACTCCAAATCGATTACCAGTACATGTGTAAACAGTAATTCTCTATGACAATCACACATAAGTCGTTTGAGATCTGGCCCACCATCTTGCAAAATGGCATGCTTTTTTGAGCAAGTGTGCCAAAATGGCACACACTGTATTTCACCCAGAATTATCCCTGTTTTGCTTAGTATTTCAGCACTTGTAATGGCTAGAAACATTTAATTAATACATATGTAATCTACAGAATTATGTGTTTCCAACCATATCAATTTTAAAAAAATAATAGCATATTTTATTACTAAACTTTGAAGGTAAAATGTGCATTATATCGAAGTGGATTTGACAAGCTGATTAGTCTAGGCCTACAAATAAATGTTATCTTGCTGAGTTTCTATAAAGACAATATTATTTCTCATGAAAACAAGAAAGTACTCATTGTTGTTTATACATATGTGTACTATTTTATAATTCAATGTATCATATAAAGTCATATAATAAGTTTTTTAGTCATCTTCATTTCATTCACCTATGAATACTTAGTCACTTCTCGATGTAAACGGTAACCATCCCCGACGTCGCATCTGCTCGCACCTGTTCAGTACTTTACGTCCACTATAGGAAACATAGGACGTTACCTCTCTTGGTAATGCTCTTTGATACAATAGAGAATTCAATATTTTGATTAATAAATGCAATATAATAAAAAAAAGTTATCTATCCCTTATATTCATTTATTATGTCATGTATTGAATCCTACTGGATATTTGCATATCATTTGGTATACAAAAATAAGTTTATTCATTTCTGAAACATCAGTCTTGCCACATTAATCATATATAGATGTGGTCACCAGTCTCGACATGCGTCAGAGTCTTGTCACATGAACATTTTAGTGACGTGACGAAACTCTCACATATGTTAAGGCTCTGGCGACCACATCTAGTTCCGGATACTATATTCGTTTCATACTATAAACATGTAACATGACTCTTCGACAATTATGATACTTTTCGCCTTTTTCCCATGTTGGAAAAATTTTCCCCAAAAGTTTAAAAGTTTAAAAAATTTTTTAAAAAAAATTTTTTAAAGGGAAATAATAGTTTAGCTTAAACATTGGGAAGGGAACCCCTCATGGGAATTACCAAAAAATTAAACAAATTTTAAACCCAAAATTAAAAGGTAAAACCAAATTGAATGGAATGG
>CM032666.1:8011143-8126994 GCA_019095985.1 Streblospio benedicti
GATTTACACCGGAATATGTGATCTAAGGTGTATCCCATCCCTCGATTTGTCGGTAACTGTTAAGAAGCAAACATCACTGATTAAGTTTACCAGTAAGATAATATGTTAGAATGGGATTTAGCGAACATAGAAACGATATTTTTGTGTGTACAGATCAAAACACTGGACCTGTCATTGCCCACTTCCTTGTATGATGGTACGCATGCGCGAATAAATATTTGCAGGTACTTCTGTTCATAACATAAAAGTAGTAATCTTTACCAGATTAATGATGTCTCATACTTGTAAGCATCCATATGATGTATATAATATAGTAAACGTAAGAATACAAATGATATTAATGCATGACAAAGTGTCATATTGTCTAATTATATGTAATTCTAAATTGTAAAATGAAGTTCCTGACCTTGACATTACTTTTGCTAGCTAATATGTGTAATGTGGTTTTTAACACATTTGTCGGTCTTTAAACTTTTTAATTCCTAGACCCTCAACAGTTTATAGAATCGATCTGATTTCATATACTATGCAAAGATATTGATATTGATACTACAAAAACAAGCATTGTAAATTGGATTTCCCTCAATATCAATAATTGTTTTTTCCGTATTAATGAAAAATAACTTAAGCAAAGAAATGAGCTATATAATATGGAGGACAAGAAACTTGGTGAAAATGAGCAAAAGGAATCTACACACTTTGCTAAAGGCAAACATAAAGGTATCGGTTGTCTGCTAGGTTTATTTACAATGAACACATTTCATCGTTCCAGAAACCTGTTAATTGAGAAATTACAAATCTCAACATGTTTTTGACAAGGTTACACTGGCTTAGGATACTCCTCAGGGAGTTGAAAAGGGATAGATCTATGTGGCAAGTATTTTAATAACCTGCTGTAGAGAAAAGGTAATAAATTATAGCAATTAAAAGACGAACAGTGTACCAGGGGAGTTTTTATCTCTAAAGCTACTAAAAAATATAAATGTGCGCGCCATCATCATTCCGATATGCGTTATCAAAGTGAATAGATACATTTTATTGATCAGTTGATGTGACTGTGTTTATTTTCGTCTTGTCATGGAAAGAATTCATCATATTGGCATATTTTTGCAGAAGCAGCATTCCTTACGGCAGTTGCAGGAATGTCAACAGTATTTGGGTTTGGATTTGCAATTACTCTTGCAAAAAAGAAAGATCCCTCATATTTTAACAAGGTATATATAGCTTGAGGGTATGTATATGTAAGTAGATTGAAGAGCATCAATACAATTGAGTCTATTTGGAAAACTAATTTACTGTACATGTCATGTAGTCATGAGGTTTTAAGAGTTTCACATTCATTTTGCGCAACTTAGGAAAACTGAAGTTTTACAAAACACAAAAAAACCCTAACTCCACTGGAGTTATGGGTTTCTGAAAGTATCAAATGATGACTAAAATAGTATATTTTTAATTTGCTTTATAGGGACTTGTAGGAAGTAAAGGCCTACCGGAAAGTGGTGGAGCACTAGCACTGAGAGCTTTAGGCTGGGGAACATTTTATGCAGTTACAGGTGTTGGTCTTATCTGTTGGGGTACCTGTAAAATATTGGGTGTCAAAAGTGTAAGTTGTTTTGGTTTTCTTTGTCTAAGACTAATTATTGCGATGATTATTTAGATATTGAATTGATTTTTCCTCATGTTCCTCAATTTGTAGATGGAAGACTTCAGAAATAAAGTGCAAAATATTATGCCTGTTTTACCAAAGAAAGAAAATCCAGGAAGAAGTGAATTTTCAACAGTGAGAGAATTAGTTAATTATATCATTGATGAAGATGCAAAGGAACGAGCAGCTAAACAGAGACTAAAATCTGAAGATATGAAATGACTTTTCTATGAGTGTATTTTTTGACGAGTGTAACTGTGTGAATGTTGTATGAAAATGTGAGGATTTTTAAAAATCTTATCTACAAATCATGACAAACAAATATATGGAAGGATTGAGGTGTGAACATAATTATTTTTGAATATTTCTTAATAGACTGAAATATAAACTAAATAGACTGTAACAAATAGTGTTTGGGTACACAACAGTAATTATAGAAAAATATACATATAAAAAATATTGAAGATTTTTTTAGTGAATGCTGGTTATTTTCAATAAAAGAAAAGTTTTCACAATAAATAATTTATTACTATTATGAAAATTGAACAGATTATATATATCAATATTTATATATATTAAAAGTTCACAAAATTCTACATATCACAGATACAAATACATCGAATGAAATTAAAATGTACTTGATTGAATTGCAGTCTTACACAGTGATCAACATATTACATGTACATAATAAATATTCCTACCTAAAATACTTATAACAAAACAACATTTTGTAATCAGTCGTACATCTGAGTTTCATAATTATTTGGGAAATTTTACAACTTTAGGAGGATAACCATGAGAAAATTTAAATAAATTCTAATCTCAAGAATGCTGCCCCCGACCTACTGCTATTTGCCATTGTTTTACATAATTTACAATTTTATGTGCCTTGTAACTATTTTGTTGCTGCTGAAGTCTGATTCTAAATCATTACCTGAGGAAATTTTCCTCCAACTGAGCTCACATTTCATATACACAGGAAATAATAAAATGCTAACTATGTGTACAGTCTTTCAAGCCTTAAAGCGTAGCATATAATGTACTTTCATAAAGGCACAAAATTTGTATCCTACATAATTTCACAGAAAATATTTATAAAACACAACTAAATTCGACTTCAATGGTACATGTACACAATATGATCCATATCCACTGGATGACAATATACAAATTAGCATTGAATTAAATAACAATTTATAGAAATCTTAATTAAGTAAGATACCTATTGAAACCTGTCATTTTGTATTTGCCAAAGACAGAATTACAGTTTTCAATAGGTATCTACTTACCGTTATTTGATTACGATTTGAATAATGAAACCCAATACAAACATACATTCGTTGAATTTATAGTCTAAGGACTAAATTATTGAATTATTTTTCATACCAACACAACAAAAATTATGTAATTTTTATATTCATAACAATTTTGGAAGAATGCGATTACAAAGATTAACCCTCCAAATAAAATTAACTACTTGGTTGTGCAAATTATCTCTACTAATCTGTCACGCACACAAGATTCAAAATAGAAATTTACAATACATTTTTCAAAATTAAATAACAATTTATAGAAATCATAATCAATTAGGTAGATACCGGTTGAAACCAGTCATCCTGTCTTTGCTAAGACAGAATGACAGTTTTCAATAGGTACATACATATTCCTTGATTGTTTCATCGAATTAATTTTCTGAATTCTAAGTAGAAAAAAGAATATGTTAAATTTGATCAATATTTTTCAGTACGTCCTTAACAATTATTTTAACTTGTCATGACAAATGGTACAGGACAACCTCATGTTGTTTCGATGCCTTATAAAAATGAGAAAAAACAAAAACACATTTCCCACATCTTCAGTTAAAAAATATTCATAAATTTGACCATTATTGGACGGAATACAAAAAGCACCAAGAATGATTACGCACAAGACAAATCCTGTTTGCTCAAATTATTGTCTGTCAATGACAATTTGAACTGTGACTAACAACAAAGAAATATCACACTAAACAAACAATTTTTTGATTCCAAATAACATTTTTATTATTATTATTCCTGTCGGATATCTGCTGAGATCTGAGGTGGGTGCTTCAGCACTGAAAACATTAATGAAGCATTTAAAAAAAAAATATTCAAAATTCACACAGCAGATATCAGATGAGAATAATAATAATGAGAAGAATTGCTGCTGCTCAACTCTTGAATCTAACTAACAAGATATATTTTTTAATTTTCTAATAGACTTGATAATCAATACACAAAAACTATGACAAGCTTAGAAATTTAATCCTTTCAACTATAATGTATCACAACACATTCTAGTTGAAATACTTAAACATTTTAAAATTCTATGTATACCAGTGGAGAAATTTATAAATCTGAAACTGCACAGTCTCCTGACTTACACAGTAATGTAATTACATGTATATGGCCATCTGTAAATAGGTGTATACAACAGAGTAGATTATTTTACAATGTATCACAATGCAATAAGTTTGTGTCTCTTACATAGTATAATTTTTAGTCTTTAGAAGTACGAATCTAGGACCCTAAACAATATTTTACATTATAATTATTATAATAGAAAATTATAGATAAAATTGCATTACATGAAATCACACAATTTGTGCATGCTAAATGTGACTAGTCATTGAAGGTCTTGATTCATCGCCTGTTTAATAACGATAAATAGCAATGATCCAAATTTGTTATTATTCGCAGCTAGAAAAATACATTTCAGTATACAACATTATTATTTACATCCATCAAAATAAAAGTTTAGAGACTGCACCTTTACAATAAGCATTCGTATAAAACCTTGTAGAATAATTTGTTGAACGTCAGGTAAAGGTTGGCTGGCTTTGCGCCCTACAGTGCATTCTTGTGGAATTTTTAAGAGTATGTAATGTGTACATTAGATAAATATCATCAGATTTATTACACCATGAACATTTATATGAATTCTTTACATGAAAATCGAACATAATAAATATGAAACTTACACACACACAAAAAAATATGATGCTTGTATAAATTTACTGTTCAATTATATCTGGAAAATATTTACACAATAACAGTGAGAAGACTGATGAATTTCTTACATATTGATGTCAAATGATTTATAGAATGTTGAATGATTAATAGAGCATGGGTAACATTTTACTTTCTTCACGAAGTTCCCATGGCAAATATTCTAACAACTAGATATCTCCGTAATGACAAACAATAACTGCAACAGAAGCACTACAAGCTGTCTACAATAGTTCTTACTCCAATAAATCATTGGAAATCGTGTAGAAGACATTCGCATATATGTTTTTGTGCACTTTTATCATTATGATCCTATCCATTCCTACACAGTTTTATCAACTTTAAAGTTAACTTGAGTATCAATAATTTTCTAAATCAAATCAACTGTTGAAAGTAGTGTGATTTTGGAGTAAAATAAAATCCAGTCCAATAAGTTTAAAGAATACATCCAAGAATCAAGATGTAGGACGTAAATTAAGTCGAAAGCAATGGTAGATTTTTCCTGAATACTTGTTTCACAATATCGTGCAGGTCTTAGACTGAAAATGGGAAAAAATAACATTTATTAATATTTCATTATATTTGAAAGAGACGAGATTGATGATAAGAATTGAATATTGAATTCAGTTTTGCAGGTAAATTGTAACTTAATTTAGTTAAAATTATTATAGAAAAACGCTATTCAATTTGAACATACCTTTTTCTTAGGCTCATCTTTTTTCTCGTCCTTTTTCTCTTCTTTCTTTTCATCTTTCTTATCCTAATGTTAATATATCAAATATTAAGACATAATTTGAATGATACCAATTTATTTTGTTTTTTTCATCTTCTAAATAAAATGAGTGTGTTAATATTGTTTAATATTAATTAGTCATCTATTAACATAATTGTAAATTTAATCAAAAGTTATAAAGATCTCTTCTTGTCTCTGTGCAATTTCTTGGATAACTTTCAGTTCTCATTATTTTGCTCCACAAAAGATACATAATTAAATGAAATAAGTCTGATAAATGACACTACAACAAATTCATTAATGTTCATTAAACTTCATAAAAATGTACCTTTGCTTTTTCTTCCTCTTCCTCCTCCTCTTCTTCTTCCTCCTCCTCATCTTCTGAAGATTAGACCAAACGTTAAAATTTACAAAACTTTAATACAAATCAATTCTAAAGATGACAATATAATTAATATATAGTCAAATAAAATAAACAAGCAAGATTTCTATTTAAAAATTTAGTTCTCTTGGTCATTAGTCGTTAGATTGTATTATGTATAACGTTTCTGCTGGTGGTTGTAAATCAACAAATACTGAATGTCTACCCAACCTAGCATAAACTGGTAAATTACTTTTATACATAAAAGTATTCAGAATTATCAATCAGGGCGAAATAGAGATTAATCGGCATCCAATAAAGCCATCATCCACATAGTATTTAGAGTCATTGAAATAAAATATGCAATTAAAATATATACAAAAGCTTTATAGTTTGGGGAATTCTAATTAGTATAATAATAGATATCTAGTAAAAGACTGATTATTCAATCTGATCAATCAATGAATTAAGAACACTTATTCATAATCAGTAACGAACACTTATTACTAAGTAATCAAAATCACAAAAGAATGGATATCTATAATTTACAATCACTTGTGATTACCTTATACCATTTACCATTTGACTTGCTAAATTGACCTTTAGCAGTATTAAATTTTAATGAAATTTCAAATTATCCTTAAATTCAAATAATTCACAGTTCAAGAGAAATGGGTCCATCTGTTGCAATGATTTTCATTTAAGAAGAATGTAATCTGAAATTAAGATGTTTCTAATATATTTAAATTTTATTTGTTTTGCGGTCTTCATAGTTTAATATATTCTATGCTTTTAAATAAAATTAGATTTTAAAACAATTATTCATTTCAACCATGAAAATTTAAGTTTGTTATCCTGAAATTTTCGGTGCATCTAATAAAACTTATAAGGATTCTAGAGAAATATACATCGGTTAATAATTTAAAAGCATTTCAATCAGGGACTTGTAAACAAGTTACCCTTTTTCTTTGCTTTTTGTGATTGTTGCTTTTCAGCTGCTTTTTTCTCTTTTGCTTCTTGTTTTAACCTGGCTTTCTCTTCTTTTTCAGCTTGCTTTAATTTTTGTTTTTCTTCTTTTGCTTTTTGTTTTGCTTCTTTCTCCAACTGTTTTTGAGTTTTGGATTTTGACTTTTTTGTTCCTATGATTTAAACACAATTATACATAAAGTGAAAAACAGTTTGCAATATGCCATTTTTGTGAGATATTGTAGCTAATTGAACTGACCTAATTATCTAAACCTTTTAATAATTAGTTTTCACATTTCTCTGAAAATAACAGAGTATTCTACATGAAATCAGTAAGCTTCATTTTTCCAATAATATTGAAACAAATTATAACTGCATTTTCATATCAAATCAATGGGGCAATACATATAGGGTCAAAAAAGGATGTCATGAACTGATACGAGACGCCCCACAAACTCCTCATTATGATAATGGGATATGCGGACTGAGAAATTCAGAAGATAATCATAGACAAGACAGGACCGCAACTGTAAATGAAGTAAGTTTTTGGTGTTGTGTATCATGTCTACATACTATATAACAAATACTATGAACTTATTCAAGGAATTATAGAATCTAATTTTGATACCTATTCTCCTCTAAAATAAAGCGTAAATTCAGACGTAATGAGAATACAAAATGCTATGGTAATCTAAAAATAATCTTGATCCATCAATACACATAACTAAGGTTGTTTTCCATGACATACATCAGTATATTTAATCACACACCAATGCTATAAATACGTAAATTTAGCTTAGAAACAAAAGACATAATACCCTCAGATTCTTCCTCCTCGTTTTCGTCATCATCTGTCACTTTGCTTTTACTCTCTGCTTTCCCTTTGGGTTTTTTCGATGGCGCTGTTTGTTTGCTTTCGTCTTCTGATTCGTCTTCTGAAGCTTCTTCTTCAGATTCATATTTCTTTCTTCCAAAGAGACCTTTTTTCTTTTTCTTCTTATCTGTACAATATCAACATATTTGATCAAATCTGTTCAGTCTCCCACTCGATAATCATTACTAGAGTTCCTATGTGACGAACTTGGAATTCTGTACAAAGTGACAAGTATAGCATAGACAAAACAATATTTTAAACGGTTAATATAAATTCTCAAGCACAATGTAGTAAGCTTGTTAATGGTCAAAATGATATGGCTAATTAGGTTAAAAAGATAACAAAAAAGTAATTTTCTTGTATAATATATATGCAAGTATGATGAAAGGTTACATGCTCTTAGCTATATAATATATAGTACCGTATACGACCATACAAGCGCCCAGGGCCGTTCAATTGAAATTTTCTCAAACTGGGGGGTGGGCTGTTACACGAGAGTGCAGTTACTACATAATTCTTAAAGACATTTAAGAAAAAGAGGGGGGAGGGCTGTTACACGGTTACAGGGTGGGCACTTGGATCGTCATGTACGGTATATATATGGCTTAATATATTTCCTATATTCAAAGATTATGCTTAGTGTCAGTCACTCAGCAGTAGCGTGTAATACAAATGTATCTGCAATACGGCAATTCAATACAATAATAGTAATTTAATGACTGAAATACATCTACATGTAACTTATCCAATATAAACAATTTTGAAAGCCCACAACAGGAAACACAGATAACACACAGATATGAGGAGCAGAGAAGATGATTTTTGTAAGTTGAGGTTGTAACTCTTGTGGTAGATGTAAGATATCACCTATCTGGGTAATATTAATTATGAAGTTTGCCATTGGAAATCCTTTGTAATTGCAATGAAACAAGCAAGGCATGGGCATTTCAAATTTCTCATGGATATATAGAACAACAATATAAGGTACTTCAATACAATGTACATAACAGTTCTAGTTCTACTTGAGACCAGCAGGGAGCAAAAACTCATCCCACCAGGTGAGTCTTGGTGGTTTATCCCAGCTTGTCAAACAGTTGATTGATTGAAAAATCAGCCTCCACCACATTGGCGGGAAGGATATTCCACTCTTTGACAATCCTTTTGAGGAATGAACCAGTTCTTTAGGAGCACTGGCAAAACTTGTGGCAGTGTGATATTGTATTAAAAGTATCAATTTCCTTCCATTTAGAACTGAATGAAAAAGAATCTTTTATTCATACTAATTTTTACAGGAAAAAAAATCTTAAGGACTGAGCATAATCTTTACATTTGATTTCTAATTCCTTTTATATTACGTTTTATATTACGTTTTTTCCCCTAAATTTCTTTTATAATTCATTGTCCTACCCTTTTCTTTTTTCTTTGCTTCTGCTTTCTGTTTTTCTTTGTCATTTGCATCACTCTCAGCAGATTCGTCTGTTGGTGGCTAAAATATAGCATTAGAATACTTCGGTAATTAATGAGACTTGCTGGAGATAAAAAAAATTCTCAAAATGTGCTTGTTATTTATTTTAGTATAAAAGTATAAGCATTTCCCTTTTTAAAAATGTATAACACTTTAGGGGTTTCGGGAATAGATTTTGGTTTATGGACCATACAAAAGATCATGTATACAATTTTGGTACAGTCAAAATTAACATTGACTGAATTTTTCATTGTATTTTGTATGATCTTTTGTATGGTCCATAAACCAAATTCCATTCCCGAAACCCTTAAAGTGCTATACATTTTCAAAAAGGGAAATGAATGTACTTTTATACTAAAATAAAAAACAAGAACATGTTGAGAATTTTTTTATCTCCAAATTCTTTTATCTCCAGCAAGTCTCCTTAAAATTCAGATACAAAATATTAGGCAATAGGCATACTTAACAAAAGTTGTACCCCTAAAAATTGGTATTCAAAGATTCACCAACATTCAAATTTGTTTTATTATAATATACTCCAAAATATGAAAAGGAAATTTGCTCCAGAAACCAAATCCTCCAAACCATGTTGATTAATATACTGTATGTTCTCATGTTGACATTTTAACAAAAAGAAGACAAGAGCCTCTATGATAGCGTAAATTGCTCACCTGTATCTATGTTAATTTTTTAGCAAAAAAGAGAAAGTTGCACTGTAATTTCTAGCTACACAGAGCTTTAATAAAAAAAAAATCAATTCTTCAGTTCCCAATTGCGCGGGACGTGTTGCGCAGTAGAATAAATCCAAACCAAACAGTCCATTGACTACTTCCGGTCGCTCGCGTCATTGTAAACTAACACGACTTTAAATATTCTAAGGTAATTTTCAGCTATCACTTATCCTATATCATTCATGTAAAGTACTTTCCTAACAGGATTTTGAGTGAGGATTATGAATCTGTAATCGGATTTTAGTTAGCATTGAAATTGACGAAGATATGAGCAGAATACCAGTCTTCGTGCAAAAAATGCAGACGACCTGTGTAGTTTGTGCATGATACAAACGTTTTAACTTCACTATTATGAAGAATGCATGCCTCAAATAGCGTTCCTAGTAGTATTTTTAATGAGGATTACGAATATGTAATCGGATTTTAGTTAGCATAAAAATTGACGAAGTTATGAGCAAAAGCCGGTAGTTGGTCAAATTTGTAGACAGCCAGTGAAGAAAAAAGTTGACAACTTCACTATATTGAAGAATGCACGCTTCAAATAGATGTACTTACTTAATTTTCCAACGTCTATCAGTGTAACAGCCATCAATGTTGTGTAGAATACACACTTTGAATTATATAGCATTAAATGCGATTTTAAATGGGCTTATAACATATACCGGAAGTATCCATGGACCTTTGTGTCTCAAATGTTTATAAAATATAACGAGTGCGAAACTTTTCTGCGCAATTGAGAACTGAAGAATTTGCATTATTGAAAAAAAAAAGACTGACTCTACAAAAGACAAGGTTGCACTATGACTTCTATCCATCTCCAGAGAACTTTAAAGGTTTGCATTATGACAAACACGCTGACTACACCTTTACACTAAAAATGTTTGATGATCCACTGGGGCGGGGTCAATTTTACCCCCAGGGACATGTACCAAGTATGGAATGATGATCATATAGACATACAACTTCTGTGAAAAAATTATGAAATTTGAATGAAAAATTAAGAAACTATTGTGCAAATATGAATTGTTGACAGACAGATGACAGACGACAGACTACGGACAAAAGGTGATCACAAAGGCTCACCATGTCTATGACAGGTGAGCTAAAAAAAGAGAAATGCAGTACCATTTTAACTAAATGATAAATACGTACCCCCCACAAACTCAGAATCAAAACAAACAAACAAAAAACATACATATACGCATAATATGAATTATAAAATCAAAATGCAGAATCTACCACAATTCATTATAAAAGTTCATTTGTAGTGTATGTCATATAGATCTATAGATTTAAAATCCACAGCATTTTAACCCTAAAATAATATATTTATGAATTGATTTGATTTATAATAAAAATTAGGCAACGTCCTGAAAGAGTATGATGTGTATATAATCAATTGCATAGTGTTCCCCTCTTGTACAAATAATGTCATTATCATATGTGATAGATTCTGCAGATATGTATAGATTTGCCTTTGACATATAGCCCTTGAGCTTGCCCTTATAGGAGCGAATTTTTGAAAAGAAGTTCACCTAAAAATACATTTACATGCAGTAAAAATTAGACTGTATCTTGATATGACAACTATGAAAACAGCTACAAATACATGATATTATTACTTTATAATCTATATGCAAGTGGTGTTTTTAAATGAAAAATTAAGAATTGTGAGACATTTTTTAAACCACCACTGAAGCACTCACAACCATTAAAGGTTATGCTCAGTGGCCGAATACGTATGCTTGCATTGAAATAATATCATGTGTTATGTGCATTCTGAAAGTTACTTTCATTTAAACAGCATATTAGAATATCTAGAGCAATTTCAATACCACATCATAAACAAGAGGCTAGAAACCCACAAGTGTAGGCGAGAAATGTAAACTGAACAAGTAGTCGTCGGAACTCAAAAAATCTCAATCTCCAAGATCAGACGCTTTTAGGTCAGCAATTTTAAAATTAGCACATACATGTACCGTATTCCCGCGCATTAAAGCCCATGGGCTTATAACCGAAAAACAGCACTTTTTGGACCTTTTGAAAATGAAAAAAGTTCCCACTTACAAGCCCAGGGTCGTATATTCGTATACTACGCCCACCCCCTATTTGGCGATGAATAAGCATTGGATCTTGACTATATAGAGCCACCAAGTTTCTTAACCATGGGTTCTTACGTGTTACTGTACGGTACTAGTCTACCTACGTGGGTGATGATGAGTGTACTGACTTTTGACAACGTGCACGATGTTTTCCTTTAATCATCAATGGTAATAATTAGTTTCATATCTTTTCTAGCAATGCTGTCTTCATATTCGTCATTGTCACAAGAATTGTCATAGCATAGTAACATCATACAAACCTAATCTAATAAATATTTGAGCTCCGGAAGTTCGCCATTATAAATCATACTCACACACTGGAGATATACCGAAAGCATTTAACAGTCGAAGTCCGAGTCCGCTACTGATTTCTAATGCATTAAAACGAGGTTGCGTTGTGGAAAGCTCCTAGAGAATCACGTTTCTGAACTATGCCGGTAAGATTTGTTCTTGAAAAAATATATTATTTGTTAATTCTCACTTTGGGTGTATTCTAGATGCAGATTAACACAAATATATATCTTCAAACATTGATTCAAGCTCCCGCCGAAGGTTTATATCGATGTTCATTCTGAACCATTGATGGAAAATAGTGAAACATGTCGGAGCTTCTAATATCACCCAAAGCATGATCATGGTATGACCGTATGCGTACGCATACGAGCACAGGATTTCTTTAGGTGTGTTACGTTGTTTTCACGTGTCTTTGGTGACTCATCTGGGTTCAGGGTGCACGTAACTATCAATTTTCATCGATTTTTTTGGCAGGGAAAAATATTTTTATTCTCACTTATGGGCTTATATTCGAACATTAAGCTCATCTATGATGTTAAGCCCATGGGCTTTTATGCGCGGGAATACGGTATAAAGAATATTGGCTCTACAAAACTTTGATTTTTGTAACTAGTGTAGAAATTTAATAAATATGCCTGGCATGGCTATGTTAATTTGCCATGTAGCTTCCAGGAGCAAGTGACCTTACATAATGTAGGCCGTTACATGGGTCATCCATGGTATATAGCAGTGGTATACAGCCAAATGAAAATGAAATAAAAGGTGTAAACTGTATAGGAAGTCTTACATTCTTCTTCACTATCTTTGGTTGTTCTTCATCCTCCTCCTCTTCTTCAGTCTCATCTTCTTCCTTAGAATCATCGTCGTCTGTCTTCTTATCTCTTTGTGCGGGAACAGGCTGAGCCATTTGCTGTATACATATACAGAATTATCATTAATAATTCTGGTTCATAAAATACCAGCACATTTACTGTATAGAACCCGCCAAAACCTCATCTCAAACATTGGGCCACATAAAAAACTAGCCCATTGAAATTCTAATATAAATACACATTCATGTAAAAGGACATTATTTTCATAATCTTTCAATTTAAAAGGTCTTGGAGATTTGGATGGTTGTATACATAACATTGTGTTTGTAATGTGTAAAGTAGATTACATTTCACATTTACTGCATACTATTTGGTATATCAACATAAAATAAAGGATATAGAAATAGGTCAGCGAGTGTTTTTATCTATAATAATGAACTTGATAAAATAATGGAATAATTATGTACTTGAAATATAAAATTTGTAGAAAATTGTTTATTATCGGATGAAAACCGACTTTGCTAAGTCTGGTCACTTTGAAATACAAATGTACTATAAAACAAAACTAAAAAGATAACTGCACGATAATATAATACTTTTGTTTATGTGATATCAAAATCTTAGTTTGTTAGACAAATATTTGAGAACCAAAAAGAAAATAAAGAAATCTATAAAAAAGATAATGTATTTAACATGTTTAAAATATGTCTGAAAGAACCTTGTTTCAACAGAGGCAAATCCAAGTGATAGATCATTATACGTACTTATCAAAGTATAAATAAAATGAAAGCAATACAAAATACTAAGTATTTTGAAACAAATCATCAATGATCAATATTTGGGCTCAGTAAAAAAGTTCATAAAAAAGATGCCAAGAGAGAAATGTGAAACGCCAAATGATCAAGATGAAGCTACACCAGAATGTAAGTATTGGATATCATTGCTCATAATTTCTTTTTAAGAAGTTACATCAGAGAAAAACACACACACTTAAACTAGTCAACACATAATACACACATTATTTACATATTCTTTACGGACTGCATGTGTTTTACTACATAGTCATAGAACATGTAATAGTGATGCTTGCTGGCGTTGCTACTGATAATCCCAATATGAGTATAAACTGAATATAACCTGAATATAAACTGATTATAAACTGGTCTCCAGTGTAAGCTTGAAAACACTTTGACTTGAACAGATCCCTGTTTCTAGCTTAAGTATAAATTACAAAATGCAGCCTAGAGTTTAGAACAAAATGAAATAAAATTTACTAAAAGGATATATGCATGATTGCAGTGATATTGCAATAGTAGCATCAATTCGCTTTTGCCAACAAAGGGTAACTCACAGAGGGTTAATTAGTGCACTAAGGATTAAAGCAGTTTCTAAGAATTTGACCTGCTAATAATCTAAGACAGAAACACTGCACAGTAATCATAAAAGCAAACAGTGCAACCTCTTCAGTTTCACTGTTACTATTGTCATCTTCCTCAGCCCCTTCATTTTCACTACCATCCTCTTGAGGTTTACTTTCTTCATCAGCTTTAATTTCACTTTCACTTTTAGACACTAAAACAGCGCTTTCAACAGTCTCTGATTTGTCTTTACTTTCCTCAACCTCTTCATTTTCAACTAATTCTGAATTAACTTCAGTTTCACTCTTGTCATCACTTCCCTTCTCCTCATCTTCATCCTTTTATAATACCATCAAAAGCAGCAAAATTGAAAAAAAGCAAAAGCATTTCATGCAAACATTATGAATAGTGATTTCATGTATTGAAATAATCATTTACAGAACTGATGTGTCTCAATTTCAGTGAGCATTTTTTCATAAAACTGGACAGGTATCCATATCACCACAGTATTACATATCAATTTTTGTCATATTGTATTGCCATGATGGCCGTCACTCTCACAATCCCCTTTCCGTGCTTATACGTGCTTATATAAGCAAAGTCTAGGTACTATCAATCATTATGACAGTGACATAACAAAGAAGTCATGTCATAACGTAACTGAATAGACAAAAGAGAATTAAAAACTATTCTTATCTACTTGTGACATATCAGTGATGTAATACAATCAAACTCAAATTTCCAAGTAATTGCAAGCTCATGCAGATCTATACATTTGGACCGTACATTTATTCAAAATTACTAATGACCATTATCTATCCATTGAGTAACATATTATGTGTGCTTCTGTAGCCGAATGGATAGGAAGTTGGACGCGTGACCAGACGGTTGTGGGTTCAATTCCAATTGACCGGTTGGGTCTGGTTGTGGGTGTTGACCAAACCCATATCTAAATAGTTGCACACAGCTCCGTGGCACCTAAATGCTAATTACGTACAGGACTGCAGGTCATTGGGTTGAAAGAGTGACTGGTTGTGTGAGTGATTAGCATTGTGCGTGTTGAATTGCTCCCATTGAAAGTGTGTGAGAACTGATCAATTGATCAATAAGTGTGCCAATGATCTGGTGTAAAATGTAAAGTCGTGAGAGCAAGACTTGAATCACGACTATAAACCACAACATTTACATTATATCCACTGCAACATGGCCTCAAAGGCATTTTTTCATCAAACTACGGGGTACTAATTGTCCAGCAATGTGGGCAACATTTTTTTTGTTTCATTGATATAATCTAAATTGAGTGTCAATTGACAGCACACCTACACAAAGCCAATCTTGTACACCTCAATATGCTTCTAAAATAAATGGATTAGCAAAATAACCAATTGCTGTCAAATCTCAAGTAGGTTGGCGAAATACAAAATTGAACAATCTACATATTAACTTACCAAGTTAGAGACTATGACTTTCTCAAATGGATATTGGCTGAGTTTGATGTTATTCATTCAGCGAATAGAAAATTTTTCAAAATAGGTTCTAAAGATGACTTAATTATAATGAACAAGGATAACACCAACAATGAAATCAACAATAAAAGTTTACGTTTACCTCACCACTTTTACTTTTTCCTACTTCTGAGACCATAAACATTGCAACATTGAGTTGACTATTCACAAACATCTAGTTTAAGGCAAGATCATATTGAGATAGCACATAATCTAGAACCACTTGTACATAGTAAATAAACTCAAAGAGTGATGAAATTAGATAGAGTATGGCACATTGTTTTGATTCTGTTTTGACTGTACTTCCGCGCAAGCACACGGCTGAGAGCAAAAATCTGATCAGAAAGATTTAGCATTACATTTAGACTTAACCATTCATACATCCATACAAATGCACTAAGTTAAATCTGGAAACATATGACATGCACAATGCTCAATTATTTCAAGGTAAGAAAAAAAACATATACATATATTATCCAAATAGCCATTATTGTACTAAAAATAATGCATATCTAAGCCAAATGATCAAAGTTAATTTTGAAAAAGACTTAAATAATCCTGTCACCAATTGCATAATATTCAAGAATACTAAGATATTAAAAAATATACAACCCTTGATAATAAGATTCAAACAATAACTTACATCTGTTCCTTTTCTAGGTCGAGGTTTAGGCCGAGGGACATCTGACGTCTTCAATTCCTGAAAAATGAACATTAAATTAATTTGAAACCATGAGGTATGAGATATCACACTAAGTGAGTGGAGATAGTTAAGTTTATCTCTAAAAGCAGACAAAATCATCACTGGCCAGCCCACTAAAATGTCAGCCACACAACTCAACTCATGTTTTGGATTATTGGAGACTACTAAACTTATATCACTACACAAAAGTCCTGCTTGAGATGATATCATTCTGGTCTCACAAGCTTAGGGTTTATGTTAAATACTCATCTGCTCAAGTTTGTAATCATATATATACTTTTTCAACCAACTTTTGAGCTTGTTTTAAGCATACATGATAGCTTTTGATCCTCTCGGATCTTCGTCATTCCGCCGCCTATTCGTCATGAGAATCCCGTGGTGTGACGACATTGGCCAGGATGTTGTTGTAGATGGCGGGACCAGAACACCTTCGAGAGGAAGATCCAAGAGGCGGTTCACATCCGACGCCTGAAGCCCAATCTAAACAAGAACGTGGGGGCCCTCGACCTACCCGCCCATCTACAACAACATCCTGGGCGCCAATGTCGCCACACCACGAGATTCTCGTGACAAATAGGCGGCGGACTGACGAAGATCCAAGAGGATCGAAAGCTATCATGTATGCTTAAAACAAGCTCAAGTTGGTTGAAAAAGTGTATATAAGCTTAGGGTTGTAAAATCTGTCTTCAGCTATGTCAATACAGTGGTAGGAACTTGCTTATTACAGAGAACAGAGAGACAAAGAGAGAGAGAAAGAGTAGAATTTAATTCACAATTAAACTTGGGGAAAACTCATTAGAATATCGTATTAGTGTTTCACGACAAAGCATAGAACTACCATGTTGATAATCATTGTAAAAAAGGAGACAGGATATCATGAAAAACGGATCCATCAATTCATTATTTGAATCTTTTTACAAAGAATTATGTACATATACAATGTAATTACAAACAGAAAGGTTCAGTAATCAATTTAAAAAGTTGCAAGAGGAAAATGTTTATATAATTATTGAAACCTGTACGTACATTGTCGGCGACACTTACCTTACTATCATTTCTCATCATCTTTATCAGTCCAAATGAAAATAAAGCTGTCACATGACTGCTGATCACTGCTGCCATCATGGTGGTCATGTGACCAACTGAGAATTTTGATTTGGCCGATGAAGATGATGAGAAATAATTGAAAGTTTCGCCAACAATGTACTAAGTACAGGTTTCAATGGGTATCTAAAAAATATTCCTCTTCTAATCATGAATAATCGAACCCAGGATAAACTTAGTATACATTCTTTAATATAAAAAACGTTAATAAAAATTCTACTGTGTAATTTTCACCCATCAATATCTAGCATTTACTTAGATGCCATTTTACTTACTGTTTCATTTTTACTTTCTTCTTCATCAGGTTTCTCCTCATCTGAAACATAAAAGTATCAAAGAAGCAATCCATAAATTATTTCAAATTGGATTTATAATGAAGAGAAATCATCATTTGCTTGCATTAGCCAGCATAGGACGAGTTAGTATTCATCTCCATATCCCTTCAACGTTTAGATAAGCAGTTCTCACTGTAACATTGCTACTGTAACACGGCATACAGCAAAACCTTGCCAAGCTGAAACCTCACTATTAGAGATGTCTCACAATTAGGGAGACTCCCCCCTTTTTTTTTAACATCCACTATCAATTATTACTATTTTACTACTATCATATGGAGTATGGATACATCAATAAAGTGGAACCTTTAGTTACCTCCCACTAGTGCACTACAGTAATAATTAGGTTTCTATCATTATCAATTCATGGCTATGTTCCCTTGCTGAAAGGATTATAATTATAAACATTGAAATGATTATACTCTTTCACATGTAATCATACTAGCATTAACTTTCAACCTTTCCTTGAACTTTGAGATAATCCCCCCTTTCAACATTAATAATTGTACTGTAGCAAGATATTCATAATTTTCACCTTCGTTATCAATTTGCGGCAATGTTCCCTTGTTGAGAGGATTGTTGTCGTGACCATTGAGAGGCGGCAATGCTCCGTTCAGAGGTGGGAGAGCTTTACTACTGCTGCTGAGAGGCGGGAGCGTGCGACTTGACGACACCAGAGAGTCCTACGTACAAATATAGAAAGTTAAATGTCAGGGCCATGGATCAGTACTGAGACAGGTATCTGTGTTGTCTGGACGGTATAACATCTAAGTCACTCTTCATCCAGTACAGACTTAATCACATGTATGACTGACCAAATTAGCCTTATCTCATATGATATTCCATTGAATCCATTTGTATCCGCTGAACAACTTTTGTGCAATCAAATTAAAAAAAAGTGCCATTGTGAAACACCAATAATGGATGGAGGAGAGAATCCGACAGATGATAGGTAATTTTGTAGTATATTCTTTAAAAAATATCTGATCAGCTTTTATCTTTACATTGAACCATTAACCTATAACAGCTCGCGGCTTGGGATGATGGTATCATTCTGGTGTCACAACCTTGGAGTCGTGAGTTTGAGTCCCGCTAGGGCCACTTGATATAGTCAAATGGAAGCTTAGGGATGTAAAACCGGTCTTCACCTTTGTCTATTTTTGGTAGAAATATGCTTGGTAAAAAGATGTGAGAAAGAGAGAGAGAAACTTGAAAATATTATCTTTTAATTATAGATTTTTTCTCTGAATTCTGCAGATTGAAATGATCATACCTGGTGTGAAATTCATTCTATTTTTCAATTACACCATTTAATAACTTTTCAAGGCTTTTAAAAATATATAAATTTCATTGGCTTTTCAAGCATTCACCATGGGAACCCTGCCATTATCCTCATTTACCTTGATTTTCTTGTTGAGTATATCGATGTGAACTGCTAATTTTCTTAGTACATGAGATGCTCTTTGCTGCAAATTTGTTTCATCTTCAATTTCTTTTTCAAACTTGTCTTTAATATCACTATTTTCTGTACACTCCATAAGTTGGTCTATCAAATTAACATGCTTCACTAACCGATCTCCCAATTTTTTATACAGTTGTTGAGACTCAAACAGTTGATTCTTGATTTTCACACTTTTCACTGAAATATTGCTATTCTTTAAAAAACTCTCACATTCCAAAATCTTCTTTTTCAATTTTTTCCTCACTGGTTCTAATTTCACACATATTACCAAAGCCATATTTCAAAGTAATTGAGCACTTGTAAAGCAGTGCAAATTCAACAAATTGAAATTCAAAACTCTATATAACGGTTTTAAAATTCGAATTGTATCCATTAAAAAGTTTATCATCATTAAATACAACACAAAACACAGTTGGAACTGTTTATCTCTAGGTAAGTTTCAATTAATAGCCGTTTCTGTTCATAACATTTACATTAGTCTTCATTATATAACTCAAAATTTTTAATAACTCAAAAAATAAGACCTGATCCAACTGTAAAATAAAGGTAAATTTATAGTCCACCACTTATTACTCCACAATAAAATGCACTGATGATGAACGCCACATCACTGTTGTCAGAAGCTCAATATTGATCACGTTGCTACTGTCTTGTAAACATCAAAATTCAATATACTTGAAATATTTATACCACGACAACATTGTACGTTACCAAAACTCAGTTAATTAATGAACGACTCACTCTTAAATGCGAGTAGTTATGTAACTCACTGAATAACGATCCCGTCTTCGATTCCGTGCGGATATATGCTGCCAGACAAGTCATCAATGTCGCCAAACTCTTTGATGAAGTGACTTCCAGGTTCCTCTTCCTTGTCTGGTTCCTCTTCCTCCTCTTCTACCTCCCCATTTTCAGGCCTGGGTTTGGCACAAGCAAGTGTGTGACAGCCACCACAAGAAACCTGCAAAGGAATGTTTGAACGAATCATTTATGATGAACTGATTACCGGTATGTACATAGAGGAAACGCACCTCCTGTTTGATACTAGAAATTTTTATTGAACAAGTTTGGCAGCCGTATATACGATTTGACAAACTTCATCAATAAAAATTTCTAGGTTCGTTTTATATTTATCCCATATCACATTAGAACGGTTATTCAAAAAGTTTTAATCGTGTTCATGTATTCGTTTTTATAATACATTTGATATTTTCCTACACAGTGTTATTTTTTATAAATATGACTTATCTGTGTTAAAAAATGGTTCTTTGTACTCTAAAGAGTTTATTGAATTTTAAAATGATGCAAAGTAATATTAATTACTAATATAATTTACAGTTGTTACCTGTTCCACAGCAAACTTTTCAAATCTCATGACTTGATGTGGTCGAAACTGATTTGCAAAATTTTCTTCACCAAGAGCCAACTTCCCATGTCTCCCATCTCCAAATGTAAAAAGATCTCCCTTGTCTAAAAATAGAAATGAATAAAAAATTTAATTCAGTAGACACTTGCATACATGAGTTTTCATATTTTTAGAATCCCTCAACAGAATATCAAATATTTAAATAAAAAGTAGCGAAATGCATACAATGGGTTAATTGTCAACAGGATCCTAATCATCACATGGAGTGGAGAGGACATCTGATAGGCAATTGAACAGAAAGGTTAAATGCTCAACACAAAGATTATTTTTTGGGCTATGCAAATAAAATTGGATGATGACTACTACGCTGATGACAACAGCAGCGGTGGTGGCAACAACAATGACAATGACAATGACAACATATTCTAGCCATCAAATGCATTTCATAACGACGTAAAATGCTAACTCCTCAAAAAATAATGTAACCAAGCACATGTAATGATATTTTCTTTGTTATTCTAAATACACATGTACTATAATAACATTTTCAAACTTACTTGAAATAATAGCTGAGTGGTTTTCACCACATGCTGCTTTGATGATTTTGTCTTTGATTGCCAATTTGGTGGGAAGACAGGCACTTTGTAGCAATGTTCCATGTCCAAGCTGGCCATTGGAACCTTCACCAAACGTATACACTTTTCCATCACCTAATAGAGCGATAGTTTACATTTTAATTGATGTGTATTACCATTAGTGTCAACATTACAAACTTTGCCTAAAGTAAGAGACACCTGTTAAGTTCACCCCCAGACAGACCAACCCATAAATTGTCAGTTCATTAAGATTTAGTATAATTCCTTGTGCAGCTAGTGAAATGAAATTCACTTACCAACCTGGACACACATGTTATAGACAGATGAGTCATGTGCACTCACTTCAACACAAAATGCAACTAATAACATCCACTGTTGAACCTAATATTTAGGTTAAGATTTCTAATTGTAACTCACGTGTTATTGCCACTGTGTGTGAACCTCCACATGTCGCCCAAACAACATGGCTATCGATGTTTTTCACATGCTGCGGAGTATGATGGTCTTCTATGTCCTCACCAAGACCAAGTTTACCCTGGTCTTTCTCACCAAACGTGTACAGCTGTCCGTCCTCTATAGTGACACAAAAACAAAAGAAAACAATCACATACAGTATCCCGTAAGTATTTATGATAAGATCGATTAATGTTCTGCAAGCTTACCCGGTATAATGCTAAAAATGGTATAAAGTGATCATGTTGAAATTCAAGAAATATTCTCACAAAATGTCCGTCATTAATTATTAGATTGCAACATCTGCTTATATACCGGGTACCAGTATATTTTCATATCATTGTTATTTGTTTCAGTTATATTTGTGTAAGAACAAAAATGTTAAACAATCATAAAATTATGAAATTATCAGACAAAAAAGATATTTTCAACATTTGTAATTGTCTATATTAAACACAATACATGTACGTTGAAAGTTATATTTTTTCATATAATTGTTATTTTGTGTTCATTCATTTGTAAAACGAAAAGAATCATAATTGTATTACCTGTGACAACGGCTGTGTGATAATAACCGCAAGCAACACAGACGACTTTACTGTCAAACTCTAATTTTGTGGGCTCACTCACTTCACTCGCAGATTCTCCAAGACCTAACTGCCCTTCCCCATTATCACCCCAAACATAAACTTCACCATCATCTGAAAAATAATTTGCAAAACTATCTTAGCGCTTACACTGTATTAGATCACATTAATAACAAAGATTTATTGAAACAAATGGATTTATACACACACATTCAGACATTTCATTCGACATCCACCTCATACATTCTATATATAAATTATTGTTTTAACACCTAGTTTACTGTAGTACTTTTGGTCTGTAACATTTTTTCCCTGAGACTCTTATTCTGCATATTATTGGAAATGAATCACACTAAAATGCCAAACATACATGAGACTTTTTATGTTTTTTGCATAAATTTTTTAACATGCCGCCCTGAGTATCAGATGTCTATATAGATCTCTGAAACCTTTCTATTGTTCATTTATTAACATAAGATGGCAACATAAATTATTGTAAAAGTTCATTAGTAGTGTATATCATAATAAAATCTATACTAAATTCACTTTAACAACTACAAAATATTTAGAAATAAATATCTATTTTCAAAATTTTTGCAGCTATCAGCAGCCTTGATTACGAAATGAGACTGTTAAATTTTTTTTGACCTGCCTCAAGTATATCTACCCTATCTGAGGGAAGTGGTTCATTGGTGGGAGTGACCACACCACCAGGAATCCCTAGCTTCCTTAGTTACAAGAATGTTTGTTATGACAACCTTGTTCCGTGATCAAGGCCGCTGATAGCTGACGAAAATTTGGAATTAAATATTTATTTCCAAAAATAATTAAATAAATGACTTTTTTTCAATGAATCAATCTTTAAACACGTGGTCTTGCATAATGCACAGCGCACATATTGGCAAGAACATGTAGAAATGTTTGAAAAAGGTACCAGTATGTTTCAGGCATGTTTTTAGGGATGCATTAAAGTATAAATGCCTTAACGACCGTCAAAGGGTTAGTGTTATCAAAACAGTTTGCCACAACCCAGATTAGGTGAAACATTTATTTGGTATATAGTGTTAAATAATAAATTCAACCAATATCTAAAATACTGAGACAGTATTACACAATTATGAAACCTGATCACCTATCATAAAAAGATAAAATAGTATATTGACCAAGTGTTCTACATATCAACTAATATGGGTAACGTAATTGAATCCCTCCAATACTCGTATTTTATTGGAGGTTAAAATGGACGCCTAAGTGGCTCAAGACCTTTAAATTTTTAAAATAAACGAAAAGAATTTCGGTATTCACTACCGGCAGGTTATTTCCGGGTGTCTGCCGATCTTTCACTTTGAAAGCCGCGAGCAAGCAGTAAACAGCTAAATTCACCCACCCACCTCTCCCTAGGATTATATTATCTATATATATTATATTTTTATTGTAGGTTACATGTATATTGGTTACTAAACTGGCAAAAATGTAGATTGAACCTCTTCATTGGTTTCATCATGTAATTGACCTTATTTCATTATATGCATATTTGTGGTAAATGTTAGCGATGTTAAAAAAAAAAAAAAAAAAATGTCACTATGAAATACTAGCTAGTTCTCAAATAGAATAGTAGTCTGCATGTTACATTGGTGCAAATCGTAGAATATTGTTAAATGTATAAAAAATTATTACTCCTGTGGTGGAGAACAAATTGTAGCAACAATTTATACGTCAATAAAATTATTGACCTTTTCCCCCCAAATCATCATTGTTCTAGTTTTATTCTGACTGATCTGTTCCAGCAGAGAGCATCTGAATTTTCTTGTCTTCTAAGGATTTCAAACACACTGGCGTGGTGTTACTTTGACTTTGAGTTGTACCTATTCCCAGTTGTCCTTCTCCATTATTTCCAAATGCATATAACTTGCCAGATTCTAAAATTAAGATTATTTGCAAACTATAACCTTTGATTGATACAACTTCTATACAGAGACTACCTCTATGATATTCATGATCATTTTTACCGTCCGAAAGTCCCATAAAGAGACCACCACTCTGTGGAGACCAGTTGATGCCAGTCTCCTGAGTGGACTTGACAGAGAGGTTCTACTGTATTCTGAATTCAGTCAATGCCAAATCTGTCAGCCCGTTGATTCTGACCAAATTATTTTGACTCATGTCTAACAATTAGTTTAAAAAATCAGGCCAGAAGACAGACACAAAATTTTCACATGTGGCATAGACTGTGACTTCATTATTATTCTCATGATTACATCATAGATCACTGATCTCATTTTCGAAATTTTAATTCTAATATAGCCATATTTCTTTACCTGTTGTAACAACAGTATGAGTTTTGCCACATGTCACTAACAAGACCTTTTCTGATTTGAGAGCTGAAATGAAAATACCACCAATTAAATTTTGCTCTTGACTGCTCAATCATAAGAAACAAATGATCCTAAGAATGTTTCTAGGTAAATTACACATTCAAACATATGATTTGCTATTTGTACTGGGTTTGCGCAATGTGAACAAAATAATATATATATATATCCTACCTTTACACGTGATGGTTTTTGTCATTACTTTGTTGTGTCCCAAACCCAGCTGACCCCAATCATTTGAACCAAACGTAAACAACCGTCCACTCTCTGAAAATAATCAAAAACTGATAGCTTATTGATTACAGCACTTTGTCACAGCATCAATGTTAAAAACAAAATAAAACATTTACAGTCAACAAATATTGATAGATGCAGTCGCCAGCACTCTGTCAGACATTAGCAGTCCGTCACACGTACATTTTAGTGGCATGACGGTGTGGTAACGTCTGACGGAGTGTTGGCGACTGCATCTAACATATTTAATATTTTAAAACTGTCATCACGCTCAAGGGATAGATGCGGGCTTGTAATTCTGACACACATTTTCAGACCGACACCCACTACATTTTGTGATGTTTATGCATTTGCTTTATTCAAATATGCAGTCTAAGCTAAATAAAAGAAAATGCTTTAGATCGTATTTATTTATTTATGCACATGTTTATTTTGTTTCCTATCAAACTCTAAAACTTAACTAGGTCAGGCTGAGTTGCGCCAAAGAACTAGAATTTCAATCTTACCGGCTACTAAAGCAGTGTGTTCATCTCCACATGATATTCCAGTGACTTTGTCATCACGTATCCAAAATTTTCCTGGTGCGCCATCCCCAAATTTGCTTTTACCAAATGTAAATACGGCTCCAGTTTCTAAAGAAAAGAACAAAAAGATAGACTGCTGAACAGAAAACCATGAATGAACAAAAAATTTGTAAATGTTTATATAAACATTTATCCATAAAACACCTTGACATAATATAATGCATTTACCATGAATATTGAAATAGAAATTCAATATATCTTCAATGTATCAGTCGATTTGAAATGTTTAAAATCACACAAGAGGAAATGATAGTTCCTTATCAGATTCCAACATTTTCATTTGACATTAACTAACTAAATCTGTTTGTTTCACTGATGAATGGTTGGAGAATTTTAAATAAATTGTTATCTTTCTATGAACAGCATATTATAATCTATACACTGTGTATCGATACACTGCTATCTACTCTGCTTCCAGGGCTTTACGTTCACACTGCTCTGATGGCCATTGGCCAGTTCATATGTTTACCGGGTAAGTAAACTTATTATGGCCAGGCTTGCCCAACGTGACTAGTAACTTTGTACATAAATATGCAACTTATCAACATGAATGCATATACATGTAAAACAAACATTATTATAAATTCATTTTATGACAAATGATGTCCAATATGAATATAGTAGTACACTGGTTATACAAATGGTTATTTGCCATGTGGCAAGTAGGGCTGCCTTCAAATATATGCCCTGCTTGGCAAGTTACCCAAGAGGCTTAGCATAGAACATAGAGCCCCACCTTCATAATATGAATTTATGTCCTACGAATTTCAATGTCAAGCAATTAGTTAGCTTATATAGCAGATGTCTTACTCGTTATGGTAATGGCAGTTTTTTTTAACCTGCTCACGATTCTTTCGTAATTTTGTTCATAAATAATAAATTTATATGAAATATTTTACCAGATTATCAAAATATTATCAATGTTCTATCATTGCACAATAAAAGAATACTAGACTGCCTAACAGAAATCTGTGAATGAATGTTTTTCCAATAATGTGGTTCTAAACATATTTTTCAATCAAATGTCGTAGAAATTTTGACATGTATTAATATAATGCGATTGACATCAACATCAATGTAGACATTCAATAAATATTCAGTGTATCCATGTGGAATGTTTAAAACCACATTATTGGAATAACGTTCATTATCAGATTATTGTTCGGCAGTCTAGCTTTGTAAAATAAGTAGATGCGGTCGCCAGAGTCTCGACATATGTCAGTCTCATCACGTTCCTAAAATGTACGTGTGACGAGACTCTGGCAACTGCATCTAGTCAATACGTGCGCCAGCACTTCAACATATTTTAGCAGGTCGTCACACGTACATTTTAGTGACGTGACAATCTGCTGACGTATGTTGATGTGGTGGCGCGCGCATCTACTAAAAAAAAATCATATTTTAACTCATTAGTCTGACTATATTCTGGGGATCTGGATCTGGATCTGGATATGTAATTCACAAGTAAGCCAATCTCGGATGAGAGAGACTGGCCTCCTCTTATGAGGCAACGCGTGAATGGGAGGCCACGTGGTGTTTGTACATGTACCTCTCCAGAGGCAGGCTAGGTAGCCAGCTGAGCCTCAAGGGTGGGGGTATCACACTAGGTTTTCAACTAGGTAGCTTTTGCAGCCTCAAGGGGACCACGCTTTAACAAGGCTTCGAATTGGTTTCAAGATACACTTTTGCTACAATAAACTTTTCAAACTAACGGTTTAGTTCTTTTATGTACTGGTAGCAGAGGTGTGGCTCTCCTCTTAATAATATTATAAATTCAATAACATTCATATCTTTTTACGCCTTTTAACGAGGCTTCCGAATTGGCTAGTTTCAAGATATACTTTTGACTACAATAAACTGTCTCCCCAATTGCAAACATTACTTAACGGTTTAGGTTCTTGCATGAATATGTACTGGTAGCCTAGATATCATCTATGACTATGTCACATGAAATAACTCGAAAGTCCACATTAACAATATTATAAATTCAATAACATTCATATCTTTTACGTGCAGAGGTGTGGCTCTCCTCTACACGGGACACGCCTTTTAACGAGGCTTCCGAATTGGCTAGTTTCAAGATATACTTTTGACTACAATAAACTGTCTCCCCAATTGCAAACATTACTTAACGGTTTAGGTTCTTGCATGAATATGTACTGGTAGCCTAGATATCATCTATGACTATGTCACATGAAAATAACTCGAAAGTCCACATTAACAATATTATAAATTCAATAACATTCATATCTATTGAAAATCAACGGTGTGCCATTTCACACACATCAGGATTACAAACAACATGGAATCTGTATGAAAAGATTTGAAGGCAATAACAATCATGAGAGATTAGGGTGATGGAATCTCTGAGGATGGAATCTGTGATTTATGTTTATGCATGTCAAGACTTCACAAACAAGTCAAGGGACATCTCTTCCTTAATCTCTCGCGTAATTTTCACTTTGACAGCTACTTCTACTTGTACATAACATTTGATTTAATATTCTTACGTCATGCCATTAATGAACGCTTTAATACTCATCCAGTATTTTCAAAATAAGCATATTTTGAACAAACCTGGAACATCAGAATCATCTTCGGCCGCCATATTTGTTTCCTAACAACCTTCCCACCCAGCCATAACCCGACTGGCGCATTTTCGTATCCTCCACATTGAAACAACGGATTCAGGATACTTAAAGTACCTGCCATATCACAACGCACTCGCATTAATAACTGAGCACAACTACCACAACGTCCTCACCCAAAGAAAAAACACAAGTGAGATAGCTTGATGGTTAGAATACCCAGTTATTTCCCCCAAATTATTCTAGTAAAGAAATGTTTTGTTCTCTTGATGAGTAGGAAAAATAAATGAATTTCAAATAGTAGTAGTTCCATGATATTTCTTTAAACACTGAAATTTTTGATGATGTGGAAATTCTTCAATAAAATAATTGATGACTATCAGAATTTACAGAACAGTACAAAATAAATTTGAACATAAAATGCATGACGAGCACACTATAAAATTCCAGAAAATTGGAACAAATCTAAATTCCCTGCTGCCACTGGCACTGCCATCTGAAGGTTTATTTGTCAACTGCTGCAGGTGTCGCAGTAATTGGGGTAGCAGTGTCTCACACAAGTTCTCCATACTTCTCTATCTAGCGGATCGGTATTAAGGAGGTTACAGTCCTTTAAGTCAATTCACACATTCCTACCAAGTCTTCCTCCGTCTGACCTGTACCGGACGGCTAAGGATCTCCATGTCTATGACAGAATTGATTCAAGAGGAGGATCAATTCACATGCCCGTACCATCTGAGTCGTCAAGAATCAATCCCTAACATTTTGTGAAGCGTAGATGAACAGGTATCATCATCATGTTTCCCTCCACAAATCCAACATATCATAGAGCTGTCATTGCAACAAAACTACTGAAGGTCTACAGCAGACGGTGCCCAGGTTTCACTACCATGAAGCAAGGCAGGACGAACACAGGCTGAGAACATTCTCCCACGAGTTTTTAAATTTTGGATGTCAGAATAGGGAGCAGCTCCTTTAATTTTCCCCATGCAGCATTGCATCTGGCTGGATATGATATGATAAATGATATGACATCATTCGGCTGTTATAAGATTTAGATCTTGTAGCTGGTCATATGCTGATGACACTGTTTTAATTGCTCCTACTGTTAAAGCTTTACAGTATTTAATCTTATTGTGTGAAGAATATGCAATGAAATGTGAAATCACTTTTAACATTAAAAAGTCTGTATACATGTGTATTAAACCTAAGAGCTACAGTAAAATGAATGTACCACAAATCTTTCTCAATAATAGATGCATAGATTTAGTTCATGAGTATAAATACTTGGGTGTTTTAATATGCGATAACATGCAAGATGATGGTGCTATAAATACACAAATTCGCAATTTATATGCAAGAGGTAATACCTTAATAAAACATTTTAATTGTTGTACAGAAGTGTGCGCTTTTTAAGTCTTACTGTAGTGCTTTTTATTGTTGTCAATTGTGGTGTAATTATTCATCAGAAACAGCCAGATGTTTTAAGGTTGCCTACAACAGAATTTTTAGGGTGCTCATGGGTTTAGAAAAGAGAGTTAGTATGTCTAAAGTTTTTATTACTTCTCGTATACTACATTCATCTGTGATACTGCGCAAAGCTTATTTTAGTTTTACTTCTTGTATACTACATTCATCTGTGATACTGCGCAAAGCTTATTTTAGTTGTATGAATCGCGTTAATAGCAATTTTTGTTAACTGGGTAAACAAATTGTATTTGTAATACTCCATTTATATTATATATTTTACTGTATTATATATTTTTATAAAATTAAACCTTATTGTAAATAGTGTATATATATATATCCTATTTTATGGCTGTAATATTGATGTAATAAATAAATAAATAAATAAATGAATAAATGAATGAATGAATGAATGAATGAATGAATGAATGAATGAATGAATGAATGAATGAATGAATGTCCTCAATTCATACAAATCTTTGAGTATTGTTGATAAAGTCAAAAATATGTTTAAAAATAATGTTGTCAATTTCCTTATTTTTTGTTCCATTTACTAATATATTAATGAAAGATTTGATATTTCTATTGTTATAATAATTTTCTATATGGGTTTGAACAGCCATTGGTATATCTCTGCTAAGACCATCAAGCAATTCCTGTCTTTGAGCTGCATGGGCGGGACAATATAGAAAGAAATGTGTTGTGTCCTCTTTAGCCAAATGGCATAGGTCACACATATCATAATCAATAAAATTATATTTCTTTCTGTGACAATTTAAACCACTAAGACCCATTCTCATTCTGCTACGGTTGATGGGTCCTGTTCCTTCGAAATCCAAAATGTTAAATGTTGCATCAGTCATTAGAAATCCACAGTATGTCTAGCAAAAATCATTCAATTATGTGACTTCATATGATTTCCTGTTTTAGAAAAAAAAGACACCATGGCACTTTCTCATAGATTTCAATGTAAAATATCTAGTATACATAAAAAAAAATGAATATTTTTTTTACATCTACAATGAAAAATGCATCATTTATTTACATGAGTATTTACAAAACAATTTTTTTTTTTTTTTTGCTGAGCATTATCTTTAAAATCTTACTACACACGTAGCGTTACTTAAATAGGATTTCATCCCTTTAAGTGAGTGATGCTATCATGCTGATTTGATAGGTAAATCGCTAATTGTGAAGTTATTTAATACAACGGTAACTCAGCAGACAACACTGTTGCAGACCCCAAAGATTTCTGTAGCTGAAATAAAGAAACTATGAAAATATAGTATAAGTATGAAATCACAGGTATGTGTTTGTTAATTTTTGTTTAACTTGATTTTTTTTCCATCTGAATGTGTTCATCCACCTATTTTAATTCTATATTATTGGATATATTTATTCTAATCAATAATGTAACATTTGATTGTACATATAAAACAATAAAATATTTTCATTACAGTAACGTCTTCTATAAATACAAGACAATTACAATTCTAATCATTTCATTCCTTTCACATACTTAATTATTTTCTCAATTCTGATCAGCAAAAGAAAAAGAAACCTAAATAAGTTTAAAAAAAAAATAGTCATTTTGATTATGTAGTTACAAAGTAAAATATTACATCGCCTCATCTGACCCATTAGAAAATTGCTATTGACATGTCTTACTTACCTGCCATATTTCTTTACATGCTTTTATTTGCATAATGAACATCCAGACATCTTTCAGTCTGATATCTTACTCAGTGATGAGCACATTTACATTTACAATGTAGAATTGGAAATTTATCAAGATAGATATTGAAAATAAAGCAGAACTAACACCATGGGTGTCCTCATGTCAAAGAATTCAAGTTCAACAATAAAGAATGTTGAACCTGAAGAAAACGCGTTGCCAAACTTTTCACCCCGACAGATCGAAACAATTCAAAGAACATGGATTCTGTTGCAACGTGATATCATAGGACTAGGTATGAAATTTTTTACACAAGTTTTCAATCAACATCCACACCTTCGATTCCATTTTTCCTACAAAGCACCAGGGGAGAAGCTACAACATGATTTACGGTTTAAATCTCATGCTAATCGCTTTATGCAAGCTATAGGATATGTAGTGCAAAATGTGCAAAGCGTTCACAGAGATGATTCAAGTGTTGCAGAATTTCTGAACAAGAAAGGAAAGATGCATGCTTATATGGCTGGATTTCAGTTAAAGGATTTTGCAGCATTTGAGGATATTATGAATCGTATATGGGAGGAAGAATTAGGAGAACATTACACGACAGAAGTTAAAGAATCTTGGCAACTCGTCTTCTTACATATTCATAAGCATGTATTGGCGGGATATCAGGCTGAGATGCAAGCAAAAATTAAAAAACAACTTAAAGATTACATCTAACCATTAAGACTTTTTTCATTGCTTTTCAACACACGACATTTGTTAATATTTTGCATAATGATTGTGCAGACTTTTACGAGTGATGGTGAACATAAAGGACTGCATTGGTGTACACTGTATGATTGCTTACGATCGGGTACATTTGTATTTACAAAAAATATGTTGAAGTGTAGTAATTTCATCAAAACGTTCACGTAAGAAATTAAAATTTTGAAATAAAATTGAAAGCTGTCTGCTACTTATAAAAGAAATGTGAAGTGTTAATGAGGAATTTTATATAGCAATTGATTTTTTTTCTATGGTAACAGAATTAAATAGTTGTAAAGTACAATACATGTATGCATTTCTTTCCCATTGTGTTTTCAGTACAATTAATTGCAATTAGTGACATAAATCTTTTATTTTTTCCATGCCATACCACTTAAGCTATTTTTGTATGGCATCATGAAATGTACGAATAAGTGAAAATTGATTATAATAAGTAATTGAGAAACAACACATAAACACATGTGAATTTCGGGTAGATAACTAACCCTTTCTTAATGCTGTTAGCACATTGGGTAAGCATTCAACTTAAAAAAAGTTAAATGTAACTTCCGTTGGTATTTCTGTTTTATTCATTGTACTTTTTGTGTCTGTGATATTGTACATATATATAAATAAAATAATGTGATCTTTTTTTTCTTATTATTTCTAAATAGTATTTCAATTACATATATGTTCTTAGATAATATTTACATCTAAATGATAGCTGTCCATTCTTCATGAGTGAAAATAACTAACATTTCATTGTTGAAAAGGAAGAGTATCAAGATCATGAAGGAGGCCAATACTGCACATTATATAGATAATGATTATATTACAAGAAATTCTATATAAATGATTTTTACAATTGTTTGACAAATTATAATAACATGAACTAAATGTAACACAAATTGGACTTTTCACTAACTGATACGTACCATAAAAATATCAAAATATCAAGTTCATTAATTAGGAATTAAAAATATTACTATAAGATACAATAAGAGACACACAGAAAGAGAAGAACCGTAAGCTCTCAAATGACATTAATTGTCTCCTGAATTAAAAAGAGAGGGGAAAAAAGAATAAAGTGCCATTTTTCAAATAGATTGCATTTATCATAGGTAGGGCACAGGTCAGCCATAAAAAAAGTACAATTTTTGGTGATTATACGATAGACTCAGCATCAAAAGAGACTAGACGAGTGTAACAATATTGCAGGTTACGAGCGCCATGTTTATTCCATAAGGTTGGACAGGAAATTCATGGCAAAATGTCTTATTTTTACAAATCATTGCATGTTAAACAATAATTTCATGACATCTAATAACATCTTTGGGTAGATGCCAACATGTGTTCAATGTCGCTCATATAAAATTCAAATCAAATATTTGATTACTCCTGCAATTTAAAAACATTATTTCCATTGATTCAAGCAAATCACTGCTTTGTACTTTAAATTGCCATGCGATGATATGAACTATGGACACAAAAAGTTTCAAGATCTATATTTTTTGACAACACATGGCAGTTATTTAAAAACAATGTTGTTCATTGGCCCACAAGCTCTTACGCTGAATTGAGGATATGGTCTCTTACATACGCAATATAATTACTTTTCCAATTTCAATACTAAAGATAGTGTATATAATATTCAATTCCATTCTTCTCCCTCAGTTCTCTGTTACGAGTACGTTGGTACACTATAATAACATACTGACAAATTAATCTCCCCAAAAAGTTTCCGTCCTTAGATGAGATTTGAACCCACAACCTCTGGATAAGAGATAATATTCAAATCACTCAATTGACCAAGTATGAAGGCTAGGGTTACAGAGATAACGCTTCTCCATGTAACATTTTAACCGCTCGCTGCTTGATATCATCCCATCATTCTGGTCTCACAATCATGAGGTTGTGAGTTTGACTCCTGTCAGGGCCACATAGAAGCTTAAGGTTGAAAAAACTGTCTTCTACTATGTCAATAGAGTGGTAAGAAGAAGCTTGTGATATAGAACTGAGAGAGGAATAGAATTGAATGTGAAGAAGCTTGGGAAACACACATTAGAAGATATTCATTTGTCAGGTGGATTTTTATGTCAGCATGGGTCTTTACTGCTACATGTATAACAATCCAGTAAGTTGTAGCGCTTTTGATAGTACATGTACCGGTATCAGATTTGAGGTTCCACACATTTTTAAACGCCTAACAAAGAACATTACATATTCCGGATATTTGCTAATGATACATGTACTGAAGCATGGGTCTTTGTGTGAGCAAGGGTTATTCCATAAACGTTAATGTTATTCTCAATCCAGTAACACTTTTCTGGATATTGCCAGCATTAGATAGAAGTTGTCTACATTTTTAAACCGCCCGAAAAGGGCACTGCTTCAAGGCTAATTATATGCCTCGACTGAAGGGGGTGGCAGTAATAGACCATTTGACACAAACCTTCTTTTTATCTGCATTAACCATAAAGTCACCATAGAGTGACAACCACAGCCTTGTTTGTGGTATAATTTGTTGGTTTAAAGACTGCGCCCACACCTATATATGCGATATCAATCAGTAGAACACAGCGGGTCTTCTCCTGACTTCCATCGGAAGTTTACTTCAAATATACTAATTAGTAACTGACACTTTTAATGGATTTTTACATGCTTCCGTCTGCGATGGTGACAACGTAATTGAAGGTGTGCAGTAAGTGTACTATGTTTGGGAATGTTATGGATATTCTTGATTTGCTTTTAGATCATCACTAGTATTCCACTTTTTATTGCATATACATGGTTCTTGAATAGACACTTCTTAAAAAGTAGCTTCTCATGCAATAACAATAAAATGGCACAGATATACCAATGAGCATCATTCTAAATTGTCAATAGATGTACATGTACAGAGAAGTAATTATACCAAGCCTTATTAGAATTTGCTATCCTGTGATTTTGTAGTTTGCCATGCAGGTGCTTCCAAGTGGCAGATAGGATTCTAAATAAGGGAGTCTACATGTATGTAAGAAAGTAGGAGTACAGTTTTAGAGGGAATATTTCAAGCCTTCTATTGAGGGTATACTTGTTCTCACATAATCATGATGCAAAATAAAAGAACTTATATGGGAGTACAGATATCCAATGTAAAAAGTATGAGTCTAAAATCCCTTTGCTTGCCCATAAATTTCAAGCACATTCCCCTACAGGGACAGCATTCACTTTATGCAGCATGGTGCCTCTTTCCAATTCTAATCATTTTAACCAGCGTGCTGAGAAAGCAGTGATGGAACATGTGTCACAAAAATTAATGAGACTACATTAAAGGCAGATTTAAGCGTTTATTTCACTGCAAATCTATTAATTCTCAACAAGGTACTCTGTGGCTAATCTGTTAGAAGTGTAATATGGAAACACAAAACCAACAAAGTCACAATATTCTGCAATTAAAATCGATTCCTTTCATTGATGTTCACAAACTTTAGTTGCCTGAGTTTTTAAAGACTTCCCAGGGGACTGAATGATGTTGATTTTGGTAGTTCCTATAGAGAGCTGATTTTTATATCATACATAGCAGCATTAAAATTTCACGTTTGTTAGTTTTATACTGATTCATGAGGCATACAACAATGAAAAAACTCTGCATTTGACATTTGCAGAAGTAAACTTTCATTATGATATTCATCAATTTTACATATAATTTCCAAGAAGGGTGCCCTATGGCCCTAAGCGATTAGAGAAGAAAGACTGTTTATTCGAAATTTGCCCGTTGCCACTTTCAGATTGATTGGGAGAGATAATATGGTAATATTGTGGTCCTCATAGGCTACAATCCTCGATTGCGCGACCATGATTTGTTACTAGCGCCTAAAGCGAAGGATGCATCTATCTTCTAAGAGGTCTCGTGCCTCAATTGTTAAAAGTACATTTGTCCAGAGGACAATTCTCCTGTCATTACAGGGATATGATGTCTTAACTTTCACGCAGTTCTTGTCAAACCATAGTCATTACTTGCACCGTAGGAAAACGCAGCCCTTATTTGATTTGACAGTAATTGCATAAATCATGTTGCCAGATAAGATGGTGTCTTGATTGAACTAAATGTGAGTAAATCAAGTGTCAATGAGAACCTGTTTAAAGAGTAAACTTTTGCATCAAAGACTTGTTCAAAACAAAATTTTAAAGAAAAAGACATGTTCACCTGCACAATTTGAACGTCATTTTTAAAAATATGTATCAATTACTCGTAACATTTCCTTTAAAGTATAAAGTATTCTAATGTGCTGACAGCAAGTTCAGAACTATACATTTTCAATCATAACTAAAAAATGGTAATGAATATCAAAATAAAAATTATAGGAATGAAATGCTATTTTTTTGCCAGATCTACATTGCAATTTTGATTATTCTGATTGGTTTATATAAAAGTGAACACTTACATGAAAATGGCATTTTTCCAGTGTCTGAGAGAGACAGAGTCAGACATTTTGAACAAGTCAAAATTGGGGATTAGGTACCATGATTGAAACAGCCAAGTTTGTTTATATTTTTGATTTGCATACAAAATCATCTATCACCAATTATGTGACTATCCATGTGTATGCAAATCAAAAATATAAACTTGGTTGTTCCAATCATGGTACTTAATCCCCAATTTTGACTTGTTCAAAATGTCTGACTCTGTCTCTCTCAAATCATAAATAAAATATCCTTAACATCTTACATGTTAAAGTAGTAACCTAGAATTCTTTGCTTGACTAATATTGTTGAATAGATTTTTTTTTCTACCAAGATCAACACAAACCTCTACAAAAAGACCACCTCTATTGGAATACTTGAGCACACTGTTACTGATATTGCAATTCAATTTCTTAGTAGGAAGATATTGATGTACACTCTTGTCCAGTCTGATCTGCAAACTGAAGAGAAAGTGATTTAATTGACAAAAATGCCTCTTCGAATCAGGTTTCAGAAAGCAAAACCGCATAACAATGATCAGAACTTAATTAAGTATATTGTAAAGAATGCAAAAACAACAATTAGAACTTGAGAAATCTGCCCAATGTGGATGCTTGTAAACAATCTATTAGGGATTGGGGGCAATGTGTTTATGAGTTGGATATGGAGGGAGGGGGAGAGAAATACATGAACAATAGAACCTTCAATTAAGACACCTTCTTGTTCTTTTTTATATATCTATAATTTTGATTATAGCAGCCTAAATTTATGCTCAATTAAAGGATACTGTTGCCTGTCTAGCAGCCAGTGATGCAACCATTCTTTACATGATTTGCGATTCGTAGGATCAGCTACAAGAAGCTCTTGATCATTGGCACAACATTGTCCAAAAGTGCTAGCAAGTGAAAAATGATAGAATAAAGATAAACAAATTATCTGACTAAAAATAAAAAGATAAATCTTTTTCTTTGGAGATTGCCGGTAACAGAAATGTTGACTCTAATATTGACATTTTAAATGAACTGAAAATTTCAAGCTCATATGGGCTATCAAACATTAAATAAATCTGATGGTTTCTGAAACTGCACAAATTACGTAATACAAAAGTCAATGCAACAGGTGTAGATCCCCTATTGAGTTCCTCCACAGTCTATAACTGGACTACCTCTTTCATCCCTCGTTAATGCCTAGTTTGCTGTTTAATTTTAACATAATATGTAAAAGTCATCCAACAATAACTCGAACTCATGGGGGAACATGAAACAGCAATTGAATGAACATGAAAATAAGACCCTACTTTGCCCCCCCCCCCCAACCCCTCCTTACACACAGACACACACACATCTCTTATTTGTAGAATTGTAGAAGTAGAGTATGGAAGACTTATCAGACTGGTGACTAATAATTGAAAAAATCTACTAAAGGATTGAAATTACGGTGTTTAATGTATCCTTTTGTCAAAAAGAAAATAGAAGACACTTATTTTTTTCTTTAGACAAATCAAACAAGCTTTTCAAATGACAAGTCCCTGATATCAAGAACCCTGATATTTGCTAGTCAAATTTTACAATTCATTGATAAATTCATTGGTAGATGTCCGCGCCAGCACGTCCACATGTGTTAGCAGGTTGTCACTTATGTTATTATGTCGTTGTATCCTCATAAAAGTTTCTTATATACGAATCCTTTTGCTTACTTTTTGAACTGATGTTTTGGCAGGTAGGGTAAAAGTTTAACAAAGTTCTAACAAAACTCAAATTTAATACGACTACAGAAAAACAAGTGATGAACTGCTAAAGCATGTCAAAGTGGTGGCGCGGGCATCTAGATAATCATATGTATTTATTTCAACTAGCAATACAGTGAGTGTCCTCCATAACGGAACCCAATTTGCAGTCACAAATCCTTCCATAGTAGAGGATTTCCGTTTTTTATTCCATAATTTACTTCTACATTATTAATAGATCATAAATGAGAAAAACTTCCGTTATTAATATTTTCTGTTGTTCACTCTTACATTATTGAGGACATTCACTGTAGATTGTGATAATCACTTGACATGTGATAAATGAATAATAAGCTATGGTCACACGATTCTCAAGTAAATACAAACAAAGAATGAAACCTATTTCCAACCTACAATACAGCTGCTTTATCTGTCCCCCATGTTCTTTGCTACAAACCATTTCCAAAACAATATAAAATAAATGAACTGAATCTTTAAGGCACATAATCTTTTTATTTTTAGTTTATCAGTCAGAGGGGCTTTGAATAATATCTGTACATAATTTTCTGAATTCTTCTATAACAATATAATTTGAACTCATTGATAAAACAAAACAAAAAAAACAAAACAAAAACAAAGTAATTACTATTGGTGCATTTTTTTCTAATTTGCCGACTTATATTTCTCACATCTACCGAGTAATTTGTTCTATGAATAATTTTTTAATTTCAAAATGGAAATCATTTCTAAACTCTATTTTCTATCCCATGACTTTTTATACTAATTTGTTCCATTAATCAATAAATGTTTATAATAATATTATGCTATTATATTTTACAAATCTATTTTCAAATACATGTTTGTAATGTAGAATAATTTTCTTTCAGAAATAGTTGAAATAATCTTACTCTGACAAGACCTCTAAGTTTAAATAATAGAAATGAAAAGTTATAGTTTAAATCTCATGTCTTTTGAAGAAAATACCTAAACACAAATGAGAAAGTTGTCTTTACAAAATGAATGTGCTATTCTTCAACAACACATACATGTATCTGCAAATTAGTAATACCCAAAAGGATTGCCCAACAGCATGGAGATGTCTCTGAATGGTCATCTGTCTTTGATGTATTTTGCCACTGGTTCGATATGAGATCATTACAGGTAAAAGCATATTCCACTTACATCACCCAACAACAATATATATTTGTTGGTCTTTCTGATTACTGAAGAGATCAAATGCAAGAGATCGTTAACTAATCACGGGATGGGACAAAATAATGAGCGTGTCTTACTAGTCATATTTCACCTGAAAACTGTCCACACCTTTTCACAACATGTAACATGACACCTTCCATTTGCGATTTGCTCTCGAGAAGCTATCATGAACATTGCAATGTTTCCGACTTGGAAGTAGACATTTCAATTCATCATGCAGAAATAGGTTTATTTGATAATGATAGTACTCTTTAATAAGGGTCTTGTGCTCCTAAGACAATGGGTTTTCTGCCTGTAACCTCAGGCCCTGTATATCAAATTTCACAATCCATATCTTCAAAGCATCCTATACAGGAAGTTCATGATGTCTGGCTTGGGTGTTTCATCGATGAGGGCGAAGGTGCTTCTACTTTGAATATTCATCAGGTGACAAAAACTGTTTAACTGTTTAGATCAGGTGCTATATGAGAACAATATTATTGCTGTTATTTCCAAGGGTCGAAATTATTTTAAATTCTTTGCCAGTACAGAGGACTACACATTAATCTACATAGAACATTTTACATTCATTAATCATGTTAATGCTACTAACTAATTTCGAAATGTTGAAACCTTTATAAATTCTTTTAAATTTCCTCTACTTGCACACTACTTGGACTCCGTAATAAATGATGAGCAGATTTTGTATAGATCATTAAAGTGGATAACATTTTGTAGTTTTTAACTAATACAAATAGGTTAAAAGGAAATCTGATACATTCATTAAGGTTCGGTCACAAAATTTCTCAGCTCGTACACATTTCTTGCAGTGGCATTATGGGTTTTCTATACTCCGACATACCAATGATCAAAATCATACCCAGGGTATGGCTAAGTAATTTGTTTTTAATCTATTGACAACATAAATATAGCATCTTAATGATCTGAATCGAGCGGTTTCTGTTGTCATTAAAAAGTACCTAGATTAGGTGTGCGTATATGGAAAATATACTCCGTCTGTTTTTTCCTCTCCGCCAATCAGTGTACAGCGTTGAGAAATGTGTCCCATTAGAGTGGTATACCGGTGATAAGAAATATACCTGTATGTATATGATCTATACAAATATAAAGTTGTATGCTATTGCAGTATTATGTGATTAGAATTGTTGGAAATTGTTCATAATTATATATTTTACATTTAGTCATTTATACAAGGCTATACATGTAAATATACATGCTGAAAATGCACAACATAAAACAGTTTTCATCCTCCTACTACATCTTTAGGGAAAATCAAAAACACATTTTCAAAACAATTTAGCAAAGTTCTTGAATTAGATATAAAAGGTCTTACATCTTCTTTGGTCATCCATTGTGCACCCAACAAATAAGGTCTTTGATAATGCAACCTTATACATCAATCGCATTGTATTTCACCTAATATACCCTGAATACTCAAATACAATATGGCATGGAAAAATGATTAAAGGCATGGGCTTTCCCTGTCATAAAATTGTGTAACATAAAAATGCAAATCACTCCCAATGATTACCTAATTTCTGCATAAAGTGAAAAATATGGCCACAGTCGAGTGAAGCACTGCAAAAGAATGCAAAGGATAAAAGGGTAAAATACATTTGAAACTTTAAGTGAGTTTCAATTTCAAGCAGTTTAGTGCCCAGAATTGCCTGAGGTGAAAATGACCACAAGTTGGAGGTGGGTCGACACGAGGCTTCATGCTGCATTGTAGCAGCGTTACTTAAGGCACGTGCCCTCTCAGCGGGATTCTTTTAAGAAGCCGTGCCTTATTTAGCCAATCAGCAATGAGGGGCGCTGTGCCTTCAATGGGGCATGGAATGGGTGGCTTATAAAGCCAGCCTTAAGGTCTCTACCGTGAAACATCTTTTTTCTCCTCGGTGTGGTCACAAGCGTACAATCTTTAAAAAAACATATGCTTTCAGATGGTTAAACTATTTGATTTTTATTGTCAAATCATCATACAGAAATAAAATAAAGAACATTGGTTTTTGCTAATTGGATATAATAAAGCATAAGGTGACTTTGAAATGTCTGTAGAAAGTCAATATCTTGGAAATTGGTCTGGTGTGAGCAGTTGTGCTCAAGATCCAATGCAGCAATGGAGAGCATGTGGAAGTCAGTCTGTCAACATGAACTCAGACTGGACAAGTTCGCATCAGTCATCAGTGAATCCTTACCCAGTGACTTATCCTACAGAGGAGATGCGTGTACCAATGTGTCATCCTGGGATGGATACTCAGTATCCTCAATTTCAGCATCAGGATTCTCAAAATTTCATGTGGTCCAAAGCATCAATGGACAGTCAGTGCCAAAATTACCTGCGCTTCTCAACAAACAATCTTCATGCGACAACTGTGGCCAGAAGAAATGAACGTGAACGAAATAGAGTGAGACATATCAATTCAACATTTGAAAATCTCAGGCAACACCTCCCGTGCAACAATAAGAAAAAGAAATTGAGTAAAGTTGACACTCTGCGAACAGCAATTAAGTACATCAAACATTTAAAAACAATATTGGGAGACGAACAGGACACAAACCAAAAACATGTGATAAAAACAGAAAAAGACTCAGAGAATAAAAGGCAAAGTTTGGACACAAGTGTGAATAGCACAAGTTCAATAGAAAATGGGGAACTGGAAGGGGAAGCGTATGGGGCAAGCCCATGCTCATCACAAAACGAGGACAGTCAGAGTTCGTTTGTTCTTCCAAGCACCACATATTCTTGGACAAGTTCCTAGAGATCTGCATCTCAATTAGCTGTAAGTTTATCATTATTGATATTTTGTAAATGTTTTTGATTTGCTTCTAATAATATTATCTTTTTCATCTGTTTAACATTCTGTATTAAATGTCAAAACATAGTTTGTTAAATATTTGTTAATAAATCAATAAGGAAATCTAAAAAGAAAAAATCATCAGTTACGGTAAAATTTAAATTTTAAAAAGAATTATAACATAATATTAGTAAAGTCTTATTAACGAGATGCAAAATTACCTATGCAATCAGAATTTCAATCTTCTAAAATTCTATAACCCATTTAAATTTTCATTTTCAGATCATCATATAGAACTGGTTCATCATTACATTTTTCCTTCCACGAGAGGATCTTCACATTAGACATTATCTATTGTACTTCCATGCTTGCTACAACTTACTTATTCCAAAAACTGTTATTGAGAAAGGAGTTGTCCTGGGTAAAGACTATGAGTGGTACAAAAAGACATGAAAAGCTTTCTGTAAAATCAAAATATTAACATGTATTTAGTTACCATAGTTTAACATTTCTTTATTTCATTGATTAAAATGTGTACACTAGTGTTTGTATTTGTATGTGCGTGAATTCATTTCTATGTAAAAATTCTATGGAAAAAATGAACAGCACCACTATTGAATTGTGGTTGTCTTCCATTTAAGTTCATTTAACATTCCGACCTCTTATTTTCTCTGGCAAAATGAAAGGACTACATTTTATTATGTTGTATTATCATGTGATTCTAGTAATTTGTTAAAGAAGGCTGCACTTTGACACATAAGTGATGGATTTATACGAGAGAGAAAACGTAACACGAAATTTGTACATTATTCTAATCATAATGTTTTATCCAAATTATATGAGGGATAATTACAATTATCATTGGAGTTCAACGATTCAATGTCCATTCAATACAAAGAATAGATGTTTGTTTTCTCCTAGTTATTGTTTATGGTATTATTGTCTGGAACAAAATATTATAATGTATATATAGTATATTTTGTACATATTATGATTCAATGTCTACATTTCACCCACATTCATTTATGTACATTATTAATAAAAGACATCAATTAGTCATAAGTTTGAATTAGTTATACAATACCTGTTGTCAGCTCATTGTAACCTTATCAACCAATATTTGAAAACTTCAGATGTAAAAATATTGTTTGAACTTTTTATATACTTCATTTTAGCGAACAATAATTTGAAAATCATAACAGATTTTCTTCAAATTTCTATATAATGCACCCACCAAAAACTGAAAGCCAATCTGGCCACCTAGACAAAATCAGTAGCCTAGTAAGTTCTCAGGAAGCCTTGAACCTTAAATTTAAACAAAAATATATCAAATTTTATATACTATTTTTTTGGAGGTGGTGAAATCAATATTGAATGTGAGTACAAACGGACAGGTTTGTTATTATTCACACACAAATGGCCATAAATCAAAATAAATATGTAATATACAATAATGGTAATTCAGGGAAGACCGAAACAGACTTGGGATGCAGTCTTGCAGAAAGATCGAGCAAGTTTGGGCATGAGTTTGGTAGATCCAAATGACCGAAAGGCTTGGAGGGGACGGTTGAGATCCAGACTGGGCAGCCAGGCCACACCCTCTGAATGAGGAATAATTAGGGCCTGTTTAAAATAAATTTAGGATTTGATTGATTGATTGATTGATAATGCTTTTCTCGTCAAATGCCCTTTACGTTTGAAACTTGTTACTGACTCAAAGTAATATCACAAGTGAATAGTAATATTACAGTACAGTAAGTGTCCTCAACAAAGGAAGAGTAAACAAAGGAAAAACTGAATTACTGAAACCTTTCTCATGCATTAGCTTATAATAATGTATAAGTAAATGATATAGCAAACAAGGGAAAACCTCTAAACATTACGGATTTGTGACTGCAAATTGGGTTTCGCTGTTGAGGACATTCACCGTATATGTGTTGTGCTATTGTCTCTTTCTTTATACATCTAAATAACTTGCTTGGATGTATGTTTTTCTTTCATCCATTATTTCATACAGCATTTTAACAGGTCTTTTTACATTTTAAGAGGAACATTATCTCATTAAGTCTGTATGAAGCATCACTTGATCTCATCTTGTTGAATGTTGAACAACACCTGAAAACATCAATACCCCCAAACAGGTTCACTTAGAAATTGAAGTGTACTTGGAAGGAATACTTGGATCTTACATGAGGATCTATAAGAATCACAAACTGTTTTATGATATTGGTTTCATGATCGAATGGTCTCTACAGTTGGTACATTGACATGAAAGCAACAAATATATTACATCTTGGACAAAAAAATATATAGCAACTTTTAAGTTAGTTGTGAACAGGGACACAACACATGTAGTTATTTTCAGTTCCCTGCACATGTATTGAATAAGATGCCTTTAATAGCTTAAGGGTCAAGAGAAAACAAAAAGAAATGCTGTGTTGAAACACGGCTTCAGTGCAGACAAACTTTCCCTCATCTGACAAAATAAACTATAATTTTAAAACTTAATGCAAACAGAACACCCACTGTTCACATCCAATGTTCTCTACTTAAGTTGTCTTAGAGCAGTAGAAAATTAGTGTCTGCTTCACTGTGATTTGTTTTAGGAGCACAGTAAATATAGTGTGATCGGTTTGAATTGACAATTTTCATGCCCACGAGTGGTGCGATATGTAAACTTAACATGATCAACAGATTCATTTTAAAATTAGTATAAGTTACACTTACTAAACTTTAATAAAAAGTTAACGATTCTCAATTAAGATGGCAATCTATATTTATTGACAACAATTACTTCATAGCTTTAAGTTTTTTTAATTTAAAATATTTTATCCAAGAGTATCTATATCAATTATTGAGTAGAAAAGAAATTGGAAATTTAGTGATCTATGTCACTTACTTACATCTCATCCCTAGGGAGCAGATATTTGATCTTTGCCAAAGGACGTTCATTAGATAAAAAACGCTACTTCAAACACACAAGAAGTAGTAGTGGACCACCAGTTAGTTCACCTTACACTTCTAATCCTTTCACCATTTTCTCTATCACCTCCCACAGGGATATAGAGATGATGACTGTGAAAGTGTGGCACCACACGCCATGCACAATTCTAAAGTGGGAAAAGAAGCCTTTACAAGTGCCGTACCTACGAACTTTCCCCTTGTTATGTGCAAAGAGAGTGTTACACATTTTGTGCAACAATTTGCAATCTTTTGTTCCGAAGTGTGCCAGACTTTGTTATGTGGTGTCAGTGTGAAAATTGCCGGAACCAGAAGGTTAGCTATGACAGACTTCATGAAGTTTCTATTTAATTAGTTATTTCTTTTGTCAAAAATGATAATTGTGGTAATTCAATTTTTAATAACCAAACCAAATTACAATGGCAAAATGATTACTGATAGGTGATTACTAATAGGCAAATAAACCTAAGTGATTTTCTATACATGAAACAAATTATAAGCTGAATTCGATTGTATCAAAGTAAATAAAAACGATGAAATACGTATATATTATTACTTCTAGTATATACTATTCCTACTTCTATTTAATACACATATAAAAATAACAATTTGAATATTTTGCAATAACTTCAGAAACAATACCATTTCATAAAACAACCTTAAATAAAATATAACTCAGAATAAATGGGTCCGCTGCAAGATGACTACTTTCAAATCGTATAAAATTTTATTACTTCAACAATAAATATGAAGTTTTTCAAACATCAATTCCTATTTCTTTATCTGACCCCAAAAATAATGTGGCACACGACTAAAGAAGGGTTTATGCAAAGAACGTTGAGGACGAAGAAAAAGTTCTCTGTTTTCAATCACCAATTAATTGGTCTAACCAGATGGAAAGTTCAGCATCTGCCTTTTGATTGCTAGTTTCCAGGCATTTGTGACACACGTATCATTAAGTGCTTTATCTGTGCATTCATAAATCGGAAAACACATAACGTGGACAACAAAAATGTAATCTTTGGATTGATATTGGTTTCAACTATTGTTAGCCACTGTGTTTTACATTGGTCAGATAAGTTTAGCATCGCCGTAAAGTCATTGAATCGGAGTCAACACTTCTCGAGAGATGACAGTTAGATACTTAATTCTATTGTTGTCCACAATGCAAGTGTCAATGATCAACTGATGATGAGACGATTTGAAGGTTACATAGCCATTCTTTATTGGGGATCTTCATTTCTTCTGGGCAAAATATGTCAAATTATTTAAGCATTATCAACCAGCTGGGTGCAACCCACAAGTTTAAATAAAAGCAATTCTTATTTTATTGGTCTGGCTGTCTTTGGAGAATGACACAAGAGACACTTTATCAGGTGTTATTGGTAGTTCATAATTCATTTCAGATTATCAAAGTGCAGCAAAAAGGGAAAAAAACACACACACAAAAACAGTATATAACAAAAACAGTATATAACAATATATTTTGTAATATAATTATAACACATAATCGTATACTTTGACTTGATAGAAATACTTCTCATTTATAGAAATACATCTCAAACATATTTTCAACCTAATACCATAAAACACTGGGTTCATGAAATCTTTCATGGGGGACTCCCATTGGGGATGGTCAGATTTTGTAAACATTTTGTTTCTGAATTTTCTTTTATGCTGTATGTGGATATCACAATATTACATTTTTGTTTAATTTTTGTTTAATTTTTGTTATACAATTGTTTAATTTCTAATTTTAAAAGAAAATTCAGAAACAAAATAAGACCAAGCATGTGTACCAGATACATAGAATATCTTTAGTAGATTTTGTAAAAAAAAGGTACACATTGTGAGCGTATCTGGACATAAATCATATTCTGTATCATCAATAAGTTTTATCATATATCATTATTAAATTCAATAAATACAATGTACATGTAATAAGTGATCTCAGATAAAAGATGAAAAATAAATGCATGTTTTCATTGGTTTTAGTAAAATAAATTACAAATTTCAAGTTTTCATGTATGCTAAGAAAAAGTAGACCCTAAAAAAATGTGCAAACTGTCACTATACTTGTGCAACCCCCCTGCTACGCCTTTAGTGATATATCTTAGAAAAATGTGGTATGACAGTAACAGAGCAGTCATCCTTTAATGGCATATTCTAAGAACATGTTCCGAAAAGATTCTTATTTGGCTGCAATTGGACAATTCTGAGGGTGGACACTTCTGAGAGAACTAACACATACCCGTAGTTGTTAGCAAATGATGTGTATAGTCAGGGTATAACCCCGGGGTATAACATCACATGATGAACAAATGATGAAAAGGTCTTGCTAAAGATTGAAAGCCATCCAAGCATTTGCTTCACATTAATTTGAAAAGTTAGTGTAATTGTGAGTGTAACATAATGAATTATGGGAGTAAAAAAAGTCAATTATATGTTTTTGTGATCATCATTTTTCAATATGTAAATACACTAGTATTAGCACGCTCCATGTTCTAATTGTTTCATGGTTTCTTTATACACACTGCAAACACTAATGGTACAATCTTTCGAACCCATCACAATGGAGCCATCATCTAGAAAAGCAGCACACATTATACTTTCTTTGTGGAAACACAAAACAGCAAGTGGACTGCACTTCTTTGCACTGAACACTCTTATTTTTGAGTCCCATCCTCCAGTAACGAACAGTTTTCCATCCTGTCTAAATTTAACGCAGTTAATACCAGAATTTGTAATTTCCTTCTGCTTCTTAATACTGAGTATCCCGTCACTGTCTAATTGCCATATTGTTAATTTATTATCTGCCCCACCACTAACCCCAAAATTTAATTTACTACAGTAATCCATGCACAATACTGTTTCACTATGAACTTGGACTTTGCTAACTTCAGTACCCTTTTGAACCTCCCAAAGATGCAGAAATCCAGTTTCATAACCAATGACAAGAAAGCATTTTTCTGCATCACACACGGTTGTTAAACACATGCACATACCATTTGGTTTATCTTTATGCTGAGCCACCCCAAGAACATAATTAGGATCATCTTTTGATGACTTGTATACAGCAACGTGAGACTGTTCATTAGATGCTGTGGCAATCGCTGTAACGTCGTCCATACGAAGGGTCACTCCTGCGCAAAATCCTAGGCTACCATGGAATATTTTTCCTAAAATTCAAACAAAACATGTTTGCCAAAGAATCTTGTATTTCTTTTTAGTAAAAAAAATGCAGGTTAAACCACTTTCTAAATACATGTAGATGGATTTAATCATGATTTTCCATTATCACTTCGTAGATATTTAAACCTTTTATAACATTCATGATGGTTAAATTAAATTATATATATTTCTATGGACTATGTTCATGCATCTGTGGCTGATTGAAGTGGAAACTAGTTTCATTATCTTGTGTTTGTGAAAATGAACTTCTCTTTATGTTTAATCCATTGTGGGCTTATTAGACTCAGTATCAGATTCATTAAAATAAACTACAGGTAGTCTGATTAGGACAAAATTTTTAGAAACATAATATATACTCATTTGCAGAAGAATATGTGATTGTTCTAACTATATCTATAAAGATGTAGTAAGACATTTATAACAGATCAAGTGCACATAATAATGCAGTTTGCATTATGTCGTGCAGAGCTAACGCTACAGAATAACCTTGTCCGAGAATCATTATTGCACGGCAGTATAAATGTCTGTTTAGTTCATAGTAAATTGTTTATTTCATGATAGCGGAATTGAAAACGTATTTCTTCCTGACAGTAAAGTAGGTTGTGATGTTAACATCTTCTAATGATTGCCATGACCAGTCACTTTCATTATCTCAATTTCCTTTGAATTCAATTCTATTCCTTTCTATCTTTGTCTGTCCTCTACAGCAAGTATGTTCTTCCATTTAACTACATCAAGTGGTCCATTTGTTTGTAACTTATATCATAACAATAGACACACCTTATTTGGAGTGTATGCCACATTTACATTTGTTTCTTTCCTTTTCACTACATCTGTAGCCCTGACGTGCCTCGAACACACAACCTCTAGGTCGTAAGCAGAGAACTTTTAAAGATTGTACGGCTGAATCATTGTCTCTGTAAACCCCAGCTTACATATTTGTTGATTTAAATATATTTTATTAGTTCAATTCTACAAACAAATGAATATAATGCAATATAAATTAATATCATGTATGACATCATACATAGTAGTGGTGCAATGTAATATAGTAATAATAGTAACAATAAACCTGTCAGACATGTATTAGTACGGTTATATAAACTGCACACTTTTGAATGGTTAGATTCATTATAGGTGTGCAGACAATACATCATATGTTAAAGCATATTTGTTCACTTATACTCTCAAAATGGAGGTCAGGTGTTCAAATCTCACCTGAGGACGACATTTTGGGAGATCTATTCGCATTTTCTATGCGTGAAATCTATATATATGTACTGTACATGGATTTCCCAGTGCTTGCAGATAAATTTCCAGTGTTGTCCGCATCTCCAGCAAGCATAGTTCTACTACTATATACATATCTGAACAATGGAAGCCTAGGGTTGTTAATTGTTGAAGCCTGACTTAAGCTACTTTTATAGTTCAAGAATTTGATAGATACCAATAGAAACCATAATCATTACCATTTTGGCGAGACTTTCGTTCTTTTCACAAGAACTTCTTCAGGCCGAATGAAAAATCTCAGAGAGTCACATGACCACCATGGTGGCGGCAGTCATGTGACAGCAGAGTCGAGTAAACGGGGGGCAAGTCGTAGCCGGTGACACGGTTCAGCTCGGGTTGGCGCGTGCAGATTTCGATGGCCTCCCTCACTTTCCTGCAGAACTCCTCACAAACTTTCAGTGGTTCGTACCTTGTTCCACCGCGCCAACAACTTAGTCACCACTCCTGAAGACCGAGCCAAAGAAACTGAACATTTGAAAGCAGTGCTTAAAGACAATGGTTACAAACTGTGGATATTTAAATTACCGAAGCCCAAGTCCAAGGAGAAGCCAGAGGACACCACCAGTGGGGCGAAGGCCAGTTTTCCGGTTTGCCTGCCATACCTAAGAGGTCTCCATCGAAATCCGCACGCGCCGACCCAAGCTGAACCGTGACACCGGCTACGACTTGCCCCCGTATACTCAACTCTGCTGTCACATGACTGCCGCCACCATGGTGGTCATGTGACTCTCTGAGAATTTCCATTCGGCCCAAAGAAGTTCTTGTGAAAAGAACGAAAGTCTCGCCAAAATGGTAATGATTATGGATTCTATTGGTATCCATCAAATTCTTGAATCATGAATGAAGAAACCCAGGATGAACTAAACATACATTCAGTTACTTTTATAGTGGTAGAAATATTCTTGTGAGAGATGTAAAAGGTTGTAAGTGTCACCACAAGAACTGGGAAATCCATATATAGACAGAACTTATCCAGAGCAAATGCAAATAGAGCTTCCACAATTTCACTCTCAGGTGGGATTAGAACCCACAACTTCTGGGTTGAGATGAGAACTGAACAAGTACGTAAGCTGGGGGTTACAGCGACAACGGTTCAGCCATATATCCTTTTAACGGCACTCTGATTGGGATTATGGTATCATTCTGGACACAAAGCCAAAAGGTATATTAGACTGCTAGAAATGCACAGCAAGCACAGCTGTTCTAGGTCAATATACACCATCTCAGACAACCATGCACAACTGATAAACATAATTTGACAACAGAGTGGAAAGTGACAGATTTTCAAACTATGCGTGTTACACTCCGGACATTTAAGGATGATGTCAATATCATGGAACAATAACATTGCTAATCCATGAGTTCTGTTGGCAAGAGAATTTTACTTTAAAGAAATGTTTGTATACATGTATGTATCTTGGCTATTAGTGTAATGTATGCAGTCTCTGCACTATGCTGCCATTGTCACAAAACTGTAATTTTCACCAATTTCTTAGAAGTCAGGAGAATTGGTTCCTCAAAGGTATCAAGTGATTCAAGTGAAATATCACAATTTTCAGGATACAAGTGTAAAGACGAACACTTTGATAATTTGGACATTTATTGATGCTCATTAGAAGTCTGATATTTATATTATTATTATCCAGTATGCATTAGAAAATATCATTAGACAAAAGCGTTTCACTTTTGACCGTTTTAGATCACAAAATTCAACTTCATTTTAGACGGAATGCATCGAATTATGAAAAAGATTTCTTCAGCTATGTATCTGGATAGGAGGGAACATATTATTAGCATGGATAAAGAAATTTGTAATTGCAAATTTTATTGACTCTTAGAGTCCAAAATTTGGAAGGACTCTTTTTTTTTAAAAAATTTTCACCTATATAGATCACCAATCGCTAAAACCGGCCATTCATATAAATCGTGAATTTTATGTCTGACTTGAAATTTGGTGACCTCTAAAACAGGGGAGCTCACGTCATATATAAACTCACGGATTGTGTGCATGGCCGAACAGTGCGATTGATGCTCTACTTGTATAAAAAACAATGTCGGTTTGTTTATAAACCATACATCCAATCACCATGGAACTTTGAGAAATCATTTTGCATATTCCAGAAGGGTGTTTGTGGTGTGAAATACAGGCCACTATTAGTGTATGAAATTATGGTGATAGAACTTAAAGTGAGTGCATAGTTTGTCATTAACACTTCCAATTTTAATAGACTATAGAAAAACAAATACAATTTACAATGTAATTTACAAACCTTTCACTGTCCATGTTTCACAATCCCATACATTGATGAACCCATCACGGCTATGAGAAATAATACCATTCAAATAATCCAATAAAGCCAAAATAGAATCTAAAAATGAATTTGAAGGCATTTTTCACATTGAAGGTTTACAGAAAACTGACAGAAATAATAATTACAACAAATGTAAGAAAATGCATACTATGACAAATTTATGAATCAGACAAAATTATACATATTAATCACTTGTTTTGAATTACATGATCAAAAATTTTAGCTTGAGTGTTATCTATTTAACGGCTCAGAAAATTTTATCTTTTCCACAGATGTTTTTAGGATTACACCCTCCCCTCCCCCCTCCACCCCTTTAAGAGTAAAAAATTACCACTATGTGCTTCAATGCATTTTGAAACTCTTCTCGTATTCAAGTCCCAAATGAGTATATTTCCTGCTTGAGTACCAGCTAGAAGACTATCACGAAATACATGAAGGCATGTCACTGGATTTGCACTCCCACGCAAGATGAAGTCGGGATCAGGAGAAGGCCGTGACATTCTAACAACCTGCATCATGAAATTGACCTCTATATTCACTATTTTCATGCATTTGCCTGGTTGAAATTAAAACAAGGTTTGTTACCACCAGACCACTGAAAGGAAAATAAACCCAGACTTGCTGCATGCGATATGCTCCTTTTCGATTGCTTTATGTGGAACACACTAGTCTACCGGTACATGTTTATAATTTCAGGTAGATGCTGTCACCAGCATTACAACACACAGTTTTAGACAGACGCAATATACGTCTTGATGTGTCAGTATAAAAGAGTGTGTCAGATTTCTGGAGACAGCATAACAAGAACTGATATATGTAAAACCGCATGTGTTTGAAAGGGCCCATATCATATATTGTATTGGGAGTCGATTGATAAATGGGGGCCACCATTTTTTACAATTTGCAAATTGGGAGAGGGGGAGGGGAGGTGCGGAGGAAACAAATAAAGGGGGCTCAGAAAAAAACTGTCACTTAAAGGGGGTGATCTTAATTTTGTCACCTCTAGCATGTACAACATGTAGTAGAATTTGAGGTCGACAAAATTGAATAGATTTTAAAGAAAGTGGAGGGAACAGATGCTGAGGACAATAAAGCATGTCAACTATTATAAACGATACTTTGGGATCAATTTTTTTTCCGAATTCTGCTTTCCATGGTTATGGAAAGTTGCGACATAGAGGTTGACACTGTTGATAAGCATTCCAAATCAATCTTGCTATTCAGGAAAACATCGAATTAGAAAAAGATAAATGTAGACCCCAACCTGAAATTTTCTCAACATATAAAGACGTAAGTTAACAAAGCTACTAGAATCCTCGGCATTATATAAGAAGATCATTAGAATATTTAAACAAAACCTCCTTTAAGTTTCTATTTACCACACTCATCAGGCCTCATGCACTTGGAATATTGCAATGTTGAATGGGCTTCAGAAAGATGAAAAGAGTTCTCAGAAGAGGATCAAACATAGTGCCAGGTTTGAAAGACTGATTGCTTCTAATTTTACCACACTCATCAGGCCTCACTTGGAATATTGCAAAGTTGAATGGGTACCGCGGCTTCAGAGAGATGAAAATATGGTAGAAAAGTTCTCAGAAGATCAAACATAGTGCCAGATTTGAGAGACTGATCACATGAAATGAGACTCAAATAGCTAGATAAATATCCGAAGTATTGCATCCAAGAGAGCTAGGAGCAACATGTTAGAGGCATATAAATACACGCATGGAGTTTATAAGATGGACTCAATCGTTCAAATGGATAACGATGACACCAGAAGAGCTCATAATTACAAATTGGCCAAGAGAGCTTGCAGAGCTACAACCCGTGGCCGACAGGAATTCTTCTCGTACCGGATCATAAATACGTGGAACAGTCTACTAAGAAAGGTTGTGAATGCACCATTAGTGAACCCATTTAAATCACGAATTGACAATGTATTTGGGAAACCATTGCTTTGACGTGGATTAGCCCTGTCTACTTCCCCAGGCCAAGATGGACGATTATGAAAATCAGCTGACAGGTTGACAGCCTACATCCCAGTGCCTAGCCCTATATGTAGAGCTTCCCATGTATACTTCAGAGAGACTAGGAACGAACATACGTTGTACGATAACATATACGGCTACCCAGTACCCAGTCAAGATATAGTGGGGCCCCTGGCTGTGATTCTTAGTAGGGGGGCGTCTACTAAAACACGGGACTGAACGGAACACGGGACGGAACGGCGCCGGGACGGAGACGGGACGGCTAGTGGAACGCTGACAACGTTCGTGAACGTGCTCTCGTAAATGAAGAGGAGGATGGTTGGTTGAATGACATTGACTTGAGCGTCTGTTCAAGGAGAGCAGAACCCATGCAAGGACCAGGTGTTCAAATAGTGAACACGGATCCATTTGGCAAAGGTCAACATTGGATCCTGGTATCCACATTACACCGTGATGATGGTGTCAATGACATATATGACAGTGCACAAGGCTCGTATTTACGTAGCTCTGTGGTTGAATGTTTGGCAATGTACATCCTAACAAAAACGGTGATAGCCCATTATTCAGATTCAATCTCTGCGATAACGGACGCCACGGGACGTTATGTCTGACGGTCAGAGCCCTTGAAAACACGGAACACTATAGTCTAACCACCATAGAAAACGATGAATATCATCATTAATGAACTCACGGGAAGCCACATGACGCCACGGGACGTTATGTCTGATGGTCAGAGCCCTTGAAAACACGGAACACTATAGATCTATCTACCATAGAAAACGATGGATATCATCATTAATTAACTCACGGACGCCCCGGGACGTTATGTACGATGTGTACCGTCCCGTGGTTCGTTCCTTCCCGTGTTTTAGTATTAGACTTAGTGGGGGCCTTTGACTGCGTGTCGTGACATTTTGACTCACGACCTACTGTCGTGAGAAATGCTAACAAAACTCCCGGTGCCCCATTTTATCTTAACATATATAGACCTATACAGTATACACAGTTCATGAGTTAATCTCAGTTATATTGAGTCAAACAATCAGTAAAATAAATCTACTGGGCGATATTAAAAGATAATCAACTATAAAACAAAATATTGGTTCCTAACAGCGGTAGTTCACAAATATTAATGGGTCAAAATATCCACAAGACGTTATATCATGTGCTACCTTTGTATGATGGTCTGTCAAAGAAGAAAATGCACAAAACTGTCAATTTAAAAAATAAAATAAAAAGTTGTAACCCAGTTCAGTTCAGTTCAGTTCAACTCTCCCAAAAAATGTTTATATTCGATCAGCAGTGCAGGGTGCGTTGTGGATAATCAGCAGCAGCACGTGCATCTGCAGTTTCGGTTTCAAGTTGTAATTATCGTTTGACTTGTGTTTAGCTCGATTATACTATACATGTATGGTACCGGGTTATAGTAATTCTAAATAAATAGTAAGTAAAACAAGGTTAAAGACTTTTGTAGTTTAAAGTGAAACAAGAACACAGTCGAGAAACTGCAAAGCTCAATGTATTGGGTAGTCCTTGATTTATTTTTGTCAATAAATATATTCCCATTGCCAAGTTGGAGGGAGCTTGAAAGGGGAGACACAAGGTAGAGGCATTTGGCGCGGGCATGCCCCCCCCCAGAAAATTTTGCAATTTCTAATGCCATTCTGTGCATTTTAGGCCACTTTTTAGGTATTATTTGTTTGAATTTTAATTTATTTTAGGGAATCAGTAGAAAGGGGAGATTAGAACACCTGAGGGGAGAGGGGGAGAGAAGTCTCCAAAGGGATTCCCCAATGCGGAGACTTGGCAGGTCTGTATTCCTCTAAGAGTGAAAGAGCAGGGCTTAACGTTAACTTTTAAAAGTGGGTGCCCATTCAGGCATGTGGGTGGCTGCTACTGGGTGCCCGAATGAAATATCTAGGTGCCCGAATGAAAAACATGTGTTAGATGAGAAATAAGTTGTATACGTTTTAAAAAGCTGTTAGGCGCCTTGCTATAATTATACACTACTTATAATAACTATGTAACTGTTGGATATCAAATGCTTTTGTTTTTCAAGATCTGATTAAAAATGATTTCAGTGTTTAGTTTTAATGTTATCTGCAGGTGAAAAATCAGATTTGAATAAAAAACTTGTATAAAACAGACAAATAATAGGGCAATTTGATGGCTTTGCTTTTTCAAAGGCAAAATCGAAAAGACTTCTGCTTAGACATGATTACGCAGCAAGGTTCCTTATAAAATACTACATTGTATTCATAATAAATTTCGAAACAAAAACCAAATTAGTCATGACTTAAGAATGACGATTCAAACATAAACTCTCTTAAATTATTATCATGTAAATATCATTGACAAGCACAATTTCACAAGCTACTGTAAACACAAGATTTTCACTGTCTCAACCAGAAGGCTTCATAATAATTTAGCAGCCCCCAGCATTCTCAAAAGGAAGTATTCAACAAACCATTTAGAAAATAATAGAATCATAGTGTGCTCTTGTCTCATAGGATTTCCACTATTATAAAGTTATCCTTTGTGTAATAATTTCTTTAATTAGGGATTCCAAATAGTAGGATGAAAATATTATATTATTTAAATTTTGGACTTAAACTTAAAACAAGTCATTGACCCACATGTATCATATGCATAATGAAACATTGCCAGCAATTTCTGGGTGCCCAGTCGGGCATGTGACTAGCGCTGACTACATGCCCGGCTGAACCTCCTGCATACCCTGGGCATGCGGGCACCCACTAACGTTAAGCCCTACTGGCCTCTACCCACAAAAAATGTTGAATCTGAGACTGAGTCTCGAGATCTGAGTATTCATGACTTTCAAGGAGGTAAATGAACCATAAATATTTCTGCGACACCACCATCAAAATGGTCATTAATTGTGAGTTTCGGGTAACTCTAGACTAACACGACGTTAGATAGGTAAAGGTCATTTTCAAGTATCAAGTATGCCATGTGTGTTCTAATAGGATTTTGAGTGAAAAATCGGGGGGGTGTCTCTCCTCAAAAATGGGTACGGGTGTGCCATTTCGAACGTCGAAACGGTACCCATCAATATACTAATTTGGCATAAAAAAAGTGACCCATGTCTATACCTTGACGATGACAAAGTGACTCATGTCTATACCTATTTAATAATGAAACTACGTACTGTTAACATTTTATCAACAAAATATTCAAAAAAATTATATCATTATCAAACAAAATAAAACTTACACTAACGATATCTGCACATTTAATTTCAAACCCATAGCTATACCAAAAGTCACAAAATTTAGACCCATATCTATACCAAAAATCACAAAATTTAGACCCATAGCTATACTAAAATCACACAATTTAGACCCATCACTATACCTGAGATGTCTAAAAGGTGACCCATAGAAATGGCATACCCATACTACCCAACATATATTAAGACACCCCCCCCCCCCCCCCCCCCGAGGAAGGATATGAATATATGAATCCTGAGTATGAATCTGTAATCAGATTTTAGTTAGCTTGTAAATTGATGAAGTTATGGGCAAAAGACTGGTCTTTAAATGGGCTAATAACACATACTGGAAGTATGCATGAACTTTTGTGTCTCAAAAGTAAATAGGTAAAGACAATTACACAGCTTTTCTACGTAACTTGGAAGTGAAGAATGCAAAATGGCAAAAATACATCAAATTTGACGACTATCGCCCCGACAAGGTTGTCTTGTGCGCAAAGACAAAAGATGATAATGTTACAGAGATTGTGGTAGGGCCGATAGTAAGAGGAAATGGTAGATATAAAACAATAGTTAGTGGTGGTCGCATTGTTGAAGCGCTGACCACCTCTGCTGGAAGACTGTTCCAATAAAACTACTGAGTGGGAAAAATGAGTATCTATAATAGTCTGTTAATGTCGGGATTTCGAAGGAGGTCAGACTGTGTGTTCTTTTCTCTTACTGATGCTGGGTGTTGAATTGTATATACATCCATGTCATCAATATATAGAGGGCGACAAGTTTGGGGATACCCATCCTCCTGATCATCTATTATTCAAATCATAATTTATTAAAAGTAACCCCTCATACCAACATTCAGATTTTCGTTTGAAACTAACCTCAGCCAATGAAAACATCAGGAAATTTTAGGTTCAACAACAAAAATGGTCTGTACACCATGTTTGAAAATAAACGTTTGTATTCAGCAAAGCAGCTAAATACTCTTATGAAAGTTAACCATTAAAGATTAATAGATTAATAAAGATTTACTTAATTTGATCTTCTAACCAATCTACAAATTTTTAGTCACAATTTTGTAGTTTGTTGAAAGTTAGGGATGATGTACATTTTGTCACCGTCATCAAAATTGGAAACTGTTCTTTTTCTTGAAACCCCCCCTATCATTCAAAAATACATGTTGGCTCCATAATGAGCCAATAGAAAGGGGGTTTGAGCCACTACACACCACTGGGCACCTTATTGGTGACACTAGACACCAAATTAAATTGCATTAGCCTGCATCTGTACCAACTCTCGCCACCCCAGTGGACTCCTTACATATCATCAACTTTGCAATCAACATTGTCATTATTGCCTCTATAGAATTATCATCACCATCGTCATTATCATGATCAATTGATTTATTCAATTGCTCACTCATGAATTGTTCATCCATTTGTCTCTCATTTATTCTTTGATGTGACATATCGATGATTTGTCATCACTCAATTCCTCATTATTATATAGAATTATTGTATTGATGCAACTTATTCGTACATTATCCCTTGCCCTACTTGTACTTACGCTAAGTTGGTGCCTTATGGCCAATTTGACAATGATCCCTCTAAAAAGTTATATCATCCCAGCTATGCTTGTGCAGGCATAAAACCTGAACACATAGCTTGGCAGGCCATTATAAAAGGTGGGTTGAAAAGGGGCAGCAACTGCATGCAGCACAATAGCTCACTACAAATGGCTACTCTGGCCATTGGATATCATAGGGCATCACCTACATGTACTAACCTTATTAGCAACAGTCACCATATCATTATATAAGTTGTTTGTCTTTATTAGAATTTTATTTATCTTTAAACGGTGTTAAAGAACACATTTCAAGTGCTTATCCTAAACATCTAACAGAAGGGCCCATGCTCATACAAAACGCTCACCATGTGAATGAATCAAGTTTGAGCTCGAGCTTTTAAATGATCTTTGTATATAGTGTAACATTAATCGTATGAAATCACGTTTAACTTTTACTGCTATACTAAATGATTGCAAAGTTAAGGCATAATTATTCTTAAATTTCAATGTCTTGATATTTTGTTGAAAGGATTATGATCCAGTGTATTTACGTATTCAAAATTAAATTTATTTAAGGTTAACTCTACCATAAAGAGGTTTTCCTGTTCTCTTCAAGGATCAGATAACATACAAGCTATGTCCACAGTTACTTGAAGCTCATGTATAATTCAATGCTTGTTTTACTTACGTAACATTTCAATTGTTAATTCACAAACATTTCAACTATAAAGCAAAAATTATTTTTTAAATAATTGTGAGTTGTGCCAGACAGGTAACTTTTTTAAAGACAAATGTAAACTAGGTGTATTGAATACAAATCAGATCCACCACTCATGACAAATAATTTGTATAGAATATTACAACCAAACAATCAATAATACAATTTATCTAAAATCTTATCGATTATTAAAATGTCCACAATATTTTAACAACCAATTCAAGGTGAATAAAGATGTTTCTGCAATCTATCAATTTTTCAACTATAAAAATGATGTATCCATATTAGACTAATTTTTGTCTAAAATTCAAGTCTGGTGCACACTTTGCATTTCATTTATCTATATGTGTTCAATAAGGTCATGAAATACATTGATGAGTGAAATGCATGTTTACACGCACTCTATTAACTCTTATGCAATTTATTTGATGCTTTCAGGTGTAAAAAGATTCGCAGCAACAATACTATTCCTGACGGTCTCTCTGCCTATATCACTGTAGATCAGATCACCTGCAGCAGCCATAAATCAATTCAATCACCCGATTGACAAGGATCAAATAGATTTCCAACAAGGCAATGTAGCTATATAGCTACTCTCATTGTGCAGTTATAGGTACACAAGGACTTTAAAACACATTTTAGTTTAGTAGAGCTGCAGTACAGGCAATGCAAAACAAGCAAGAGAGATCTACATGTAGTGGGAGTATAAGAAGCAGCAACAGTAATAAATGAATGTCATTTGAAATACAAGGCAGCAAACTCGGCAGCGGCGGCAGCAGCATTTGCGGCAGCATTGTTTGTTATAGAGCGAGAGGTAGCGAAGGTATGATACTCCCGCTGCCTATGTTGTGCACAGGCAGCATTGGCAATGTACTCATTGGAGTAGGGCTTTGCCACTGTAGTTGAGTCTGTTGGTGCTGCCACCATACATTTTACAGCCACCACTACTACTACTACAAGAGACAACATGTGTTCACCACCGTAGTGGCTACTAACTTCAGTGAGTAGCTCTATGGATATAGTATGTGTCCGCGGTTGCAGAGGACAAGGAGGGTAATGGTAAGATGGCTCAGCGTGGTGGTGGTATTAGTAGTGGACAACGACAGCAACAAGGGAGGAGTGGGTCCCCTACTACTACTACTTTAGCAGGTTACATGCATCAGCATAGCTCACCAGCTAGTCTGGGGCACAGCATTAAAGACAGTCACACTGACGACGACACGAGGTCGGATAAACAACAACAAGCAGCAGTTGACAACGGGTGTCGCCGCCGTAGCTATCGCATCACACTCCCTCAACACCCTCTGTGTCAGAGCATATTGCAGCAACTGGGCATCATCAGTGGGCAAGAACAACTACACCAACAGCATGAGTTAACTTTAACGGAGCAACAAGTGAAAACGTACACCGGCATGGGATTCGTGCTCGGTAGTGTGGTGGCCTATCAGATAATGATCAGTGATCTGGGCACGTTGTTCCAACGCATGTGCAACATCGTGGTGCCCATCTTCAGTATAGGATGTGCATTTTTTTGGCTTGCCTTCTACCTGCGCAAGCAGTGGAGTATTACGAGTATTTATGTGTTCATATGCGCATGTTTTGGTGGCGAATTGTTGGGCCAGGCAATGGTTTCTGTGCAACAGCAAAACGGGGCAGACAACGAGGATGCATTGGTGTCATATATCATGCGCCCCATGCTGCTATTTGTGGTGCTGACTACACTGGGGGTTGCTAGTCTATTCTCGAGCCTAGAGACGCACCACAGCACCCAGGTAATAGGCTTTGTGAGCGTCATACGATTGCTGGCCTGCTCCACGCTTCTCGACCTACCCCAGACCTCTCGTCCTTACTTGGCCTACATCGCTGGTCTTGCGGGAATCTTTGCTGCAAAATACATGGAGACGCTCATGCGACCCACCACACCCACGTCGCAGTTACTGACCCCTGGGGTTGATGCTCCAGGGAGCAAGGTGTCGTTTATTAAACGACGGAGATCGACTGCAGCAGCATTACACCCGGGGAGTGCTTTTGCAAACCGTGCAGCAGGAAGGAGGACTTCTTTGCCAGCATTGATACAGAAACCACAGGTAAGGGCTTCAAGCTTCTTGTTCATTTCCAGTGTGTTGAAAGTCTTTTTTTCCATTCCATTATGTTGATTAGATGGTGTTCGCATTATTGTTGCTGTCCCATACAGGCATTTATCAAATTTATTTATTCTCATGAGCTATAAATCATTGTCATATGACTGGTATGGTTTTTAATAAGATTTTGAAATAGCAGACATATAAGGTCTGTTGACAACATGGTAATAGGCTCTTTGGTAAAGTAGCCATTTATGAAACTCATTAATGCTGTGGCTAGGGACATGCTCATGCATAAATTGGCATCTGAGATCAATGTCGATATTTGTAATGTAATATAATTAGATTAACGTGAGGAGACTGGGGACCTCATTATTCCGGGTTTGCTGTGCAACAGATTACTTTTGTCAACATTGGCCAACATGTGTACAATGCAGTATTTAACTGTGATGTCTTGTGAAATTGAGTCAATATGAGTACATATATTCTCTTACTACTCAGGCGAGCTGTATTTCGTCACTGAGAGAAGAGGCAGTAATGATGAAAGCTTTCTTCCTCCTCCCAAGCACATTACTACCTGTGCAAGCAGACAGGTTCAGTTCATCTGCACCTTTAGCCATGAACATTTGAGTAAAGCCGCCACATCTTGTGGCATTTTGCGAAACATGCAAAAGCAAAATTGCAATTTACTTTGCTCAATACATTATTGGCTGGTCTCTCTTTTATACACAGTAGTTCTTTATTATGTGTAATCTTTGCATGGCATTTGCAATCGTACACCAAAGCTGCGACACAAATGTTTTTTATTTTTTCCGCAGCATAGCGTTATGTTACCAATCACTGCAAATAAACATATTCTTGCTGTGGCACAGACTTGTACGAATAATCTATTAAATTTCGTTGGAGGGGATTTCATTATTCGTATTTCTAAAGCCATGCCAGAGTTCTATAATGATATAGCACTGTCATTTGTCATTTTATTATCATTATTATTACCTGCTGTCTTGGAATATAGCATGAATGGCTAATACTCCAACTTTATATCCTTGATACAATTATCATGTTGTCGGAAATTAATTGCCCTACAAGTTCGGTCATAATTATGCATTGAGGTCCTTGTCCCCATAGATGGACTCAACCACATGTCTCACATCTGCTTTTGTCAGAATATGCACGTGCTTGTAATGCATTGTATGTGTAGCTCCTCAAGTGCATTAACAAATATCACTATGTAGATTTTGAACTGATATAGAATGAACTGGTGACATTTTTTACATACCTGTTTCTGTTTCTGTCTGTTTGCTCCTTATGGGTATCACGCGAAGTGTGTGTGTGTGGGGGGGGCGGGAGGAGGGTTGTTGGTGTGGACAGCCTGCCTGGCCTCCCCTTGGGCCATGTATTTGGGCCTCCATGGGGTCATGTATTTGCTCCTCCTCGACGGTCGTAGCTACAGCTACCCTTCCAAGTTCATTGCACTCTGGAATAGTTTGTGGAAAGAAGGAATTTTCATAAATGGATATTTTTGTTCGGATATGCCTTAATTTATATTATTGATTTGCCTTTGTTCTTGTATCAGGTCTGACTAGGATATTGTCAATGGGTATTTCCGCTTTCCCGGCAAGGATCTTGCCCATGAGAGCCAGCCGATGTTTCGGCGGCGTTTTTCCAGACCGTCCCACCCCAGTTCTCATCATTCTTGATACAATGCACTCCCCATGATGGTTTCTCATTACAAAACGTGCAACCCTACTCTGGGTTTTTTCAAGGACAGTTTTGTCCTTTGTCAGGTGAGCGTCCCATGGAGCACATGCATGTTCCAGAATTGTGCGTACCAGTCCTAGACATACATGTTGAATTTTCACTTCTTTGATCAAATGATACACAATGTTTGTTACTGCCATGAGACCCCTAGCTATTTGCATTGGGACAGGGGTGGGGGGTTTGGGGGCCTAATGCCAAGTCATGTCACCTCAGTTGTGCTATCAAACTTGAGAATGTAAAGTTAATTAAAACACTCTGACTTATATCATTTGAAGAAATCTATAAACATATCACTCTGAAAGAACTAGGAAACATTCTATATTCTTTCTCAAAGGGAAATCCATCCATTGAGGTAGTGTATGAATTATTCATAGTGCTCTATATACATGTAGTGCGATGTGCTTCGTATTGTAAAATGTAAGTTTGACTTTCCTGACAAACTTTTAAACAAGCTTTGAAAATATAAAACCCTATCTGTAGATAACATATATTTATGAGATCACAAGTATTAATGTTTTTAAAAAATAGCATATTTCCAATACTAGATGTCAGTTCCAATAAAAAAATCTATTATGTTTAACCTAATATTCTACTAATTTATATTATTGATAAAATGATTAAGTTAATGAATGTATTATTCATTTGATTATCTGAAGGTTTTTGTTAAAAATAGGGTATCACTCAAACTGAATTATTTAATCCAATTCACAATATGACATGTGATTAGATTATCTTGTTAATATCTGATGTTGTATAATTGGGTACAAGTTGAGAGTTAGTTTGATTGCCATTAAAAACTATTCCATTAGTTTATCAAATCAAATGACTCTGTGTAGCAGTTGACACGTTGCCATGAAAATTATGGGCTTCCCATCTTGGCATACAATTGACACTTGGTCTTATGCTTCATTGTAAATTCATCAAGTTCATGCAAAGAATACAAAGATCAAGAATTATTGGCTTCTACAGATTTTCAAGAGAAAATAATTGACTCATTCAAAAATATAAGGTGACTGATTATTCCAGTGTATTTTCATTCTTCCATGGTATAGAAATAAAAGATCTTTCATACTACCCTGTTTGTGCTTATGTGTTTTGAATGCATTTATTGAGCGTTTTACATTGTATTGATGTTAAGTATTTCTTCCTTTTTTTTATTGTATAAAGAGGTTGTTGTGCCTTTGACCAATGTCAAGCAGGTTATTATAAATAGAATATGGACCAAGTTAGACTCTATATATACATGTACTTATCAATGCCTGTTACGTAAAGCGCAGGCAAATTTTATTGATATTGATATTGACAAGTCTATAGATTTACCTAAATAAACAATTTTAAATGGTGCCAATTTTGTGAGTCCATTGAAGGGCTTTCAATATATAAAATAAATGAGTTGGCAGGATGTTTGTTTGAACCAAGGAAGTGAAGGTGATAGGATCCTATGTGGACTTTTTTTTGCTCTGAAACAATTCAAAGTGAATACTGGATCCCAACATATTCCAGATACATACATATATGCGCTTAGACCCATTTCTATAAGTCAATTTCATGAAAAACTAAGCAAATAATCATTTTCCTTTCTTGATTACAATTTATATTATAAAACTAAACTATTATTATTTCTTTGAAGATGGTACCAGGTGCAAAAACTATATGGTGTAAATCTAATAATATTTTCTAAGTATACAAGATCCGAAATTGTAGGAAGATGAATACAGTCTGTAAATCTTCTTTAATTAAGTTTGTCATCAGTGCTTTTCTGTCTTTACATTGAATCTTATCTTTTTAATTTTAGCATTCAGTGCTTCATTTACTTTTCGTACTACTATGCTTGTATGAAAAATGTTCACAAATGTCGTCTTAAATTGACAATTTTAACTGTAATATACTTGCTCATATATTTTAATGATTTGCTTCCTTTATCAAAATATGGAAGGTAGTGGTAGCAAATAATCAAAGAGACATACCTCTACATGGAAATTGTGTCATACATGAGTTGTTTGATTCATTTCATTTTAACTAGGATCATCATTCAATCATAAAGCTCATAAATTCTCATACAGTGATAAGTAGCTTTGTACATGTATGTCCAAATGTCCAATATATTGTATATTTATATATTGGTTATCTTACAAATCTGCAAATCGTTAAAAATACAATCATGCAAAGAATACTAGCTACCCTAAAAATTCAGGAAAGAACGCATGTCTTAGTGGCAAAACCCATAGCGACGTACGGCAGCCGTACGGGAGCCGTACGTCAATTTCGTGCCGATTGCTGCAATGCATTTTACATAAGGTAAAACCCACAGTGAAATTCTGCCGTACGGCGCCGTACGGCAGCGGACCGCTGCCGTACGGCAGATTTCTCGATTGCCTCGGGGGGCAATTGATACGAACGAGCCGTACGGCGTCTTATAGCGCCGTACGGCGTCGGATGGATTGCTTTAGTAACTTTTCTATTGAGCAAAACCCATACTGACGGATTGGGATAGAATATATAGAGCCTTACGGCAAATCCTCATAGCGCACCACTAAATAATCCTTTACTAGTAATGTGTTTATTAAGTTAAATGAATGCCGTGTTTCAAATAACTGATAATAATAATAATAATGGATATCTTACAATGATATTGTGTGTTTGTATTTAAAACCAGATAACCATCACGTTCTACGTTTATAGAACCTAGTTACGTTTAATTTTGGCAGCGTTCAGTAGATCTACTTCTTTGTATAATGATATAGACAGAGTTTGCAGAGAGGTGTTTACTGTTTTCGGATACTACTTTTTCTTGTCATTTATAATGATGATAATAATACTAAGATTCATAATAATCCGGTGTGCCAATTCCAGCTACCGTACGGCAGCCGTACGTCAACTTATATGATCAGTCACTGTGGGTTTATAATTGCCGTACGGCAGTTTTGCCGTACGGCTGCCGTACGGCGGCCATCCGTTGCTGTGGGTTTTGCCCCTTACCTGGTATCAAATATCAGGGGTATTGAATGTCATTGTGATTCTTTGTGAATACCAACTCACCTAAAAAAAGAATCCCTAAATTAAAATTGAATTGAATTCAATCAAATCCCACAGGCTTTCACTTGGTTGTTTAAGGTAGTCATTGTAATAACAATTATAATTTTCGCCAGAGAACTTGTCCAAATTACAAAGTCAAATAGGTTGCGTGTTTAATCTGTTCATTCCATTCCGTTAGTAACACATAATGATGTTTAGTTATGCCAAAATTCATTCCTCATTATAGGTGTACAAGATAAAGTCCAATATCATTTTATAATCTTGATGGATAATGATGACCTTAACTACATAGTCTATTTATCTAGAGTAGCAAATGCTCTTTGTGTGGAAAGAAGTGTTGATAATGAAATAAACGTACTCAAATTACTGCAAATCCCTTTAATCTGATAGTGAACAAGTAACTTAAAAACATGACATATGTGATATGATATTGACAGCAAATACCTGATAGAAAATGGATCTTCAATTGTGCCTCAAGTCTGGGTGACGGGTCACAGAAATTTTTATTATTCTTAATTTAAATGCGATTTGATGGAAGGGTAGTTACGTACATAGTATAGTATATGGGTTAAATTATTTTCCATTATTTACTGACATTGAAATTACTTGATCAAGGAAATTTTTGCAGTTACTTATAAATACAAATCATTGATAAGTAAAGCTTTCATTCTAGAACAACACTTTCATTAAGTCAAATAATTTCTGTTATATCGTTACTTTAATATAAATGGAGTGACAGATATATGACTGGACTATTGAGTGCCAAGTCTAATAAACCCATACTCATACATCATTGCTTATTAGTTTTTAGTTCATGAGTTCCTGTCAAAGTTCGGTAAAATAAACTGTTTGATGCTAAGGTCCCTGGGAAATGACATAACTTTGTTGGACAAAATCATCTATTGAAGGAAATTTACATTTTTGTAAGGCATTTGTTAGATTCTTATTTTAGGGGAATGTAATATACTGTGACATACCCATGTTGGGTTTAAATGTTTCACATTAGGTTCTTTTAACCTCTAAAATTGGCAGTAATCAATAGACCCCTAAATAGGCTAAGCACACAGCTACACAGCCATTTTATGGCTTATGTCGACTGACGCACTTGAATTCTATGCCCTAATACAAGAGGGTCTGAAATCCTTATCGAATGTACACAGAAATTTCTTCAACACGAACCAATCAAAACACGTGTAAGAAATGTAAACCCAGTGACTTTCGTCACAAGTAACTTGCTCAGTGCACGTAAGAAGATGTCTATCACCGCAATGTTAAATGTGACGTCTATTAGTAAGAAGATGGTGAAAATCATCGGATTATGTAACTTCCCGCGCCCTCATGTTTCCATTTTAAACAAGACAGCATGGTATTTTAAAACTGTCATAGATAGTACACATGACCAATATAAATCCTATTTTACTTACACTTGCAACGAAAAAAGGATCATTTATTGATACTGGTTTTTACAGAACAAATATCATTTTGACTGGGCATTATCTTTGATAATAAGCAAGAGCACATGATTTCTTTTTGAACCTCAGGTGGGGATAGAGCTCTATTAGATACGGTGGGGCCATTCATATTGTGAATTTTCGAAGTATCTAGTTTTTTTTCACCTGTAAGATCTTCAAAGCTAACTTGGAACTGAAGATGGTAATTGATGCCCAGTTTATAGCAGGTCTGCATAGCTCATTGATTGAGCGCAGTAAACTCAATATTATGCTCTCTCCAGTATGCACCTTACGCAGGGACATTGATTGTTGCACTCATGCTTGTCTTATCTTATGCTATATAGACATCAAAGAAGATATTATTATCTTCCTAAATTTTATACAATACACATAACAAATTTAATAGTTTCAATGACTTTTACCTAAGTAAAATGTTAAATAAACACATTTTCCACAGATCATGAAAGCTGCAAAGATCCTGCTGCAGTAAATGTTCTCTTGTCCATTTACATATTTGCGTCGCTTCAGCAGCTGAAGCGAAAGCCTTGTGTTTCGTTTGTAACTATGTATCTATGTATGTATGTTTGTCTCCGGACAAGCTAAAGCTTTTTTAGGCTTCACCTGATTTCGTTCAAACTTTACACAACTATTTGGTACGACGCGACACCGAAGTCATTCGATTTTGGGCACTTTGCCAATCAAAGTGTGCTTTCTATAGTGCCACTTTGGGTCCATTTTCAACATTTTCTGCAATAGTTTTGTTGATGCTTGTGAGAAAGCATTCAAACCTTGTACAATGCTTACATGTCTACTGAACATTGACTGTATTCAATTTTGGCACTTTGCCAATCAGAGTTTACCTTTCAAATGGCCATTTTAATTATTTTCTTTCTATTTTGCCACTATAGTTTCAATACTGTGTGAAAACATGACCATCAAATTGGCATAATGGTTATATTTGAATAAAAGTGCTCAGAGAGCACAGCATTACCATATTAATGTCGACTCATGGGCAATAGATATTTACTGTAGCCATGTTTAGAAAGCGCCTGCAATCCAAAGCCAATAACATAGATGTAGGATGAGTCACTCATCAAGTAAGACTTTTTTTCCGCTTTGATTGCAAAGCAAACATCTTTATTGCCCATGGGTCAATGTTGCTCTAGCGACGATGTGCTCTCTGAGCACTTTTGATCTAGTTACTTTTGTTTTTCTATTCTGTTCTTCAACTTTATAATGAGTTATGTAGGACACATAATCTAAAATCAAATCTAGAACATTAAACATACTAGAGAATTTCGATGTTGAATAGATATAGTAATTAAAGCGATCCATATTTTTCCTTTGTACTAAGACGATTCTTAGTTTTGTGAAATTGAGCTTGAAGTTTCTTATCCTCTAATAAGGTAAAAAAAAGTTAATGCCTTTCTTCTCTCTAATAAAGCTCTCAAGACATGGTCTAGTGAGCTGACTCGAGTAATTTCCCTGGCATTTGTAACCATCAATTGATTTGTACGAGGGTATTCAGATAATAGGCTTTGCGCTAAGTACATTGACGTATATTTTATCTCATGGAGAAGGCTTTTGACATGCTTTTGCTGATATAAGTTAATGATTATTGGCAAGAGAAAGTTCAATGTTAAAGGTTGTGTGAAGAGGACATTAAACGTGCCAAATTAAAAATGAATAAAAAATTAAATGACTGATAATGTCTATACACGAGTGTATGTTGATAATTGATTGCAACTGATTTTGAACAGATATTATACATTTGATTATATTCCTTTTTGGTCCATCTGTTTTCAATTCCTTTATTTAGGTCTTGAAAACTGCATTGCACATCAGCAGTGACAACAAGATGCAGGAGGGTTAAAAAGTTAAGTTTCTGCGTCATAAACATATGTTATTATTTATACATTATGATCCAGAAATCATCAAACTAATTGTGAAAGATATAATGTAAAATGTTATATAGCCTTATACACAAATTCAAATTATTCCAGTTTGATATAAATGGGACCATCTGTGCATTCTTGATTCAAAAATGATTGCCCAGCATGTACCGGTAGGTGAGAGGAGCTGATCACGGCTATGTATGAATCTAGCGCTCATTTCCATGCTTAACTAACTACACACATCAGTCACTTAATGTCCCCCATTATCTGCTTCACACTAACAAAGTCAATTCCATTTGTGCTCACGTCTTCAGCTATATTTATACACTACATGATCTGGGAAACAGATGCAGTGCTGGAGTTCATTCATAGACGTGACGATCACCCATTTGTGGAAGGGCCCATACTCATTTTAAAGGCCATTGTCAAAAATAGAGCATATCAAATATAGGACTACAGTATTTATAAGTCAATGTATTTACCCACTCAGGTAAAAGCCCACACCATAAATGAGCAAAGGCATAAACTCTGAGGGTAATAGTGTTAAGAATTTAATTTTTACAACTTCTAGCTTTGCAATAATTTAATTTACTCAAAATTTTCAACAACAAAACTTGTAGATAAAGTCAATTACTGCAAGGTACATAGTAGGTAAAATCAAATTCTTTATGTTATCAGTGCTGTTGTAGTCTTTCCTTTTAGATCTACATTTTTGTAAAGATTATATTATTTAGTCACTGAACAATTTGAATGTTAATTGCCAGGCTATGCACAATGTTATGTACATGGTGTCCGGAAATAAGTGATATGATGTTCCTGTATCCATTTTGAAGACATTTTATATAGTTCCTGTGTCCTAAGTCAAGTACAAACAGACAGGCTGCAAAGTTAGATGTTTTGTCCAATTAATTTGCAATGAGCTAATGACTAAATCCTATCCCACTGTTTTTTTTAGCAATTTCATCCATATCTTGAAATTTGTTGTTCTGTCCATGAGCCCTACAGAGGGTTCGTAAAATAAGTATGTGTTCATTTGAAGATGATTATTCCAAACTCTCAAAGTAAAGTTTTGTTAACTAGATCTAGAATATAGTAGCAAAGCGTTTGACATTTTAGAAATAGGCTGGACTGTACAAAAGTAGTAAACCCCCATTTCATAATGCCGGGTAATAGTCACAATGTAACAAGTGGTTATAATTAGGACTGCTCATATTAATAAATCAGAAGCCAATGTGGTTCCATGGAAATACTAGGAGATTGGTCACTTATTTGTGGGGATTTTTTTCCCATTTGTATTTGGAGGGTGCTGGGTTGTTGTCAATTTTGTAATAAGAAGAAATGCTTTCTCCGACTAGTTATCTATATTACCATATTGTAATAACACAGGTTTACAAATTAAACTAACAGTTGCAAAATTTGAATTATGAATAAATTACTGCGGGCTGCGGCTGGTTTTAGGCAATGTCTATTCATATTATTACTTTACATTTTTAGTCATTCTGATAACAAATTTTTTATGTAAGCCCTTAAGTTTGAGTTCATCACATATACTAAACCTCCACATCATGCCTTTCGCCTGCATGTTCTGTATATTTTATGAAGCTGCTAATTCGTAAACTACAATAGCTCTATGTATGGCTTATGCAATGTAATTATCAGCTTGTATGTCTACTGGCATGTGGATATAAAATGCATCTATAGACTCAAGAAGCGCCATAGAAAATGCAGAATAATCATGTCAATAAGCCAGTATACCTAGTCAATAGCTATTATCACCTCATTTAACCTTGTCATAACGTTAGTCCAAGGTGGGGGTTTTATAGGGTATAAATATAACTTATTTCCTACTCAGGTGTTACATGTCTATAAAGGAACCCATTTCCTTGGAGTTCTGATATTTTGAATATGGGGGCAAGTGTAGCAAATATCCATTTCTGTTGTATGTTATATTAATTCACTGAAATTTTGATTAACATGAATCTGTCATTTAGGGATCATTCACAAATGACGTCATCGCGGAGTGGTGGTGGGGGGGGTGTCAGAGAAGGATGACGAATGATGACGGGGGGCGTTCCAAAGAAAAAATTATGTCATTGCGGACTGTGGGGGTGGGGATTTGGTGCAGACGTAAGAAAGTGCTCTTTTTAATAATTTTCCAATGGAATTGTATAAAATGCAAAAAAACAATATGTTGTGAATATTGTTTTTTGGGGTTCCATAGCAATGTACTTGATGCTGTTTACTGTTTATCTGTTTATATGGGTAGTAGTAAGGACCGGGGGGGGGGGGGGGGGGATGAAGAATTATGATGCATAATGACAAGGGTGCGGGGGTCAGAAATGCCCGAAAATCTGATGACATCATTTGTGAATGATCCCTTAGTAGTTTCAGGTTCCAGTTGATCTGACTATCAAATGCATTGTAATTGTAAATCTGAACAGAATTGTGTATGACATTCAAACATTTTATCCCACAGTTTTAGTTACAAAAGCCTGTCCAATGTACATACCTGAAAGATTTTTTTTAATCTGCACCACATTGTTAGACCATGACACACCAACTGGTAAACCCTAATGCACAGCCCAAAGCTGTCACTGCATATTAGTGCACCTTGCAACTCTAAGGAGCTATCCGTTATGGATTTTCTAAATTGGGCATTGATCCCAGATTTAGCCATAGCATCCCATTTTCTTGCATAAGAGCAATTTCTAATAATGACAAACTGACGTTCATGATATGAGTGAAATAGCTATGCACTGATATACAATATTTTTTTACCTGATGAGATACCTTTTGTTTTACATATTTTACTACAAATATGAAAAAGTATATGGATGAAAAATTATTCAAGATACCTACAACTTGGTTCAAAGTCACTGCAGTTGGATTTGTTAAGCTGTCCATACAGTCTATGATAGATCATTAATTATTATATACTATACGTGTATGGAAAATTGAAACTGGCAATAATGTACACCATTATCAAGAAGTTGAAGTTTGCATGATATGCATTACTAATTAGTCTTCTTTAGAATGTTCAGTGCTACTATGCAAAAATGTTCAGTGCTACTATGTTATATTATGTAAGAATAAGTTTATGATGACTTTTTTTACTCGCTAGAGCAACATTGACCCATGGGCAATAAAGATGTTTGCTTTGCAATCAAAGCAAAAAAAAGTCTTACTTGATGCGTGACTCATCCTACATCTATGTTCTTGGCATTGGATTGCAGGCGCTTTCTAAACATGTCTAAAGTAAATATCTATTGCCCATGAGTCGACATTAATATGGTAGCGCTGTGCTCTCTGAGCAATTTTATTCCAATATAACCACTATGCCAATTCGATGGTCATGTTTCGAACAGTATTGAAACTAGTGGAAAAATAGAAAGAAAAATAATTAAAATGGCCCTCTGAAAGATAAACTCTAATTGGCAAAGTACCAAAATTGAATACAGTTAATGTTCAGTAGGCATATAAGCATTGTACAAAGTTTGAATGCTTTCTCACAAGCATCAACAAAACTATTGCAGAAAATGTTGAAAATGGACCCAAAATGGCACTATGGAAAGCACACTTTAATTGGCAAAGTGCCCAAAATCAAATCACTTCGGTGTCGTGTCATACCAAATAGTTGTGTAAAGTTTGAACGAAATAGGGCGAAGTGTAAAAGCTCTAGCTTGTTTGGAGACAAACATAATAGATACATACATAAATGTACATAGTGGGGGGCCCACGGGTAGTGATTTTGCTACTCGAGTACTTGCCCCCCTGTACTCGCCTCGTACTCGAGTACTCTGTCATGAGTATTGTTCTCTACAAAAGAGGTCGGGGTGGTCAAATGTAGGAGATCATATGAATGTGATCAAGAATGGCTATGGACGATAGTAGAAGATATTCACGAAATACCTTGTAGAACAACATCTTCCATCACTTTGGGTAGAAGTTGTATATCGTAATCCATTATTCATATTATGATAATTCGAAAAATCACCATTCAATATCTTTTGTACAAATAATAAACTATATTTTGCAGTAATTTTAACATCAAAACACATGCTTTGTTACTGACGCACGTGACGTTATAAAAACAAAGCCAAATCAGTCTTGATCAACTCTTCCCTGTGGTGGTGTGCGCAGACAGAATAAAGTACATAGTGTACAACACTTTTTTATCGAGGCTACAATGTATGTGTAGAAAGAGGGTTCAGACAGTTTGTCAGTCACGGGTCCAAGTTCGAGTACATGCTCGATCTTCATAGCACACGTCTGAAAAATGAGAATATAGCAAAATATCCTCAAGTACTCGAGTACAAGACTTGTACTCGAGTAATAGACATATTCTACTCGAGGACGAGTACTCGAGGTACCGAGGTACCCGTGGGGACCCTAATACATAGTTACAAACGAATGAAACACAAGGCTTTCGCTTCAGCAGTTTCGCTTCAGCTGCTGAAGCGACGGAAATACACACTAGAACAAGACGTCATCATGACTATCCTTTCAAGGTGATATACATAGTGTGATATTACTTAGGAATAGCAGGAAATGCAATGTTATAGAAGTCAAAGTAGATGAGATATCACCCAGCAAGCATTTATGTCTATATGCACACTATTAAATCTTTGAGAATGAGCCTTTCAACTGCTACACTGCTGACTTACTAACAAGAATCAAAGATGTAAGAAGCTGGATGCAAAGCAGCAGCAGCGGCGGCGGCGGCGGCGGCGGGGCAGGCAGGCAGGCAACATTTTTGTTAACAATAACTGATTAACAGTTTGGGGGGTTATTTGGAGAAAAAATTTGTAAAATTTCCGTCAATAAAAATAGTATTGACCTTTTTTCCCCCAAACTGTGTTTTCCTTCATTTTGTCTACTCTCACTTCAATATTGCATTTACACACACAATTTAAGTTAACAATAACTACTTGTATTTATTGTCGGTTAAATTGTAGTCTGAGACCGTAGGTAGAGAACGGAAGTTCTCGAGGACGCACAACTTCCGGACCGGGAAGAAATTGGTCATTCCAATGTTGGAAAGCAGTCTGTGCACATGGTGCAAAAAAGTGTTCCCACCCACCCATGTCCCCCTTTTAAATTGTAATGATTTGTACCAGGTCCCTTATATAGTATTATATTGCATGTATGGGTTTACTTTATTTTGTATGTAAGTGGATACAAAAAATGTCATCAATATTTCATGTTAAGTATTAAATACTAGATTATTAGGTTCGTATGGAAAATAGTTGGTACAAAAAATGTATTTAGTATTGATTAGTGGAATAACTTCAGTATGAATATGTGAATTGTTACCATATTTGAGTAAGGACTGGCAAATGTGTTATTCGTGCGAAATTGTATATAGTGTTTAGTTTACTTATTAATTCTAGCATATTAATTTGTAGCATTGTGTGGAGAAAAAATTTGTAAAATTTCCGTCAATAAAAATAGTATTGACCTTTTTTCCCCCAAACTGTGTTTTCCTTCATTTTGTCTACTCTCACTTCAATATTGCATTTACACACACAATTTAAATAGGAAATATTGAAAATTTGTGTTCACCCTGGTAGTTATATGGGGCTGGAGGTGTTCAAAAAATGGAACCAATGTGGTATGACTTTCAGTTTGTTTGAAAATTTACATAATCAACATATTAAAATAGTCCTTTAAAATTGTTTTACTATCATAGTTTTTCAATTATATGGGCAGTATTCATTTAGTCTGTTACTTGTATACTTTTCATCTACATTTTTCAAAACAGTAATGTTATATATGATTTATATGATTATATGTGTTGGTGAAAAACTGGTATAGAATTAAGCAAGCTCTTGCTGAGCACATCTTCATTATACTGCCTGGGAGTCATATATTTTTTATCTGCATTTGAAAGCCTTTTCAGTGCTACCAGAGAACATTACGCAAGGTAATGAATTCTAAATCTTACCTACAGTACTGTTCCAAATATCTGTATTTTCATGGAGCCATGTTATTTTGAGTAAAACTCGAGTGTCGAAAGTGTTAAAAATACCATCAATTCATTACAAACTGTCCAGAAAGAATTCAGCTGTGTAACTGCGCAATTTATGAGCAAACTAAAAAAAGTGGAAATTACATGAGCCCGGGAAATATTTGGTGAGACATTTCAAAGCTCCAATTAATTACTTTATAAAATCTTCAAATCGTCTGCTTTAGTGAAAGGTGAAAATATATTTAAACTTAAATTACAATTCCAACAAATGATAAAAAAGCTGCAGTGTCTAAATTGGACCTGTTTTTATGTCTTAGAAAAGCAGCATCATGAAAATGTCTTAATGAAATAGATGTTCTAGTAAAGTTAGATCGGTTGGAATGGCCGAGTCTTTTTATCTCATTCTAATGCCTGCGTCAAGAGAAGCATGACACACTTAGAATAACTTATACTAATGTGCTCCCGTGGTCCCGTGCATAGCGAAACTGGACCAAAAGGTATGAGTCCTGGTCAGGGCTTTTGAGTAAACTCATCACTAACCGGTTGTACAGTTAATCTGCTCTGCAGTTCAGATAGGTTGAATACATGCAGGTCCAATGAGTGAGTGATAATGTGATCGAGTTCTAAGCATCATTACATGTGCTATCACTGAAATTGCTGTTCGTTCCTAAGGGAATTCATCGTTGATTTCATGGCTTTATTATTCACACTGCCTTTACAAGTTCATGTTCATGATATCAACCAGTAGGTTAGACATGTGCAATCATGCGTAACTTGCCAGCAGTGCCAAGAGGTAAAAGTTATGTTGTTATTATTGATCCCAATACATCTGAATATTTCGACAGTAGGGCTTCTGATTGGTTGGATTTTGTGACCTACTTTCATAAATATAACAGCTTTGAATCACGGCTATATACTACGATAGCTATAATGCCAAGGCAAACTTGATAAGCTGAATGTCAAGCTTTACAAATGTATGAAAATGAATTAAATATATTGCTGTAATCCATGGACGAAATAAATTTATGTTACCATCTCAATAACTCATTAACAATCTAGTCTGAAAATTAGGATTGACATGTATAGACGTCTTCATATTTAGTTTTCTTCAATTAAATGTCATAAGGTATGTTGTTTTTTCAATGAAAACTTAATTTTATCCACCCCCCACCCAGCAACCCCCATATATATGTGACCAGATTGTGTGTGGTTTGACCAACCTGCATTGATCTGTCACATTACCACACTGGACCAGGTGACAACCAGATTACAACCAGTTCTCTACTAAGAAACTTGACTTATTTGTGCCATGTTGTCTTAACCTCTTCTTGATGTGGTCTAATATTGCTTTATTAATTTTCAAGATTCAACTCTTTTTTTTAACAAAAATCGTAGACCTATAGTAAAAATTTAGTTGGGGCCTTGGTCTTGATTTGGTAAATATTCATTAACACTAATTACTTGTAATTTGGTTTTCATCATAGTTTTCATTATGTAATGGCAGGGTAGGGCCAATCTAAGTTAATATTATCTGTTGAATTTTATATTGCAGCATTGAAATAAACTGTAGAAGTTTGTATGTTTTAACACTTTATTTTCTATTATATCATCAAAGAATACTAAATACTAAGATAGTATTTTTCCATATTGTACTGCAAATAATTGGTATTTTCTTAGCAATTGTGATAAAACTATTATCCAATGTTTGACCAAACCATCAAAGTTCTGGCCTCATCAAATATATTGAACATAGAGACAGAGAGCAACACTTCTAGGAGAGCAAACATGCAGAGATTTTATAACACTGTAAGATTTTTTTCCATAGATGTGATTGATGTCTAATTTGATAGTATTGTATAGTTGTAAACTTGCACAAAGATATAATGTATAATCTTTCCTAGATGATTACGTACCACAATTTCATTGGTCTTGGGTTCAAGTCCTACCAAATGCACTTGACTTCAAAATTTGAAGATAAAGTAGTCGATTTCTTTCCTAGCTGGGCCAAAGGATGATTGTTCAGAAAAGTTGTCTTTAATTTTGTACATTTTTAAAGTTCTCGACGATATGAATGTGAATATGAAAAACGGCATTTGAATAAAGAACTGTAAGGTTTGAACTGTGAAAATGTTATCTATATTAGAATTTACAAAGATGTTAATTTTGTTTTCTTATTTTGCGTGTGGCTTAAAACTTCTGTGAACCAAAGCAGTGTGGCATTAATGGATGCTCTCCTCTTCCCAAATCTCATAAAGAGCAGAAAGGAATGTTGAATAAAAGATGCATTTTTCCATTAATGGTAGAAACGCGTGTGTCTTATGCCACGAAGCATGTACAGTGACACCATAAAATATGATAGAACATTGAGTAATAGGGCATTATTGAGCACCCTATATGGAAAATGGTGGTGATAAAGTAATGCGCTTGTGTATGCATATGTGTATATATATATTTTATGTGTCATCATTCATATAACTCTTATAATTCTCCAATTTCCTTCTTGAATATGAATGTGTATATTGGGCAAGTTGCGACCATGATACATTACTCCTATGTGTAATGTGGAGGAAGAATTTATGTTGATTGATGAATTATTATTCAAATGATAAAGGAAAGTCATACTGTATAATGATATATTAAATGTGAATGACTGCTCTGATTTCTGTGTACCCAAATTGGGACAGCCAAGATTTCGTGAGCTTCTTGAAGATTTATTATTATGCAGCTTTTAAAACCTGACAATGTAGAACTCAACGGGGTTAAAAAAGGAAGCGGTTAGAGCTCAGCAAGAGCTTTAATATCTCTCAAAATGAGGATTCATGGCACAAGTTAGATGTCACATTCTGACCTTTGGCATTAAACCGCAGAGAATTGTTGATATTTTGCATGGAGTAGGAACAAGCATGTACACTTATGATATTATGGCAAATTTTGCTATAAACATACATATTTTATTGTGAACTTTATGCTTTGAAAGTAACACGTACATGTAATAGTATCGTATACAATCATCCAAACACTCAGGGCGCTTCGATTGACACAGGAGTGGCAGCTTGGATGGTTATATACAGTAATGCTTTGATGCCCAATCGGTTAGGGAGTATTCACAATCACAATCTGAAGATTTATGGGTTTGAGTCCAGGTAGTTGCTTGTGGTAGGTCTTCATCCCTAACTGATAGCACACCGATTTGTAGCGTCATGTACATGGTAAGTAGGTACAGATCTGCAATAAGCTATAAATGAAATTAGTCACTAGGATTGCTAGCTTCATATGTGCCCCCGGAGGTTGAGAACAAATACCAGTCTGCCCATATGCATCTGGTGTGAAAGATGGAAAATCAGCTGAGCTATACAGTACTGTCACCGTATAAGGACCACAGTAATTACAGAAATTTCGATTGCACTTCACCATTTTTCGCGAAATACGCGTAATTTCGCAAAATTACTGTTATTCTGCGTAACGAAATACCTGTAAATAGCGTAACACGTATTATGCGAAATCACAGAAATTACTGAAAGCGCTGGAAAACACTGGAATTTCGTTTTTGAGTGATGTTTACATGTTATTCATCAAATACGGTAGTGGCAACTTGTTTATATGCAGAAAATGCGGAAAAAACTGAAGTTACAGAAATTACCTAGTCTTTAATTTCAAGAATTTCTTTACGTTTTTTTCGGGAACTTACCAAGCTATATAAAGGGATAACATAGGTTGCATCACCCGCCATTTGAGATAGTTCAACTTAGTATATACATTAGTCATAACTATAGTAGTTTTGTTTATCAACCTGTAATGATTAATTGATACAATGAAGTCAAAAGTTGCTGCATAGGTTACATATGAAATAATCAATACGGGAAATTTGAGAAAAACGCGAAATTTGCGTAATATAGATTACGCTATAGATCTATATGCGAAAATACCGAGACATAATAATCAATAACGGTATAATGATAATAGTGACACGGAAAACATGGAAAATACGATGGGGTGTCCGTATTCAGAAATACGAGAATTCTGCACATGCAATAAGAAATTTCAGTAATTGCGCCAGATTTTGTGTGATTTCCAGAAACGTAAAATACGGTAAAACTTTTACCGAAATAACTGTGGTCCTTATACGGTGACAGTAGTGTATGTAAATGATCATGCATCACTTCAGCTGAGTGAAAGACCTTATGTTTTTCCCATTTCTATTAATGTGTGTGTGTGTGTGTGCGTGCGCGCGTGCGCGCGTGCGCGTGCGATGTGGCTGTGGCTGTGGCTGTGTATGGCTGTGTGTGTATGTATGTATGTATATGCGCGTGTAACGCATGTGCGTATGTCTCTGGGTAAGGTGCATCGTTTACTGATGAACCAATTTCATTCAAACATTACACAAGTATGAGGTATGAGGCAAATACCAGTGATTTAATAGTGGGCACTTATAATTTCCACATATCCATTAGTGGTAACTATTTCACATTTTCTGTAATTGCTTTAATACTGCTTGAAAAAAAACAATCAACCTGGTACAATGCCTTCATACAGAGTGCCCATCACATGTCTGCTTTTGGCACTTTGCCAATTTAAGTGTGATTTTCTAATAGCCATTTAAATGTTTCATCACTTTGTGCTATTTCCAATAGTTTCAATAAAGCTTGAAACATCTCAAAATTTGATACAATATTTACATACCTGGTACAAGGAATTCATAAATTCTTCTTGGTACATATTACCTTTGTCCAAGTTTGGCAGTTTACCAAATAAAGAGAGTCTTCCAAAAGGCCATTTTGCAGCAGTTTTTGTCATTTTTTGCAAGTTTTGATACAGCTTGAAACATAACATCTGAATTTGATTCAAGTGCTGACCATCACCTGTGTCCAACTTTGGCACTTTGCCAACTACATGTAGATTAAATGTGTTCAGAGATCAAAGCATCGCCAAACCAGCATTGACTGATGTGCATATTAAATTAAGACATTTACTTTAACAATGTTCACTTAGCAATTACTAAAAGTAAAGTATTGTGTTAATCACATGAAAATGTCTTCTTTGATGTGTCATATGAACATACTTTGGCAGTAACTTTACATTTTCACACGGTTGAAACTTAATCAATCTAGGGGGTGGGCTTTTAACATGTTTAAGTAACTAGGTAATTACATTCGCATCATGATTACTGATAATTGATAAGATGGTTTTTTTCTGGTGGGGCAGGGCATATTATTTAATGGTACAGCATATATATTATAAATCAACAATATTTTTACCCATCAATCTATGCTCAACAGTAACATTGAACAGCAATACATTTAATTCTTTTTGGTTGAATGAATTTACAGCAGGAGTTCTCAAGCATAACAATATTACAGTGTGACTTTGGATGGTAGATCCTTAAATTAAACATTCGTGTTCTAGTGATGCTGTGCTATCTGAGCACTTTTGATCTAGTATTACATATTGATATATTCCCAGTTTAATATCATATGTATATAATTAGAAGTATACCTGCTAGTATCAGTCGGCCTCCAAATATTTCAATGAATAATTAATTACAAATCTTAACGATTCAAATAAGACGATATGAATAGATATAAACTTGTCCTCGAATACTAGTGGAATTGAATTGTGTGAAATATAATTCGTGTTTTCACAGTGATTGCCATTAATTAAAAGCAGGTATTGGTGAAATAACACCCGCTGTATTGACAACCCAGTTAATAGTGAGCTTGACATTCACAAGGCATTCAAGCTTTGGGCAAAATAGAAGCCTATACAAGTGGTAAACGGTATACAGCTACATATGAAATTCTTCATCTATGGACATTAAGCATTAGCCCGCTTTTCTTCTCTTTAGTTGGAAGGTCTTTATATGATCTGAAAGGAACACAGCATTTCTCCAAATCCAAGCTCTTTCATCAGGTGAAAGTGACATTTGGTATCCTCATCCATGGAAACCAGACATACTCAGATTTTGATGCATTGACATTATTTAAATTAATATTGGTGGTTATTGACTAATGAAAATGTCTTAAAAAGCAATACAGTAGTGAATGAGTGAGCAAGTGAGTAGGTGTGAGCGAGCGATTGAATGAGTGAGTAACTATATGAGTGAGTGAGTGTTTTACTTATGGGAATCATTCACAGAAGTAGTACTTTCCTATTTTTACATGCAAAGTTGGTGAGCTTTTAGTCATCATGACAGTGGCGCCACAAACACGTGTTACCTCAGCAGATATGCAATGCAGGTATCAAACCTGAACATGTGACTACGCTAAAATGCATGATGGGATTATTTTCTGACTCCATGTAGTGGCCTAAGTAGAGAGATGGGGATGCTGGGAATAAGGTCATTATCCATCCACGTAATATAATGCCTCATCCATGACATTATTACCTAGTGGCCAACATCCATAGGTTTAACCATTAGCTCACGGATAGGTCCTATTACCGTGTGTAAAAGGCGCTATTAATATTACTGGTTGCTTTCACAGCAGCAACAGCGCTATATACCCTTACATGAAGTTGCAAAGTAAGTGCTGTGTGCGTGTGCATCACTTTATCGTTCGTCAATGGGAATCTCTTTTACACTGCACATATATTCAGTGTTATAATATCTACCAGTGGGTTAAGTAGTTGCTTTTAGTAGAGAAATATTTCAGGTTTGTCTTACGTTTAAAGTAAATCAATACCCTTTTTTTCTAATTTGCCTTTGTGAAATCCCATGTTAGACGTCACTGAACATTTCGGCAGTGGAGCTTTTGATTGGTTGGATTTTGTGACGAACTTACACGAATATCAAGGGGTTTGAATCAAGGCTATACAGTATATATATAGCAATGAGATATGACGATGACATCACTTAAGACATTCTGAAAAGTCTGTCACTTTGTATAGTAGTAAGTTTTCTGTATGGAAGAAATTTGTGAGTCTTGTGGATTTCATATACATATTTTCTTTAATCATACAAAAAGAAGACTTCAATAATTTTGCCCATGTCACTTTTTAGCCCCTTTTAGAAGCTGGGATATTGAAGCAATTGTATATGTTGCTAATAGGTGTATTGTAAGAGGAAGTCTGTAATTGTATGCTGTCATCATTAATGAGTTTGTTAGATACATGAGAAGCTATCTAATAATGATGACTTCATATTGTTTTTCTGTTATTTAGCATTCAAGAGTTGCTCACTTTCTGTGTGATAAGTATACTTAAATTGTATTACACATCTCTCTATATAGAGGACATTTGTCAAACATCAAGTTGGAAAACAAATCATTGCTGACTGACATTTTGTCAAGTTGACATGCTTTTGATTTCTGTATATCAGGACAGATTTGGGTTTTTGGAGTAGAGGGGGTGGGGGGTGGGGGTGGACCGTACTGACAGAATTTCGTGGGTTTTGTAAATGCAAATCGTCATGGAGATTGTAAAAAACAACAACATGCAAATTAATATTTGTCGGTAAGAAAGTTGAGGCGCGTGCCCTGCACTCAACGTTGATCTGCCTCTGCCTCAATTAATATCTCGTCACTTGTCTTATATTTCTTATATGCTTTAACCTGAATTCTATGGATACCCACCTAAGTCCACACTTTCATGGACATATTTCATTGACATACTGAGTTTCTCCCAGATGCTGTTTCCTCATAAGACATGTTCAACTGTAGCTTGTTAGTCTCCATTCATGCTACAGAGCTCCATTCTCGTCAGTCAATGAACAATGTCACCTGTCACAAGGGTTTCATTTATTTCATTTTGCAGATTGTACAATATACTGCCTGCTGTCACAATATAAGCCTGTGATCCAGTGAATTTTGTTTGTAGATGATTCTATTTGATTTGGTTACTTGTTTTCCATTTGTTGTATTTTGATCATGCATGTACAAGTACAATATAATAAGCTCATCAGCTGTAGACGTTTTGGTTGGTGTTTGTATAGTATTTTCATGTTTGTTTTGCATTGGTTTTGTATTTGTATTCAAAGGTACAAGTCTAATGATATAGACATAAATAATGACAGCATTGACAATCAGTGACTAATCATGCCAATAGGTACATAAAGTGTTGGTGCCTATGTCATAATGGGTCTACGGTAGTAGAATTTAAATGTTGTATAAACATACATCCAGGAGCTTATTCTCATCTAAAGTCCCTCTCCAAATATACTTTATATCATCTACTGAAATGCTTGTTGGGATGGTCTGAAACATCAAGGCTATGGTAATGATAAAGTAGTGTTCATTCAAATTTATTTGTTCTTGCTTACCAGAATAAAAGTTTATTATTCCTTTTAACCAAATATTAAAGATATTGCAATTTTAAGTCCAAACTTAAAGATAGTCCCTAACCAAGATACATGTAGGTGCAGATAAGACCATTTCTCATTTATATTTATTCTCATTTCATTGGTAATTTTCAACTTAACAACCCAAGGTTCATATATACTAGAGAAAATTTGATAGAAGTCTTGATGCAAATGGTGAATCTTAGATTCACCATAGATTATCTATTTTCAATGTTAAAACAAATATATGATATTTAGTGAATTTTAAACATGTCAATAAAAAGATAAAGTAAACACTTGTTTCATGTGGATGCTTTTGGCGTCATGCAAAACATTATCTATAGCTTTTTGTGAAAAAATCCCCATTGCAAAACAAAAACGTTTATTTCAATGAATATAACCCAGAGTTCTATTGACCAGTTTTACACATATCTGAAATGGGTCCATAACGCTTTAGCTCAATATAGTAAATAGCTTTGCTACTCACTGGTTCCCGAGTGAAATATAAGAAATATGTTTAAGCTAACATCCCGTCACATATGAAAATACAAATACAAAAATAAAGTCAAATATTTCGATAGATGTACATCTATACAATTATTCGAAGCAAATGCAGTTAAGGGCATTGGTTAGTTCTGGGGTATTATTTTGTATCATGAACATTGATATTTGCGAAGTTGGCTTGATTGTGTCATATAATGTGTTGATGTGAACGATTTGCACATACCATACTTGTGTGAAACAGTGTATCCATGAATAGCTGGGCTATGTGCATGCATCAAAACCTGACACCAGTCCATAACTATGTTATTTATATTTATTTATATATATTTTTATAGCAGAATTATTACAGCCATAAAATAGGATATGTATACACTATTTACAATAAGGTTTAATTTTATAAAAACATCAAATACAGTAGAATATATATCATAAATGGAGTATTACAAATACAATTTGTTTACCCAGTTAACAAAAATTGGACTTGATAAATAGTGGCTAGAATTAATAATGGCTTGAATTAAAATGTTAGATGAGCTATTATATAGAGAAGTTGCTTAGATAAAACCTCATCAGATATATCTCACAGCTACATGTATATAATACGCAGTACATGTATATAGCCATGTGATCCAATGGCCCTAATATTCACAGAACTATTAAGGACTGATGGCTCATGACCAGGTTATGAGTTTGATTCCTATTAGGGTCTGATGGTGGGTGTTATGCAAACTCATCCCTAATTGGTTGCACACTGCACCGTGGCATCTACTTGCGAAATAGTTACAGTTCAATTGAGTGTATGTAATATTGTGATTGATTAGCATGATTGTAATTGTGCCAAGAGCGGGTATAAAGTCAACTGAGTGTATGGATAGTAGACTATAAAACTTGGAACATTTAGATATACATATAGTATTGTCAATACTAGCTATGTTGATAACGGGTATGTCTAAGCTAAACTACACTTCTGGTGAACCCTGGATCTTTCAGTTGCAAATTGTATATATGTATGATTATAATTTATGACTATAATTTATAAGACTTTGCTTACCTTATATTACAATGCAGTGGTAGTAAATTTCCCACAGGGGAGACATAGAACACTACACACATTTTCCATTACATAAAATGAAAGTTTGTGAGGTTCACAATGCCTGCTGTCTCTTGCCTTTGAACAATGGTACTCACCCTATTTGCAGCAAAACGCATCACACTGTCATGATTATGTTTGAATCTTGGTTGGGTGAATTGATTAAAACTGTGTGCTGAATGGTAAATGTACATGTATGTGAGAAATTATCGATTTATCAACAAGTATGCCAATGATCTGGTGTGAAATGTTAAGTGGTGAGAACAAGCCATGAATTACGACTATAAACCAATCTATACTACATGTACATTTATATTTATTGTTTGCTGCCTCTTGATTGCTAATTTGAACTCCAAAGTCAATAACTTTCAATCTTATGCAAGCTAATGTATTTATTTATATTTATTCTGACACATATTTTGTTATCCACAGTGCTCTTGATTCCTCTTTTTAAACCCTTAAAATCCTGCTTCATTACAGCCGAATTTACCAACTATAAACTTGGCTTTTATGTAAAAAATGAAAGATGAAAATATCTGGTATTTATGCATGGTACTCAGCACTAAGGAAATGTTGATATTGTTCTTTTAGCGTGTTGTGAAGAAATCTTGGTGACAATGTAGACTGTCATCCAATCTAGTCATTTGTTTAGACCTTCCATGTGAAATACGTGTGTGCCTAACCATGTAACATCATTCATTTGGTTGAAGACAAAAAACCCACTGACAGCTAATATGTCTGTGCAAAATACGAACATCTATTTCAATGAAATAACCTTTCGATGTGGTCTTCACTTCTTTTGTCTGCATGTGTAAAACTATATTTCTTCTTTACTGTGACGAAATTTGTAAAATAAAAATAAATAATATCTATAATTACAGAAAGATAAATTAGGAGATAGAAACGAAAATACAAGACAAAATACTCTTGATTGATAAATTTCATTTCAACGAAATATTTTTATAGATAGTTTTTGAAAAGAGCTATTTTGATAAATATTATGAAATGGGCTTTAAATTAATCTGTTCATATTTCTTGGCTCTCGAGACCTTTGGTGAAAAAGGAGCTTTCTTATTTAAATTCTAACCTAGTTTGTGCTCTGAATATTATTTATTAACCTTTCATGACATTTTGTTATCATAGTCTTCTTAAAAGTTTATTTATATGCTTAAAACTAGATCAGCAAGAATGTTGCTAAGCATTAAAAATAGGGTTTGATTTGCTGAAGTTGGTGTTCCATATAGAGAATGTGGTTCCCTCACCATATAGCTGTTGTGTATCGGACGAATCTGCAGTGACGTATCAGAGGAGCCTTCAGGCGAGTCTGATGCGCATTGCAGATGAGTCTGATACACAACAGCTAATAATGGGGAGGGAACTATGTTCTTTATTTATCAACCAATGTGTCCTAAAGAATGTATTGCAATTGTAATACAATTTTACTGAAAATGCTGATTTAAAATCCTTAATTTTTTCCTACACTTTGATGAATCAAACAACAAGGAGCCATTGTCCCAATAATGTTAAAGTCTGAAATCTAAACATCCAAAAACATAAAACTAGTGAACTTACCACAGATCAAATGAAATCAAAGTTTTTGTCATAACAAATAACAGCTGTATCTGTTAAAATAACACGAATCCAGGATATTTAAGGCATCCAACACATTCAAATTTTATCTGAAGCTCCGGTTTCACTTTTGTGTGATTTATTTACATTTGGCGATCTCTTCCATAGATATAGAACGTAGTTACATTGCAGACACGTCCCCACACGTAAAACGTTCGTAAAACGTTGTACAAATACGTGAGGGGTATGTCAATGATCAAAATAAATAGATTTTGATATTCTTTGATTTATCATTTAATTATTATCTGAACATAGCAGTGAGTAATCATATACATATTCTGGATCAGGATTAAAATAACGTTATCTCAATAACAGTTTGACTAATTAAATCTTAAGTTAGATTTTATAAAATAATCCGGTCTATTTGTTAACAATGACACATATATAATGGACCAAATGCTTGTATCGGATCCCTGTATCGGGTTCCGAGCCAATCCTGTAACCTGTTGAATATATAGTCATTGGTTGATAAAAGCTTTTGTCTCATTTCTTGTAAACATGTCCCATTATCTTATCATATTGATTTGTTTAAAAATTAGTACGCTAATGATTAAACATGTTTCGCTAGGGTTCAAATTGGTGGAAATAATTGATGACTGGTCGTATGTATTGATAAGTGCCTATGATGGGTAATCATCTTTCTTAATTCAAGAACATGAGTGAGCCCATCCAGAAATTTCACCATTTAATGGAAGGATCAATTTTTATATCAAAACTTCATAAAGTGGAAACGTCATCAGTCATTGGAGTTTCTGTTCTGATTACTAAACTATTGCAGTAAAAAAAGACGGTGCCAACTTGGAAAAGGTCTGCTATATCAATATTCTATAAGCATTCAACTTTGCTTCAACAGAAAGCGATGTACATATAGAAATTTGCATTTAAAGTAAACTTCAGCTTGACACTTTGATGATTATAGATGATGTGATTCATAAGTTGTGGTATTTTTCAAAAGAGATTAGATGAAGAAAGATTTCTTTCATCATAAAAATCTGAATCAATTTAGCCAGAGCTGTATGTAGCTGCATTCATAATGAAGATTTACGAAGAACATTCATTTACTTTATAACTTGAGCGCATCTCCAATTTAAATGATGTAAAGGGTATGTGCCCTTTTTCGGATGGGATAAGAAATACCCATTTGAAGGCTATCCACGCTCAGAATAAGCACATTATATCCATGTTTGAACTTTTCAATATATGGTGTGAAATGTTATTTACTTTAGGCAATTTTTAGACTCAAATTGTACTAGAAAAACATCCTCAGAGGTCACAAACCAGAGCAAGTAGACAGGCAACAGTGAAAATTGTACAGTAGAATCTCCATTAAGACCACCTTGGGGACTGAAGGACTGAACTCAAGTGGTCTCAATAGAGGGATAGTCTATATATATACCCCAGTCAATAATCAATCGATTTTCGAATGATATACGATTACGCAATGCCTCGGTCACATTTGCTGGCCGATGTCAGGCAGATAATTGATGCCTGAATGATCTACTGTTACAGATCAGACATCTATGCCTTACGTTTGCCAGCCAATCACATACCTATGACTTTGGGTTCCAGGCAGGTGTTTTGCCAAAGATCCTTCTGTCCTCCTCCTTAACTTATTTGACTGGTTTTACACTGATGTCAACCGGCCTCAGGAGATAGGAAGTGTTACTGATGCCTGGACACATGGTGAAAAATGTTTACTTTTGTGAGAGTGTATTAGGGGGTGGGGGGGGGGGGGGGTTGGTTATAACCTTTTAAGAGTCCTATTACGGCTCTATATTGTGGAAAAAAGTAGGCTGCAAGTATGCAAGTATTTTCTTTTATTGTGCGCAAATTCAGTTACGAAAATAGTGATTGTTGAAAGAAGTTTAATGCAGTTTTTACAAAGCAAGATCAAAGCTACTACAAATAAGGACCAAATCAAGCACTCTGCTAAAATGCACAGACACATACATGTATTTACAATATCTTTAGTAAACTAAACAGGCAAGCTATCCGTTTTTTATGACTGTGAATGACTGGCATTCTCGCGTGTATATTGAAGTGTATGGTGGACATAATATCCTATGGACAGTATAAAAGAATTTATGATACATCTGATGCAGAGGCTTGTCGTAACCAAGCACGATATTGCGAGGCTTTGCGTATTTATTCACTGTTTCAGTGCTGCAAATCCTTATATTGACAATTAATATACAAACCCCAAAACAATCATGTACAGGCCAAGCCACATGAACTTAATGTTGATTACCTTAAACATTCATTAAAGCCCATTGACTTTAAGTAGAACCTTGGTCAATTTAGGGATGATATACATTTTGTCAGGCTCGACAAAAGTGGAATAAAGTTTCACTTAGGGGAGGGGAATTTATTCACGCGAGATAGACTTTATAAGAATCCCACTATTTACTATTGAAATGTGGCATTAAAATATACACAGAAGAATTCATATTATTTTATTTATATATAAGTAATATTCAAATGAGAAAGAAGAGAAGAAGAAAAAAAAGCGAATGGGTCCCTCTTACACGATCAGTAGTGTACAACTTCAAACCAAAGTGATGGATGCATAGTTTTACAAGGTATTGCTTGAATATCTTCTATTATTGTCCATTGTCACTGTCATTTTAAAAGATATTCTACTGTATTATGAATAATTGCATTTTCAATGCATGTAACCGTGCCACAACACCTTTTTGATTAATGCCATTTCACTAAGCAATAAAGGAAATTTCTATAGCACAATAAACCATAATGTATGAAGACAAAGGTGCAAGAAATAGGCAATAATGATAAGATATAACAACATGGGTGTAGGAACATCTTCATCATAGTAGGTTTGGCTTACATTTATCTTACTCATCTCTCTAAGTGGATTTTAGTCCCCTGTCATCAAGCTAGAGAAACTATAATGACGACAAGTAGTAAAGGAAGGGTGGGATGGATGTCGTCCCTTAAGACATGCTGATGTATTATTGAGCTAGAAATAGTAACAGCACAATTTATATTTGATACCTACAGGAATTGACCAGTTTTGTTTGGTTTGCACTTATAATATCAAACTGTTCGTGGCGATTCTTGGGTATATTTCTATAACGACAATACTTTATTCAGTTACTTCAGCTGACTGGTGCTTTTGGAATGAATATATCATAAATGGCCATCAAAATGCCCAAGAGCTTTGAGGATCGGTATGCATCCAATTGTCCCGTCTTTTTTGATATGATCAACTATTGGGGTGGGATTTTACGGGGGTTGGGAGTGGGGGGTGGGTGTGTGTGTGTGTGTGTGTGTGGGGGGGGGTTGTACTTCCAAAAAAAAAGGATTGTTTGATTCTTTGATTGCGCTTGGAAACTTATGAAACAAGGGAATGTCGAGGAGCACAAATTTTGTTACTGCGTCACAGTGTGCCACAGATGAAAATATTAATGCTTTGCTAACATGCAAAGCTCCAGTGGGATAAAATTTCGGAGCCTTTGTGTCACGAGAGAACAACTCATTTGACATTTGGGCTTGCATGACTTTGTCTTTGAAATGGCAGCCAGAAATAACCGATGATGCTTAGCAATGGAGCATTTTCGTTGTGCTATCGTTGAATGTCTGACGGATTTTAATGTAAAGTAACTTCTCAGTTATTAAATATTCATCAGGGCCACTTGATATAGTTAAATGGAAGGTTGTCTTGTATGTCAATATAATAGTAGGAACGTGCTTGCTATAGAGAAACAAGTATGCTATAGATACACAAGTAAGCTTAAACTTCATATTACTCAATCTGTATGAAAATGTGAAGAAAATAGATCTTCCAAAAAGTTTCAGTCCTTATATTTAAGTTGGGATTCGAACCAACAATTTTGGGGTTGAGATGATAATTAGCCAAGTAAGTAAAGCTGGGGGTTATCGAGTTGACTGTTTATGTAACATTTTAACAGCTGGCTGCTTAGCATAGTGGTATTATTCTGGTTTCAACCATGGGGTTATGAGTTTAAGTCCTGTAAGGACCACTTTTATATAGTAAAATGGAAGATTGCTTCATATAGCAAACTGAGAGACGATCAGAATCGGAAAAAAAATATTTATCAAATTCAAACATAACAATTATCACATTACATGTATAAATGAAATATGAAAATAAACTTAAATCCATTTTTCTCAAAATCAGCCCTGCAGTATTTATCTGTAATTGGAGCAAATAACCATATAAGTTTATAATACTTTTACATTTGTAAAAATTATGTGATAATAACTGTCAGATTTAAGATAAATTAAAATATTTATATGCTTCTTCAAAGTTGAACATTAAGGTGTTAGACTATATTAAATTTAAGTAAATGACTGCAAGTTTATGTAAAACAAACCAAAAATCACTCAATCTATTATGTATGAGTTTTGATAGCAGAAATAACTCATCTAAGCTCAAGATTCTCCTCTCGCATTGTAAAACCTATGGGAATAAATACAGTGGCGGAAAAAGTGAAAGTAACATCTCATTTGAAATGTGTCATTCTTATCTCACTTCCAATTATAAGCATTTTTATGATTTCTGAAAATCTACAACAAAAATAAAAACCTTAGTCTACTTGAAAGTAGGGTTTTAGTTCCTGAATGAAGACTGCTGTTATTTTTTGTACAAATGCAGTTCTCACGCAATAATTTGATGAGTAAATGTAATGTATATTTTGTTGACATTCTTATGAAAACTTCAGATGGAAGGAGATAGATTTAACATAAAAGTCAGTTAATTTTTCTCCATATATCTCAGCACGTGTGTTTAACAATATGTGACCACTGGATGGGGTTGGTTTATCTTGAAAGCTGGCTGACACAAAAATAGCGTAAGTCCTAAATCTTGTAAAGGTGAATATCCAGCATACCATATAACATGTCAGGTCAAGTTCTGGATGCTACAGGTACGATGAGAAGAAGATTGGCACATGTCTTATGAGTTTCTAGTTTCTACCTACCAAAGATCTCATCTGAGTAGCATCAGGAGATTTCCCATTACATGATTAGACTCACCTGATGAGGTGAGCTACTAATTGACCCTGCAGGATGAAGCAAAACCTATGTACGGTGGAACTTGCATTATGTTGACAACTTCTGGAGAAAACAAATCTTTTCTCATAAAACAGGTGGGAAATTCACTCTTTAAAAGTTTAAATCTTTATAAGATATATACTGAATGGAAAAAATGAGATGATGTGTGGATGTTCCGTATACTGTGTACCGTGTACGGACATCTGCGGGCTTCACCGTGTTCCTAGTCTGGATGAGCTCAATAAGAAATGACAGCCCAAAAAGGTACTAGGTCCTAGTGCAAAACAGTGCAAAAATGAAGAAAAACATGAGAATTAGGTGGTGTTAACAAGAGCTGTAGCAACAGTAAGAAGTATGCTTGTTGCAAATTCTCTCTAATCCCATATTTTCATAGGACCCGTTTTTTGTTTGATATATAAATCAACAAATTTAAGATGGAAAATAGAGAATTTTACAGGTCTATACTCAAAATAAAATATATGTATAGTTTTATAACATTTAGATTTTCTCATTTTTTATTACTTACAACAAATGAATTAATTAGCTTCAAATGCTATTCCTGCTCTTCTTGTGAATTTGCACCTAATCCTAGCTGGTACAGTCACAAATTCTATAATCAATGAGAAAGTCATGTACATGTTCAGATGTCTTTTTAAATATGATTTTCTGATGACTGTTTCTTAGGCACAGGCTAATTATTATTAATATTTCACCTAAATTGGTTTTGTTAAGTAGACCATATGTCAACTAACATGAAACCAATAGTCACATACATTCGACTGGGCCAACGAAGCGTAACTAAAAAAAACGTGCAGTATCCATTTTTACTCGGAATTTCATTATTTTTAGTCGTAATGATTTGCAACGTAGATTTGGCGGCATTGCTGTTGTGTTGATTTTTTCATAACTATTTCACCGTGCATCCACCTAAAAAGTACTAGTCAAATGTGGCTAATTTTATCAGGTAGGGTACATATTTGACTAAGGCAAACTGTTGCTGGATGCATTATGTTCTTTTTGCATTGCAGGCTGACTGTCCCAATGTTCATCTTCCTGAGATCTTAATCAGTTCAAATCATTGGTTCATGTTAACTAGCGCAACTAATTTAACATTTCTTATTATGTTTTACAAATTTCTTAAATATTTACACATTCAAAAAAAGAGAATTCTATTATTACATAAATGTAAAGCTAATGTTTCATAATCTCTTTTCTAAAAGCTTTATGATAGCTCATGATAATTCATGTGTAAACCTCAAATTTAAATTTATCAACTGCCAATTTCCATTTGAACCTTGTGTTGAGGTATTGCAATGGTGTCATTTGGATATCCTTTTCTTGTAAAAGTTGGAGCCACGATTTCAAAACTCTAAAAAAAATTACAATGTAAACTACTTTTATGTCCTAGAATTAACATTTTGCAGATTTTTATTGACTAATTTGATTGATCTTATTTTAATCTAGGAGAAACCAAGGCTGCATTAATGTAAGTGATTTCAGCGTTGAGTTTTCCAACTTGATACTCGAATTTTCAAGGCAGCCACTGAGTGTCGAACAGTCGTTTTGTCTAACTAGTCAAGAGTATACTCTACGTTAGGCCTAGACTAAAGACTAGAGTAAAGATATAGTCCAAAAATTAATAGCGGTCCCATATGTTTGTTTAGCTAAGGGATCATTCACAAATGACGTCACCTGATTTTTTAACCTTTTTACCCCCCCCCCCCCCCCCCCACCCACGATTTGTCACTTTCATCAACTTTGCCGCCCTCCCCCCCCCATGGCAATATGATTTCAACTAGTATATATATTACAACTCACTTATAGTTATTTTTGCTTTATGATAATTAGTATTTAACATTTTGAAAGTACAATGTAATGTCCAGTGAAACCATAGGTTTGTCTTTCTCAATTCGATTCGATATTCTATAGTCTACCTTGACAGCCTTGCAGATCCGTTGTTATGGCGTGATGCCATGAATATACATGTAGGCCGTAATATCTCATTAAGCAATATACATAGAAAGACACTCTACACATTATAAAATATACAGTTATACACACACAAACCACACGTGCAGACACGCACCCATACTGACTTGATGAGAAAAATGTTTGTATAAAACATGTACATGACTACATGACATACATGACTATAAAAGAATGTTCAATAATGATTATAACGATAGAATTTTGACCTAGGGAGTGTTGTGAATGTTATTTCCAATAATGACAATCATTTCATTGTCTTCATTGGCAAAAGCGTGATATTGTGCAAATTAGGTGAATAGGTAAAATAGATACTGAAAGCAATAGTTCTAAGAAGAAATATCTGTGCCTTATTTTCTGGTAAAAAAAAATTAGCTTCAACCAAAATTCACATATATTTATATCTAAAAGTAATGTTCTTACAAAGTTTGCAAAATTGGTGCAAAGCGTTCATGTTATACAAAGTAAATTACATGTGTACTTGTTAAATCTGAACATCTGATTGACAACTTACTCTTAGAGAAGGACACAACAAAAATCTCATTAGATTACACAAAAGAGTATAATTAGGACAGCAGATTATGACTGTGTGTTATCAATAAAGGGAAAATGTGGCATCGTAAAACGTAAACGGAACCGTGGACGGAATGATATCATGCATCAAGATAATTACTCGTGCAAAATGTGAAGCATAAATGTCCACAAATGGCGAATTTTGATAGTTATCATAGCCAAGAGACGCCATTAGATAACTATATGACAGAATGATGTGGAAGCTTTTTAGATGTAAACAGTAGGAGGGTAATCTTCGTTTCCTGCGCATTTGCACAGCAGGTATGTTGATGCGGACAAAGCGATTTTTTCCCATTTGCCTTTCATTGCTACATTTCCAAGGTGTCAACAGTGAGTGAGGTAATTCTAACCTGTTGCCTTCCGTTAATGGAAGATGTTACTATACTCAGTTGATACCTTTCAACAACATTTCAACCGTAGTAAACCTCACTGACAATGAGTGTTGTGAGCGTATGTGAAAGCCACATTGTGGACAAAAAAAATAACAGGAGTATATCGCCCGAGACAGTAAAAGGGACTAGACTTTGTCGAGCTAAGCCATATTTGTGTCTTTCTTTGCCTTCGTTGTGCAGAATTTTATATCTGGCTTTTCTGTCTGATGGAAGCTTTTTCTATGAACCTCTTTTCCTCTCAAGTATATTTCCATCTGAGGATTGCAGAATGCTTTAATTTGTGTCTTACATTGCACTCATTTTGACATTTTCATGGACAAGCGCCGACTTAGTATGCCATACTTGTATTTGGATATGGTTGATCAGGCAAGTCACCATCAATGTTTTCATTTATATGATAGTTTATAAGGGACATATTAGAAGTAAACAATCTATTTCAGATTATATTCTTTGATCAGATTTTTATCTCTACTGACACGTGCATTATTTAATCAGATAGAACGAAGTATTGATCACCAACTTTCCATAATAACAGCCCAGTAATTTTTTTCATCAGTAATAATAATTCAATTTGGAAATTGCCTTTTATCTATCATGTAATAAAAGATTAAGTTGTGAATATAATATCAATCATGACTGCTCCATTCCTTTGTGAATATTTGTAATGTTTTAAGACACATGTTGATGAGTATGAATTTGAAATGTCGATGAAAGAATTTGTTTAGGAATGCATGTATTGATTTTCTAACATTCAAAATGTCAGTACAGTATAGGTCCGGATATCTGGATCCGGATTATCCGAGAATCGGCTTTATCCGAATGTCAAACCTTGACCCCATTTTTAGAGTTATGTACTCGAACTTATCTCCCATCGTATTAAAAACATTTCACTGAAAAAATTGCAAATAGGAGACCAAATAGGCAAAAAAATTCACCGAAAACAGTGAATAGGCAACCAAATAGGTGCTAGCCTCGTCACTCGCTTTCTATTGATAATCTAAGTTAAGCTACCGGTTCTTTCCCAGGTGATAGAGACTAGATTTTGACCTCAAAACCGGGCCGATATGTTACCGGATAATGGAGTGGTTTGATCGTAAAATATACATCATATTCGTAATTTAGACATTTTCCCCGTTAAATAATATATTAAACATCAAAATCCAATGAAAAATAAGCAGCATATTAATTAATTTAAAAACGTTATGGCAATCAGAATCAAAAAGTTCGCGGTCATGCCGTTTTAGAACACGTGGTCGCTATTGTGGCGAAGTCGGTGGGTTTGCACGGTTGTGAAACTTAAAATATATTATTTCTAGAGGTAAAAATACGTGTCGATTATTGCAATAATCTTAATAAATGTACAATGGATATTGATTATAAACGGAAGGTAATTTTACTTGTGACTTATAAGTCCTGAAATATGCCACAAACGTTCGATACATTTTCGATATTTGTATTATCGCCCATGTCACGGTCTATCAGAGTATTCTTGGGTCACCACCGTGATACCCGGATGCCCGATAATCCAAACATCTCATCAATGTCCCGAGGTGTCCGGTTAAGCGGACTTGTACTGTATATCTTAACTTTTAGATGAACTATTTTGTCTTTGAATGTTCAGGTAAAAGACAGACCATGACAAATGATCTGCTCAATATGTACAAGATTGATCCCATTGAATTGATGTATGGACACTTATCACTTTGAGTGTTTGCCAGGCTGACATCGTATCTATTCTTCGAGGCAAACCTGCAAGGGTAATGGTATGATTCAAGGATGAGATTAAAATATCATGCACAAGTGTTGTATTTGCCTGCTCGAGTAAGCACTAGTCACCGAGTGAGCATCAGTGACCGAATGCAGGCAACAGGGGAATTGATGATCTTACCAAACAAACTGATCTATCCATGGCCCCTTTTCTAGCAAGGTTAAGAAAGATTGAGAGAGTACATATATTCTGTTCAGATAATTCTTCACTTTCCAGTTGCGCAGAAAAGTTGTGTACTCATCTTTTTTCATTTACTTTTGAGACACAAAAGTCCATGAGAACTTCCGGTATATGTTATAAGCCCATTTAAAATAACATTTAATGCTATATCATTCAAAATGTGTATTCTACACAACATTGATGGCTGTTACACTGATAGACGTTGGAAAATTAAGTAAATACATCTATTTAAGGCATGCATTCTTCATAATAGTGAAGTTTTCAACTTTGCTCCTATCACTGGCTGTCTGCAAATTTGACCAAGACCGGCTTTTGCCAATAACTTCGTCAATTTTTATGCTAACTAAAATCCGATTACATATTCATAATCCTCATTCAAATTCCTATTTGGAATGCTATTTGAGGCATGCATTCTTCATAATAGTGAAGTTCACACATTTGTATCATTCACAACCTACACAGGTCGTCTGCATTTTTTTCATGAAGACCGGTATTCTGCCCTTATTTTCGTCAATTTCAATGCTAACTAAAATCAGATTACAGATTCATAATCCTCACTCAAAATTCTATTAGGAAAGTACTCTACATGAATGACATAGGATAAGTGATAGGTGAAAATTACCTTAAAATATTTAAAGTCGTGTAAGTCTACAATGCGCGGAACGACCGGAAGTAGTAAATGGACTGTTTGGTATGGATTAATTCTACTGCGCAACACGTCCCGCGCAACTGGAAAGTGAAGAATAGCAAGACTTAACAGATCATATTTAATAGGTCTCAACCAATCAGAATAAAGAATTTAATATTAGAGGGATCAATCATTGCCATATACATGTAGTGTGTATATGGATTGCCGTATACATATAGTGTTTATATGGCTGTAACACATGATGATGGGAAGAAGGTGATAGAGGTGCATTTAATCTGTTCCAGACCTGCACACTGGGACCAGTACACTGGCGGGAGCTGGTGTGTGGGATGGGGTACAGAAAAGGATGGGGAGTGAGGAGCATTTAATGTGTTCCGGATCTCATTTATTTCAAAACCCGGGCAGCGTTCGGTAGACAGCTAGTATATAAATAAGATATTTTAGATATAATATATATAAACAGTAGCTGTCAACAAGGCACTGCTCGGGTGGAAAGAGATGAGATCAGAAACACATTAAATGCTCCCCCCCTCCCCCCCACCATCCTTCCCTCTGTCCCACATCCCTCACACCAGCTCCAGTAAGTATACAGGTCTGGGACAGATGAAATACACCTTTATCACCTTCCTCCCATTGTCATATCTGACAGCAATTAACACACTTCATATACATGGCAATGATTGATCTCTCTAATATCCCTCCCGCCAGCTACTGCTACCTCTGGTAAACACTTGCGGAAGAAAATAAATATTTCACCCTTCCCTACATCCCATTCCGCTGCCACCCACCTTTTCTCTTACTAACCGTCGCTCCCCCCATCTCCATCTGAACAGGTCCAGAACATACTAAATGCTTACCCCCTTCCTGCTGCTGTTCAGATTAAAATTGATGAGATTTGGAACAGAATAAATGCTCCTCCCTTCCTCACCATCAACCATACCCCCCCTACCTCCACCTCACCCCCTTTCCCCATATGAACACACATACCCTTTCTGCCACCGCCCCTCCACAAAACAGGTCTGGAACAGATTAAATGCACCTTGATCTTCACCAGCCGCAGCTCCCTCGTGTGACTGTACGTGTGACGTGCAATGTACGTTTGACCTATCACACAAACTTTTAATGTATTATGTACATTCAACAAACATGGCCCTGTAAGCTGCATGACAAACATTTCTAAAATAATATATTTTTCTTGCATTTTTTAATCATAAAAGATAATTTATTTGCTTTGAAATGTAGATAAAACGACCACCAAGTTGTCCTTATTGTACATACAGTACAACCTTGTTTATCCGGACACGTTGGGAAGCTGGAATGACATTCGGAAAATCGATATATCCGGATGAATGAGGGGGAGGGGTGGACGAATGTAAGAAACCATGTATCATCGTGTGTATACGACCACAAGTGACTATGGACGATAATAGGAGATTTTCAACAAATACCTTGTAGAATGACTGCTTCATCACTTTTATTTGACGTTGATATATCGTAAAACAATATTCCCATAAAGACAATTTGAAAGAACCTCATTTTATAGCCTGTGCATTGGACACACAGCTATATTTTGTGATAATATTAGTCAAAACTTGCTTTCGTTCGTTGTGTACTAATGGCGTGGTTATTGTGGTTAATAACACGCATCAAATGCCGCGTGATTGTCCTCTGACGTAGACTGATATTCCTGCATGTATAATAATAATTCAATTGAATATTTTTATATCTTTTGTGCAAGTAACAAAGCTATATTTTGCGATGACTGTAATTAAAACACACCATGATTTTGTTTGAAACTGATCAGAACAAATCAATGGCGTTAGTCTCCATCAACTAGTGCTATTGTGGTGTGGATTGGCCAAATGGGATAGAATGCCTTTTTGACAAAGGCTAATTCCATGTGCGTTGTGTTCGTCCGCTCCCATGAATAAGTAAAAGACAATAATTCGAGTCCATACTCGATCTCCCGAAAATATACGTCCGGAAAAAATTGGGACTATGGCAGAACGTCCGGTTGATGGGAAATTCCGGATGTTTGATATTCGGTTAAACGAGGTTGTACTGTACATAGTTTGGAGTGTGTATGTCTTCTGGTTAAAAAGCCTTATTCCATTGGAAAATATTCCCTTATCCATTTATATATATAAATTAAACATTTATTCCTTATATTTATTAATGTGCTCTTGTTTTGTTTCGTTTTCAAATAACTATCATAGGGATTTTTAAAAAGCAATTGATCAATTATAATTGTATTTCAAATTTAAGCATACATGTACATAATGCTAACTGGGTATTCAGATGAAGACAATGAAGAGAGATTAGAAAGAATACAAAAATTCAACACCTACTTCTTAATCATGTAATGTTGAGCACTCGATTTGAGTTCTTTCACGTGTTCATTTTGCCTCTGGCTGTTGCTGACGTCAGTGCTGAATGAATCCCACACTAGCTTATAGCGCAAGACCTGTTTTTCGGTCATATTTTTCTGTCTTATTTTTACATTTATGATGATTCTATTACTCACTATTCATTTTGAAGCAAGATTTTTCTATTAGATATATTTAAGCACTCTTAATACGAAATAGAAACTAAATAATATAGGTTTTGATGTAAGCGATGTACTGCAAGCACATTTATCATTTCATCGTACAGATTAACAAGTGTAGGATGCATTGTAGTATTTTAGCACGTGATAGTCGTGTCCATAAAAGTTTACATGCTGATGTGTGATTTACATGAACGAAGTTAGTTATGATGCAGATGACAATCAGTGCTAAATTATCGTTCTATCATGAAAAATTACATGATTACAGGTTCCAGTAAAACTAAATACACACAAATTTTCTCATGATAAAGCGTGCAACGTGTTCACTGTAAATAATATTTGCAGGTGAATAAGGTGATATATAGAAACACTGCTCAGTAATACCTTCACATTAAATAGGTACAGGTAAGGCAAGTGAAAGCTAAAGTTGATTGATAAGCACATCCCCCCTATGGTTGAGATATACTGTATGTTCCCCAGGGAGTTGAGAAAAAATGTGAAACGGATGCCAATGATCTGGTGTAGATGTAGAATCGTCTGATCCTGCCTAGCAGGCATTTATGATCTTAAACTCGGCGTTTTATCGCCCATGTCGACATGTACTTTGAATCTTTGAATTTTAACTGCAAGTTTGCAATTCATCCCAACTCCCAAATTTAGCAAAGTTGAATCATATGGAAATGTTTTACAAATTAGTTTCTTGAATTTGGTCAAATCTTTTGATAATTGAAGTAAATAATCATTTCCCTTTATGATATTGAATCACTAGTATATTTTATCTTTACAACTTTGCTGACAACTTAAGATTACATGTATTATGTTTTTTCTTGAAGTTTGTCTTCCTAAGTCCATGCCCCAAATCAGAAGCACTTACTGACTGACTCAGGTGTTTCTGTAAATAGCCTCAGATGCGTAATACCATAATGGTTGCCCGAAATGAGACTAGTTGATTGAGGATGGCAGCTTAGAATAGGACTGTCATAGAATGTTTTCTATATTATTCGTGTGAGTACTAAGAAGACCAATTTAATATCCTAAACATCAGAATGTCAATATAAAGTTTTTATCTTTATCAAGATTATTCTGCAGACAAAATGAATACAAATTGTTATAGTTAATCACATGATATTTATTAGGCAACAACTAGGTTCAATTTGTCCCAAATATATCGTTCTTAATACATGTAAATGACTTGACTGACGTTACCCCTCCCTGATAGTACAAAATGCACGTCAGCTAGTACATGTTCCTTAAATCAACCACAATAACTATACATCCTGCAAATTTGCATTTAACAAATACAATAAACCCATGAGGTAACTGGACACAAAGTTATAGATTCACAGTACAGCAGTAGAGGAGATAGAGCGGCAGAGGCGAAAAATATATTATCATACAAACCTCTGTAGTGGCTTTACCACACACTTCCACTGTAGCTGCAATGCTAAGCACTTTGTTTTCTGAACTGGAATAAAGTGCTATTGACTCGAGTGCAAATTATTTGACAGAATCTTGACTTTTATGACACTTGATAGTTGGGTAAATGACACTGAATTTGAGCTGCTCATAACTTGTTATGTATACAAACATGTGCGTAGCAGAGCCAAGATAACGAACAAATATGTCGAGTGCTGAGTGGCCATGGATCTTGCTGGGAACTGACGGTGATTGCGTTTGTTGATGAGATTTATTCCATGATATGCAACTGACGTCACTATCGGTCTGCAGAGATGCTTGAAAACTGGCAAAATGTGAAAATGTGTCAATCCGCATCTATTGAGTAAATGGAGTTTTGTGTGCGTCAGCTTCATCTATTTAGTTTAGTTCAAACATGGATATGATGGTTATGTCTGTAGAAATAAGTTGTTTTTGTGCTAGTGGAAAAGAGATAACCGCATGAAATCGTAACATGCCATGGTTTTTAAAATCTCTGTTTAGAGATCTGAAGTCGGTGCTCTGGAAAAAATAGCAACAACTATTGACACATTGGAATAGAATGGTGTAGTTGTTTGTATAAAAATACTTGGTGTGTAAAAAGTTTCTTTGTTGAACAAAAACATTTACTGCTATATATAAAGAATCAGGTAGATCTAGTTGTGGATTATTATTACATGTAAGAAAAATATTTGATTGATGCTATGTATTCACATTTAGCCATTTGGTAAATATAATTCTACTCTACTTCACTAGGTAGTTTCAGTTGCTTCAAAGACTGGTGTTATGTTAAGGAAGAAAACTTGTTGGATATTTAAAAAAATATGATCTATGGTATTTTTCTTGTTTTTCTTGTGCATATATAGACATAAGAAAAAATATTTTAGAAGATACGTTTCTAGCTTGTATGCTAATGCAAACACTCTTATTAAATAAAAGTGATTGTTGCATAATGACAGTTGAATACAAGTTTATTGCTAATGGTTAATATTTCGTAGCCTCAAGCTATGATTTTTCGACTAACCGCCTTGTGTGGGTCTATATAAAATAAATACGGTACACTAGTCAAGTAGAAAAATCACGTTATTGATTTGTATTTCAAATGCTATTTCAGAAACATGTCATGTAACTTATTAAACATGAATTACAGTGAAAGGAGGTTTGTGTTGACACAACGTGACTCACTCATGGATATTGCGTTACATAGGATTTTTGTGATAGATCAGGTGTCTTTTATGACATTTTATTATTACTGCAGATAGCATGTCTCAACTTTATAGCAATGTTTTGTGTCTTGTACGTCAACCCTAGTTGGATCATATTTATGCTATATAGTTGGTGAGTTTTGAAATTTAAAGAAACTGATTCCTTAATATCAAGCAAAGATTGCATAATATAATTTCAGACAAGTTTTTTCGTTGAAGCAAGGCAAATTTGTTTGCGATTCATCAACTCAAAAAGATGCATGAGTATTTTATCACAAGAATATTGGATGTAGGTATATTAAATTCTATTTCTCCGATATTGATCATTTTGATGCCATGAACTAGAGATTTTATGATAATATTGATAGCCGTTTGGCATGGTTTCAGCTTGTAACTGCAAAAGGTCTTAGTACTTAGTTAATTCTTTATCAAAGACTCAATCAATGAAATAATAACAAAGAGTGTTCTGAGCACTGGATTATCAAAGACAATCAAGAATTCAATATATAAATAGATAAATAACTAATTGATCGCACACCTGTTGAATTGAATACAAGTCCTAATACTATGTCAATGGGTCCACCACCCTCAGGCCCCATCAAATGGGGCCGAACTCCGTCATCAGTCAGAAAGAGGCAAAGATCACATTCAACAGAAGAAGAGGCTGAATTGTCTGCAGCTGTAGAGACTCATGCCACCACTGTTAAGCAGTTCCGCAAGGATAGTAACGTAAAACTTGTTGGCAGTAGCGAGGAGCTTTCCGACAACGAAAAGACCTCAGTCAGTGCTCATAATGCCGTCGTTATGCCAGGTGGTAATTTAAGTAATAGCAATGAAGAAAGGATGTTAATTGTCAATGGATTAAAAGTTATCCAAGAGGAGCCAGAAAGTGATGTGACAGTGGTGGATAGTAAAAATGAACCCCAGGTAGGTAGTGTTTTCTGTGTTTCAAAGTAAATCTTAGAAAAAGGTTTATGATATAGAAATTAAAATATGGACATTTACTTAATATTGTTATGAATGATGATTTGAGCATTAAGTTATTTGCTTCTAGTTAGGATGTAGATCAAATGATTTATATTCTTAGAATACATTTCTTGTTCAGTTTTGTAGACTTTCCATTTTGTTAATAAGGCAAATAAACTATATCTCATTTAATACTCATCGTCTAACGTTTTTGGCCGTAATTTTAATATACCAAAACTGAGTTTCACGATCTTTACTTGTTTGAAGTCAATCAACTAACTATTGCGTCATGTGGTGTTACAAATATAATTAAACATGATCTTCAAAAATATGTATTTACCAAAAGTATAAAGCAAAGTTAATTCAGAAATGAATGATAGAACATTACATAGGTTGTTATGCAGTTATTTAAGTAAAGTTTTTACTAAAGCTAGTTGATTGCTTAGAAAAGTACAAGGGAAAGTTTAGCATACATGTACATCCATGTAAAGCATATGCTGAAATTATGATTTATGACATCGGGAATGTTTTATTTTTATTATATTCACTAGCAGATTTTTTATAAGCATTCTGCAGATCATGAATTTTTATGAATTTGTGATATAAATTTATTATTTATGAAGTTAATAACTTAATAACATATATGGCCAGATTGAGGTTCAGAATGTGTGTCCATTTCCTTCCATAATATTACAGATCATTACATGGTGCGGGTTCAACAGGGTAGAAAAATAGCATTCTAAAAGTTAATTTTTGAAACGTGTAATATTTGAAATATTTGAGCTTTATTAATTTAGAATGATTTGTTCGGAGTGCAAAATGCAATTTCAATTCATGCAAATTGAACCTTTTGAAATCAATTATCTCAAAGTTTTGCAAGAAATACACCTGCAAGTATTACTAAATTAACCTTTTTTCATGGCGAACACTTTCATTTTGCCAAATTTTTGAAATTAAAAATACTACATTTGTTCTAGTCCCTTCAGAGCTTGTAGAATATTGGCCCTTTATCATATTGAAAAGACACATCTCGTCTCACTGAAAAATATTTACTCTTAAAAAAAATTATAAAAATGTAAATGTAAGGTAAATGTCTGAGTTTATAGTCTACTATCCAGGAGCACTGCTTATTCGTCTCATTTACACCAGATCATTGGCGTCTTTGTCACTAAATTTTTATCTTTCTAAACTCCCTGGAGAGCATACAAAACTGACTGCATACAACATTTGCTGCTGTAGAGCACACTTGCTAATCACTCACATTAGCATTCACTCGCCTGACCTGTACTTATTTCACATGTAGGTACCACAGAGCAGTAAGTTTGCTCAGCACTGACCACCAAACCCGAATGGGAATCGAACCTATGACCTTCTGGAATTGTTTTGTATTGACAATTGTTAATCTCACTAGTTTAGGCACAGTAAAACCCAGTCCTAACTTAACAATTTTTCAACCTGAAAGCCCATGGACGTGTGGGTGGTTGTATATGTTTTTCAAAGAAAGTTGTGTCTATAGCAGGTGCACGAGTGACACCAAAGTAAGCGTAATTGATTATATGCAGTCATAGCACATGCGATTGATTTACATTGCATAAAAAAATGATGATTGATGATATGGTCAGTGCTTAATAAACATGCTATGACATTAAAAAAAAACTGATAGATACAAAATCCATTTTTAACCTGATAGAGATACAAAATCCATTTTTAACCTGATAGGGATACATGCCTAAAGTATGACATAAACGTGTTTTTTTTTAAATGCGTGTGTCAACAGTTAGCTCTATCTGTTGATAAATCTAAATGAAGTCCTAGATGTTCTTTTCCCTGATCATGACATAAATATCAAACTAGCTGTTGGTGTACTCAGTAGTTTTTGCACATTGTTGAAGGGAAATCTAAATAATATATGGCAATATCTGCAGCTCTTCTTCAATTTCATGCAACTAAACTGTTAAACCTGCATTTAACAATGACAGCATATCATTGTCACACGTGTCGCCTTTACAGAAGCAACCTGGAGATGTTTTTGTCTCTAGGGATTTTAGAGAGTGACCATCATATCTTTTGCTTTCCTAACTATAGATAGGAAAAACACCTGTGGTTAGATGTAGAAAACTATACAAACTATCTGCCATATTTTAATTAAAACATCACAGTTGTCAGAATATTTGAAATATACAGTGACAAATAATTAGGTAGCAAATTGATTTTGTTGAAGTTATGGCTGAATTCAAACAATGTTTGTAATGTAAAAGTGACAATACTTTACTTTTGTGCCTTACCCTGTGAAATGTACGACTTCAAAGGTACAAGCTTCAAACAGCTGACTACCTAACAACTGTAGAAATAAACTCTGAAGAAAGAAATTGACTGAACCCTAACACATTGGAGTTAGAGTGGTTCTTTAATCCTTGATGTGAATTCGTTGCAACATTTCGTGTGCTTTTCATAATTATATCATAAACGTATACAATTGTTTTTGTTACATGATTAGGATACAATGAGTAATAAAGACAATGAAGTGTAAAATTTTGAATTAGCAGTTTATGTCATAATTAATAAGAATGCGATTTTTCATATTGACCATGTTGACCATAGAAACTACAGATATAGATTATGCATACCCATGAATATTCTAGTAATATTTGAATGTGCTTTCACAATATTTCATCCATCAGTTTGTGGAAATATTTTTCAAACTGCACATAGCAGCATTGTTACAACATCATCTACCTGTGGGTTAAAATGTCTATTTCTACTGGAATTGTTTTTAATGAAGTGTGGGCCACGTTCCAAAAAAATCCATGAGTAATGCAATGATAGATATAAGGATGTTTATATTGATGAAGGCCCCGGGATGAAGGCTCGAAATTCTGACATTTTGGATTTGACTTAGGGGTTATTTTCAATAACTTCTGAAGTCAATAATCAGCATAGAAATATGTAGATAATAGTATTTATAGCTTTAATTTTTAAGTAGTTAGAAGTGATCATTTTATATTTCATTCCTAATAATCTTTTTTTTTGTCACATTCTGCGTCACCAAATAAAATAGATGAGACTATTATCTAACTGATGAAAAATTAGAAAAGTCTAGTGTGGACTGAGGAGTCTCTTAAAGTTTACGCTCAGTGGCTGAACAAGTATGCTTGCACAGAAACATGATGTGTTTTGTGCATTCTGTGATGTTCCTTTCAATTAAACAGCATGTTAGAAATCTAGATCAATTTAAATACCATACCATAAAATGATAGCTAAATACTCATCAAAACATGTGTAGATGAGAAATGTAAACCAAATAATTTTCGTCTGTCTTAACTTTATGGTACACATAAAAAGTCTATACCCCAAACGAATGACTTGTATGACTAAGCTTATTTTGACACCCAAACAAGTCAAATGATGCAGCCAGTTTCGGCCGATATGAGGGAGACAACCCAAGGCGAGATTCTGCTGTTTGAGGGATGAAGGGTTAAACATGAAGAATATGAATGTTATTTTCCTTACACTGGCCATTGAAAAGGCATCATTTATTGATCCTGGATTTTACAGCACACATACAGTATATTTTTGACTGAGCATTATCTTTAAGCTGATTGTCTGGCATATTAGATTTCTGACAGGATACATTCAATGTAATACTGAAGTTTCAATGAAAGCCATTTTCTTGTTAATTTGTACAATGATCTTTTTATACGTATTATAGACTAGATTGCTAAAACAGTATAGCCTTATGAAGACTACACGGGGCTGGCCTAGGGGATCTAGTATTAAAAGTACCTGAGTTTTTTAGACTAAGCGTGTTCACACATACATATCTCTGGCGATCTTTTTTACACATTATAAAGGCGATTTTCATGGCGATTTTCCTTGAATGTATAAAAAATCTTTATCTCCAATTGATTTTTTTTTTTTTTTCAGATGGTTTATATATTGGCTGAAAAAGTTACTGTTGACGTTAATATAGAATGTACGAATTATATAGAAATTATTTTGAATTATTTTTAGATACTTGCCTTCTATCCCCATTGCTTTCGCCCAATTCCGTCCAAACGTTATCAATGAATTGTTTGTTGCTGTGGTCTTTCATGGAATAATCATACACACTCGGTCGGTCTTTTACTAACAATATTAGCTTTTCAATTCTATTTGGGGGGACTTTATCCATGTTAATTATTTCTTATTTTTTGGTTTTCTCAAACAAATTTTAAAAAAAATAACGATTCCAATACTGTGTGGTGTACTATGTACTAAGTGTCTAATAAAATCAATAAACAGTGCTGGTCAATAATTATATAAAAGATCAATTAAAAATGCTAGACTACATGAGATAACGATCGTGTTCAGGAAATCGCCTTAATGAAGGCGATTTTATCGCTCATGAAGCGAAAAAATCGCTCAAAGCGATATCGCCTCGGTTTCTTAACACTCGCATATGTGTGAAACGGCTCAATGCAAACATGATATACCAAAATATCGCCTGTTGCTTAAATAAGGGGATTTAGCTCAAAGCGATATCGCGTATGTGTGAACACACGCTAAGCGTATAGTGATAGCAGAATGCGTGATGGCATCAAACAATCATCTTATGAACGATCATAAATAATGATACCGGGGGAAATAATGATACCGGGGAGGGGGGGGTCATCCAACTTTTCTGATTCTTTTTGGGGGGGGTCGCTGAACTTTTTTATAACGCTACGGTATATTTTTTCAAATATTTTCTTTTAGTATTGAACTACATAGAGGACTTTTTCTTTAGCGGATGGTGGTAGTGAGGGGGGGGGGGGTCACTCAACTTTTTAAAATGTTGATGTGGGGGGGGGGGGTCAGCTAACTTTTTCTTCAAGCCTCAAAAAATGGACGACACCCCCGGTATCGTTATTTATGATTGTTCCCTAAAAATAATGCCTAAAAATACCTTGTGACTTTTAAAAATGCTGTCTATATGTTTAGCAGAAGTATACTTGTGTCTTAAAGTATTCAAAATGTGTCACTTACAAAATGTATGTGTTAAAAAAGGCAATCAAAAAGCACACACATCACATTTTCTCCATGTTGAGTGTTGCGATTTAATTCTTACATTAAGTTTTGGCCTGTGCTTGGGTACAGCAATCTGTATACTGGATCCCATGTGTAAGAAATTTTACTGCTGGTTTCATGTAACACTCGCAGATCCGAGAAGGTGGCAGACCACCCCCACCCCCATCCACACCCCCATCCCACCCTTAGTATCAAGTTTTTCATCATTTAGACAATGTCTCCTATATGATGTGAGTTCCATGCAATAGAGCACATGTCTACTGTCCCCACTTTTTTAAAAACCTAGATCTGCAACTATATTAACAAAGATAATCAGCATCATATACATGATATATCCATACATACATCCAATCCATACATTGTCCTCATTATTCCTCCAATGTCTAATAGACCTTCCATATGATGCCAGATATACAGACTTATAATTAAAATGTTACCTAATTAAATGAAGATTAATGAACTTGCAGTTGTTTGACTTCATAGGTGTAAAGCATGCGTCATTCACACAATAATTACTTACTCATATGAGCAAGGATGGGTTGGAGGAGGGAGAGCAGAGTGTACAGAGTTAGAAGTTTATGGTTATAAAGAGAGTGCAATCATATATAAGTTGTGTCATTCACTTGATAACCCAGATAGGTATCATACCAGACTAAATGGCAGCTAGACAGGGTAGGGCTACACAAAAAAATAATAATTTGGTAGTACTAAACAAATCTGCAAATATTCAAATCGATTATGGGTAAATTGGATAAAACATTAGCAACAAAAAAACTAGATCAAAAGTGTTCAAAGAACACTGATTCGCTAGAACAACGTTGATTTATGGGCAATTAAGATATATACTGAAATAATGTATACTTTACAATCAAGAAATTTATGAATTTCAGGAGAAAATATCAGAATGAATCAGAATCAATATATCCAGCAAAAAGATATTTTTGTTGCCATACAATAGTGCTGAATAACAAGATGAAAATCAATATCAGTTTCAAATCCAATAATCAATTTTACTGCTTGGTTGGAATATTGATTTTTTTCTTGCTAGCTATATATAAGTGCATTGAATATCATTAAAAATGTCATAATTTTAAGCGCTTCTAGAAAGCAAAATTTTATTGGCAGAGCGACCAAAATCGAATTATCAATACAGCCGCTGACGTCGCAAGGCGTGTTCCGTGTAGCGGAGAGCAGAAGTTTAGACTAGAGCCGTAGTAGTGGTCTCCGCGCGCTCTTTTTTGGCAAAATTGACTTGCAATGAGAATATTATAATATGATTTATTTTAAAATAAAATGGATTTTAGTCATGATAGAATGGTGATTGACCACTCGATTGTCGTGTCAATCGGAAAATTGAGCATGCTGACGTCTGATTTACCCTCACTTCGTTCGGGTAAATCAGACGTCAGCATGCTCAATTTTGCGATTGACACGACAATCGAGTGGTCAATTCCTACAATTTAATTGGCAGAGCGCCCAAAATCGAATCACTTTGGTGTCGCCTCATACCTCATAGTTGTGTAAAGTTTGAAAGAAATCTGTGGAACAGTAAAAGCTCTAGCTTGTCCGGAGACATACATACATACATACACACACACACACACACACATACATACATAATTACATAGTTACATAGTTACATACATACATAGTTACAAACGAACAAAACACAAGGCTTCAACTGCTGAAGCGACGCAATAAAGTAAATGAAATATAAGAAAAAAATACATGGTATATCTCAAAAGCGATTTTCTTTCATACCATATGCACTACATCATCGTTATAACTCAGTTGTGAGGATTATTTTACAAAAATATGATGTACAGTCATTTCATAGACGGCTACTACTAACGCTGCTGCAGACCAAGTTGAGATTGCAGACGACTATCACTATTATATGAGCGGCTGCAATGGCGACAATGACGTCAGCAGCCACCTTATTTGTAGGTGTTCCACCTTTCTCCATAGCTGTCCCCGCGGAAATGTGCAAAACTCGCCTCAGCTGCAGAAGCAGATGAAGTAGCAATATGGGCCTCTACATGGGCCAAAACTGATATAGCAACATAGCAGCTTTTTGTATGTTTTTTTTTCATATTGAAGTGACACATTTTGAATTCCTATTTGATGTACAAAACAAGCAATATGTAAATCTACTATATTCATCATTCACAAGGACAGGAGCAATATGGTCTATTTTGGACATCATTTTAAAAAGTTAGAATATCTTTGGTAAGACATTATTAAACCAAAAATATCATGCCCATTTTAAAAGCGATATGGAAACTTTCACATATGGTACATGGTACGTGGATTTGAGGACCCGTGTAGGGTGCTGGCAGCTCATCATTTTGCTGGCCTGACTCAAGCCCCCGTGTGCCTCACCTTCCCCCTTTACGCATTACCATCAAATGTGCTTTTTGTCAACGTATCCTCTAATTTCTTTCTTTCACGCAGAGTATGCCTACTTCTGTTTGATCATGCTACAGTAAGACCTTGTTAAATTGATTTCTTGTGGGAGAAGATAGTGAATGTCTTTTTAATCTTATCTACTTTAGTTTCTTTCTCTATGTATGTTTTTTTTATGTCCATGTGAAACAGCTTTCGTTGACTGTGTTTTCAAACTTCATTGTTTCAATTTATACTTCAGTATGCATTTTATGTTCCTTGTGGCCTTCTATAAGTAGTGCACTGTATTTCCATCAAAGGTATTTTTGATACCTCATTCTTTAACTTCTTTCTCTCATATACTATCTTTATTATTCTAATACTATATTACTTGTTATCATGTACTTGTATCATGGCTCATATCACTAAATACATTAAGATATGTTACAACTGTGTTTTATTGTTTCTTTGTAAGAAAAAGATATGACAACAGTCCTTTTTGTATCTTTTATTTAAAATACAATAGAATTAGAAAATACAATTGAATTAGACTACAAACTTAGAGCCTTGAAACTTTCAACTGTGTATATGTATACCCAATATAGATTGGTAACTACTGTAGATAGAAAATCATTCTACATCTCAGGACCAGACTTTCAGATGTTCTCTGTATGTTGTCATTTTAGCCTAGAATATACATGTATGTATGAGTTTAAATTTAAAGGACAACACGTAAAATCTTCAGAATCTTCAAATGTGGAATAGGTATGACTATAGTTTGATCATTTGTCTTCCATGCACGTCACATCCATGTACTATTCGGTGATAAAATCAAAAATAATCATTTCTGTGTGGGCACTGATCTATGATCATCATACGCATTATCACAATCTTGAGAGCACTAAGTAATTGAAAGCAGAATGTCTCGCATCTTTTCAAAAAAGCTGCTCATGTATTTCTTCATCATGGGTAGCCCTCTAAATATTTTTATTAATGTGATCTTCATGTCACTATTTCTTTCCAACTCTGATAATACAGAACACGTAAACAAGTCAAATTTTATGCATGACTTTTGCATGTAGTTCACTTTGTAAACTTTGATGAATCAAAATTTTATAAATAAAATCTACTCTCTCATCCTTCAAGTTTGACTAAACTGTGTCCAAGTGTGTTACTTTTAGTCAATTTAGTTGCAGAGTTACATTTGACTTTTCGAAACAAATTTCATGACATAGAAATATCAACTCCCTAAAATTTGACTCATTTTGTATACCTAATCGATATTCTACAAGGAGGGCATTTTTTCACAGCAAAAAAAATGGTCATGAAAGAACTAGTATATGAAATAGACTTCTAGCCTTTTTTCGCCCCTAAATCAGCACAAAGAAATTCTAAAGCCAAGACTGTCCTGTTATGTACTGATCAGACTAAAATCAAGTGACAAATAAAATTGTCGATGTTCACTTTAATGGTCGTGCACTTGCCGATATCAGAATACACGACAATAAAATTATCCTATGTTGCTTACTTTCTTTAGTATGGCAACTTAAATTAATCACCGAACAAACATTATACATCATAAATACTATCCTTTTGCATTGATTTGAAAGTAAAAAACCTAATTATTCATCGATGGCGAGAAAAAGAACCAGTTACCAACACGCACCTTGCCGATATTACATCGGATGTAAACAAAGCACCAGTTGACGTCCACATTTTCACAAGAAAACAATTTTTTTATTTCTTATAAAATATGATAGAAAAAAATTAATGAATGGCAATGTCAAGCATATGTATAGACCTTTAGATTGATACCAAACTTAACATATATGGAAGAAGATATACGTATGAACTGTCAGGATTAAGTATGAGTTACTGCAGTATTTTACAGTTGATGTTTAGTCAGCAAAATGCATTTGTGGCCAGTTGTTATATTAATCTTATTCTTTTATAGTTTTCCGGTAAAATATAACAATTTTATATATACATACCAATATGAACGAGGTTCACCTGATAAGGTTTGTCAGAATATTGGGTTCACTTTTCCTAGTTTTAAGGGATAATAACAAAGACCAAAGTTCTCAGACTAATATTTAATTGATTTTATGTCATATTGTATAAGTATTAGGAATGGATGTTTAGATAAAGATTGCGAGAATCTGTACACATAGAAAACACACAGTTTAAAGGAACAGTCAGCATATATAGTACCTTCCTAGTACCTTCCACAACAAGCAGTTATTTTATGGACTTTTGGCGCCCTTGCCGAAGCCAGTAAATTCACCCTATAGCACAAACGACATTAAAGCCCCCCCATTTAATTGATTTTTAATACTGTGATTCTCGTAAGGCTGGTGGTAGTCTGCACACAGTCAATTTCATTGCTGTAAGTCACAGAATATTTAAAATACATATTATAATATCATCTTGCATGTATTTTGAAAGTACTAAGCTGTAGCTTTTGATGCTGGTTCTTGTGATTAAAAAAAAGTTTTGCCATTACAGTATAACTTAAACAGGTGGTTGGTACACATTACCACAAAGGAATTAAATGTCACACAATACATTGATAAAAAGTCTGATTTTGTTTTATACCAGCGTTAATTGTAAATCTAGCTGCATGATTACTTGTGGTCAGATAGAGATTACAATGTATATGATTATGTTTTATCTCTCTGTGTTTACGTTCTCCATATTTAACAACTCAACCTACATTGAATTGCATGCAATAATTTCTTGCCATGTGTAGCTGTGTTTTATAAATTCAATTTTTGGTATATTGTTCATGTACTAAAATCTGTATTGGAAATCTGCTTTATGAGACAAGACTGTTATAGTTCTATTATTATTTTCTTACCAGCTGATTTTGCTTCACATAAGTTGTACTTGTCTGACCAGTACTTGTTAAATGTGTAGATAGCTTTCAGCATAGGAATGAGTTTGTGGGCTTGTCCATACGTCTACTAACAAACAAAAGTTCAGATGAAGCTGCTTCGACTCGACAAGTATTAGCTCATTACTAATTTTCAGTGAATATGATGCAAATCATTCATTCAGCTTCTTATGTTTCTCTCTGCTCCGATATAGTCTCATGATGGAAATGATCACTGAGTGAAGATTTTATTCATCCTAGGTTCCAATTATTCAAGATGTAGAATGGTTCCAATAGGTATCTTAAATCTTATTTTGTAAATAGAGAAGATGATGTTAGAAAGAAGAAAAAGAAAAAAATGAATTATGAATACATGTAAGTATATTCCCAGCACCAGCAGTTATATTTATCTCCTATTGGCATGTTTTCTCGTGGGTTATCATTCTCTTCAAAAAGTCTTATAAAATATTACGGTTTCATACTTTATGGGGGAACCACCTGCACCAAAAATCATTCATGTTTTGCGATATAGCTATATATTTATGTACAGTATATAGAGACAAAATAATAACCTATTAGAGTGTAATAAAATATCAAAAGGGATGTTGTTTCTTCTGAGATAATATTATTTTCTAAGACAAACTATTGACAAATCTATGTGAACTGCATTATAATCTCTTATGTGACATCTTTGATATATAATCTTCAATGTATTAAACGTATTAATTTATATAAGCAGTTATAAAAGCAGTTTTAATTGTACTATAGATATAAATTATATTCTTCTCTCTCTCTTCTATGGCAAGCAAGCTCCTACCCACTATATTCACATAGCTTGAAGACACATCTTCCATTTGACTATATCAAGTGGCCCTGACGGGACTCAAACTCACGACCCCAAGGTTGTGAGACCAGAATGATACCATCATCCCAAGCAGCGGGTTGTGGGTTGTAATCACATTTATATGACTTATTACATGTATGCTAAACATGAGCTTAAGAAACTATTTAAATCAACTGATCTCAGCTCAAAGTGGGTTAATAAAATGCCAAGTTCAGTTGCTTAAAGATATTTTTATATGGATCAGAGTAGAATCCTATTCAATTCACCTTACAGGACTCATCGCATCATGTGTTGGCCATATAAAAATACGACATTTTTGCTCTGGCAGCTCTTCTAAATACAAACACTCAGTTCAGTTCATTAGTACAGATCCAAATGTTGATGCAGTGAGATATTGCAATCACTGAATGTGATAGTACCATTAGACAATCTGCCTCTCCATAGCCTACTTGTCACTTGGTATATCCAGAGCACTACTACACGTACTAAGCATGTCTGGCAACCTCGTGTGTACCTGATTGAAGTAACCAATGTGAAGTTCTTTTTTTTGTATTACTGTTTATAGTCATATTCCTAATCGGTAGCGCCCAATCACATGTGTGTGTATGATATTGTATTAATGAACAGAAGTTGATGTGATATGAATGTACATGTGGTAAAGCTGGATGTAGTCATAACTGTGTATTGCAAACAATTCAA
>CM032666.1:8127094-8258305 GCA_019095985.1 Streblospio benedicti
TGTTATAGTTCTATTATTGTTTTTCTTACCAGCTGATTTTGCTTCACATAAGTTGTACTTGTCTGACCAGTACTTGTTAAATGTAGATAGCTTTCAACATAGGAATGAGTTTGTGGGCTTGTCCATACGTCTACTAACAAACAAAAGTTCAGATGAAGCTGCTTCGACTCGACAAGTATTAGCTCATTACTAATTTTCAGTGAATATGATGCAAATCATTCATTCAGCTTCTTATGTTTCTCTCTGCTCCGATATAGTCTCATGATGGAAATGATCACTGAGTGAAGATTTTATTCATCCTAGGTTCCAATTATTCAAGATGTAGAATGGTTCCAATAGGTATCTTAAATCTTATTTTGTAAATAGAGAAGATGATGTTAGAAAGAAGAAAAAGAAAAAAATGAATTATGAATACATGTAAGTATATTCCCAGCACCAGCAGTTATATTTATCTCCTATTGGCATGTTTTCTCGTGGGTTATCATTCTCTTCAAAAAGTCTTATAAAATATTACGGTTTCATACTTTATGGGGGAACCACCTGCACCAAAAATCATTCATGTTTTGCGATATAGCTATATATTTATGTACAGTATATAGAGACAAAATAATAACCTATTAGAGTGTAATAAAATATCAAAAGGGATGTTGTTTCTTCTGAGATAATATTATTTTCTAAGACAAACTATTGACAAATCTATGTGAACTGCATTATAATCTCTTATGTGACATCTTTGATATATAATCTTCAATGTATTAAACGTATTAATTTATATAAGCAGTTATAAAAGCAGTTTTAATTGTACTATAGATATAAATTATATTCTTCTCTCTCTCTTCTATGGCAAGCAAGCTCCTACCCACTATATTCACATAGCTTGAAGACACATCTTCCATTTGACTATATCAAGTGGCCCTGACGGGACTCAAACTCACGACCCCAAGGTTGTGAGACCAGAATGATACCATCATCCCAAGCAGCGGGTTGTGGGTTGTAATCACATTTATATGACTTATTACATGTATGCTAAACATGAGCTTAAGAAACTAATATTAAATCAACTGGGATCTCAGCTCAAAGTGGGTTAATAAAATGCCAAGTTCAGTTGCTTAAAGATATTTTTATATGGATCAGAGTAGAATCCTATTCAATTCACCTTACAGGACTCATCGCATCATGTGTTGGCCATATAAAAATACGACATTTTTGCTCTGGCAGCTCTTCTAAATACAAACACTCAGTTCAGTTCATTAGTACAGATCCAAATGTTGATGCAGTGAGATATTGCAATCGCTGAATGTGATAGTACCATTAGACAATCTGCCTCTCCATAGCCTACTTGTCACTTGGTATATCCAGAGCACTACTACATGTACTAAGCATGTCTGGCAACCTCGTGTACCTGATTGAAGTGACCAATGTGAAGTTCTTTTTTTTATGTATTACTATTTATATAGTCATATTCTAATCGGTAGCGCCCAATCACATGTGTATGATATTGTATTAATGAACAGAAGTTGATGTGATATGAATGTACATGTGGTAAAGCTGGATGTAGTCATAACTGTGTATTGCAAACAATTCAATGAATATTATAGATATCAGTAAAATTGCTTTTTATCACCATGATTAATGCAAAATACGTATCTTTCATGTATCCAAAGATCTACCAGCAAAGCCAACTAATAACTGGATTTTTTGCTGCAATAGATTTGTCTGTATAAACAGCATTGTCTTTTAGAATAACTGCAGGCAGAAATTGAAGTGGAAGAGCATCTGGCACGTATAGAGAAGGCTGGTTGTGAGTGAAGTCAGGTTGAAGAAGGTAGACGCCAGTGATAACCCATTTTCTTGAGTGGATGCTTGCTATATATTGTAATACATATATACAAGCGAATTATAGTACAGTTGAACCTGTTTAACACAAGCTTGAAGGAAGTAGATAGAGCGATTCAGTTATCTGAATCGTTAAGTTATCAGACGGATTTTAAATATGATGTGTCATTTGAATAAAAAATTTCATTACTATGTGATGTCCTAAAATGAGTATCCATAAATGAAAGTTACCATATAGTTCAATGTAAAGAGATCTAATTGTAATATGGAAAGGAAAAGCTATAAGAGTAGGGTTGTAGTTTGAATCCCTTCAGAGGCCTGAAGTGTAAAGACACCAATGAAAAATGAATGAGTTGCATGTACATGTACAAGGTCATGATATGGAATTCGGGAAGAGGTTTCCGGTAAAACTGCTGACTTACAGATTTCTGGTGGTGGGTCTTAAGCAAACTCTTTCCTAACAGGAAACATACTGCTCTATGGCAAATGCATAATATTGTTCAGTTGATGATGAGATTGCTTATTAATGAATGTAACAATATGATAATATATGTCAAATATGGATCTAACAAATCAGTTAGTGATTGATACATGAACAAAGATTGATGTTCAAATACTTGTAACACTGACCTTAACACATATATTCTAAGCGGCTTTATGCGTCTAAAATCCCAAGTAGCCAGGGTAAACATTGTTCTTTTAAAATGTGCATTGTTTTCAAGACTACAAGCATATTTCCTGCCAACTTTTCTCAATGCTGTGCCGGTTGTGTTCTGCTTAACCTGTGGCTGATGTAGTGTACAGCCAAACTTTAACGATAAGGTGCTTAAGTGTCAGCCACCAAAGAATGGAGAATGGAAAAACCTTACGAATAGGATATCGATCGCGATATTTAATAATAATGTTAATAGGTCCATTTTGTCTCTACATGTAATGTCAGTCAGTAAAAGAGAATACACACCAATAAAGAAGCATCAACCCTTGATTTCATGAATCAAGAAAATGATTTACAAATACTGATTGAAAGAAAATATCACCATAAACTATAAACACGATTTCATGATAGAATCATTTAAGTGGATGTATAAAATTGAACAAATGATGGATACATGGACTGTGTAGTTGTGTACCTCAAGATAACAGACTGGCAAATGATTGACAGGAGCATAATAGCGAAAATGTGCCAAGAAGACAATTAACCCAATACATGTACATAGACGAAAGTGATCTTAATAGAATTTGGTGAACATGATTGGTCGAATCATCGTTTACCAGCAGCACTCAACACATAGTCTGTGAGTTTTGGTTCACTATTTTCAAAGACGTGTTTGATAATGTGGCCAAAGAATAATGCCAGCTTGATTTATTACGTTTGGCACAGTTTTTTGTGTTTTGTGATATGGGGCTGAAAATTATCTTGGTTTAATTTGGTGCCACAATGATAAAAGAGATTTTGAATAACAAGGAGAACAATTCACATGTAAAAACGGTATGTTTATTAAGGATAAATTGATTAGTTGACTGAGCATAATAGGAAGTTTTTGTCTTTTTAACATGTTCGCAATAAAATCATGTTTAAATGGAAATCGTTAATATCTGACAAATGATGAAGTAACATGGTATTGAAGTAAATGGCTTGAAAGACATACAAGTTGACGATATGAGAAAGGATATTGTTGGACGTGTTCCTTTGTAATTATAGTTTAAATATGGATATGTAGTATCAGAAATGGGTTTCTGCTAGTATTAAAAGAAGAAAAATGCAAATATGAATGTAAAGTGCCATCCTTGTGGTGAATTTATGTGTCATTAATGTGTGCTATAACATCTCGTAAAGGGAAGATCAGAAAATCACAGTTAATAGGTCCTGGCCATTTGCTCTTGAAGAAACAAATTATAGCTTGTAAGAAGGCACAAAAATCACCACATTGTAAGTAAGTCATGAAAAAGTGGGCGAATTTCTAAGAATGCCTATATTCTGGTACTGGCATCAACAGAGAGGAAGTAATATTTAGTAAACAGAAGGAGGGTTTGTAGAAATGCAATTTTAACAGAATACATCATTTCCATGAAGTAAATGCATTATTGCTTTTTATAAATGTCGTTTTGTGGTAACATCTTCAAAAAATATAGAATCATGTGTGGGAATGGGGTGGGAATGAAACTTCTCAAGACTCAAGGAGTACCAAGGATATTGTCAGATCCAGATTTGCAATGCTTTGGCACTTACTCTGTGCCAGGCTTGGACCGAAAAACCGGAGGTTTTGTAGACTATGTTACTCATTGGAGTGCGGGCACGCAAACTGATGGGCCACTTCTTGTAAGTTATAAAGCTATATATGAATTAATTTTACTGCTTGTGTATTCAATTCTAATCATCTCATCGGCTTTTGATATTGATAGAGTGGAAAGAAGAGAAAGAGAGTGAAATGAATTCATCATTCTGATTCTGTAAATACCCAGTCGAATGCCCATGGGCTTATAGTTTAGAAATTGTCAACTCAAAATAAATTTAATTTAATTTCGTACTATCTGTTTCATACTTATCATATGTATGTAATACTATGTACTGGTATGTATGTATGTATATCCAAGTTCAAGGCATAAGAAATGATGATGTCACAATATCAACTAATGCAACCATTTTGAGAAGCTCTTGTATTACTCTTTCCCATTCAGGCATTTTGCGATGATGCATTACCAAATCGTCATATGAGCCATGACGTGGTGACCCGGGTCAGCGTCAAACCCCGGGGCACGGGAGCATCAAAGTTAGGTTCTTGGAAATGTACTGAATATTATTGATTTATGTCATTTACTGTACGTAGTTTTGTTAGCGCAGATGACATGATAGTATATTTAAGTATCAATGAACGTGATTATAGACATTATACTAGAAGTTACAGGTAGTTTTCTTCATTAATGGTTATAGAGCAGTGCACACCCATCCCTAGGTCACACCCATCCCGTATGTTTGTTTTTTTAGATATTTAGCATCCAAACAAGTACCAAATAATATTACTACTTTGAACACAATAGTTTTCCTGGTGCCAAAGTGTAAACAGATTTTTTTTCGTAAGATCTAATATAAATAAACATGTTCAAATTGGATATCATCGCCACCTACAGGTTGTGTGTGCACACGTTATTTGATAACAAAATGCATCATAGATCATGTAATTTTAATGAACCATAATAATTGTGTTTATCTTGAGAAAATACACGTAAGTAGCTTCCTTTTGACACCTTAAACACTATTGTTGGTTCATTTAAAGCTGTGCTACAATGGTTTAAACAAAAATAATAATTTTAATAGATTAGACGTATTATCAAGTGTTTTTGCCTGAATTTAGGTCAAATTCCATATGAGACATGATAATTTAAAGCAATTTGAAGTGGGCCCCGGCCCTCAAGAACAATATAATTAAAAAAAGTGGAAAATTTGACGATGTAACCCGGGTTATCACGTCACAGCTCATATGGTTATATTTAATGCCTGCATATAGCCAAGCTGCAGGGACATCTCTTCATCATTACAAGTTCTCATACTGAATATACCGTATTCCCGCGCATTAAAGCCCATGGTCTTATAACCGAAAAACAGCACCTTTTGAAAATGGAAAAAGTTTTCACTTACAAGCCCAGGGGCGTATATTCGTATACTACGCCCACCCCCTATTTGGCGATGAATAAGCATTGGATTTTGACTATATAGACCCACCAAGTTTCTTAACCATGGGTTCTTACGTGTTACTGTACGGTACTAGTCTACCTACGTGGGCAATGATGAGTGCACTGACTTTTGACAACGTGCACGGTGTTTTCCTTTAATCATCAATGGTAATTATTAGTTTCATATCTTTTCTAGCAATGCTGTCTTCATATTCGTCATTGTCACAAGAATTGTCATAGCATGGTAACATCGTACAAACCTAATTTAATAAATATTTGAACTCCGGAAGTTTGCCATTATAAATCATACTCACGCACTGGAGATATACCGAAAGCATTTAACAGTTGAAGTCCGAGTCCGCTATTGATTTCTAATGCATTAAAACGAGGTTGCGGTGTGGAAAGCTCCTAGAGAATCATGTTTCGTTTGCAACAAGAACTATGCCAGTAAGATTTGTTTTGAAGAAATATATTATTTCTTAATTCTCACTTTGGGTGTATTCTAGATGCAGATTAACACAAATATATATCTTCAAACATTGATTCAAGCTCCCGCCAAAGGTTTATATCGATGTTCATTCCATTGATAGAAAATAGTGAAACGTGTCGGAGCTTCTAATATCGCCCAAAGCATGATCATGGTATGACCGTATGCGTACGCACACGAGCACAGGATTTCTTTAGGTGTGCTACGTTGTTTTCACGTGTCTTTGGTCACTCATCTGGGTTCAGGGTGCACGTAACTATCAATTTTCATCGATTTTTTGGGCAGGGAAAAATATTTTTATTCTCACTTATTGGCCCATGGGCTTATATTCGAACATTAAGCCCATCTTTGATGTTAAGCCCATGGGCTTTTATGCGCAGGAATACGGTATGAGACCCCCTTTCCCTCTTCAAAGTTGTCACCCTCCACCAGCGCTCGTTTTTTTTGTTTACATGAAGACTGTTGATACCCTGTTGATACTGTACAAGGCTCTGTCACAGCACTTCAGCTTATCAAAACAAGTTGAAAAGTAAGAATACTAGGAATAAAGGTTTTCTTTAAAAATTATTCTTTTTCAAGTTATGATTTATGGAAGAGAAGATTATCTAGACATTCAAATATGTCATTAAAAATTAATTAGAAAAAAAAGTATATAGAGTATTTCAACAAAAGCTTTTAGCAACTTCATCTGTAATCAATTATCTGATTAATAATCTTATAATAATTAATAATATGATTGAATATTTGACCATTAAAAATTATTCTTTCACAGTTGATATAAGAATGCCTTTATTTACTAGCCAATGACTTAAGTTATTTGCCAATATAGGAATTTTCGTGTTTGAAAATTCATGTTTACTTGAGGGAGAGTTACATTTAGACAGTAGAAATTGAAAGATCAAATTCTTCTTATCAAATAACTTTTGCTATGTTTGATATTTCAGACAGTTTCGTCAGTTCAGCTATTGTTGACATTGGTAGATAATTAGACATACATGAAATATGTCCAGAGCTAATAAATTCATTTATTTGTCTTCTATTGAAGATGCATGTACAGTGGAAGCTGTTCATAGGGAATCAATGATTAGTGGATATCTAACTAAAATGGACATGTTTGTTTCTCGTGTTCCATATACATGTATATCATTTGAAATGAACTGGTATACATAGATTTATCATGTGTCTTATGAAAACACTTTTGACTTATCTTTGCAATTGTCATAGTTCATATACATTTTTTTGATAATATTATTGTAACAAAACTTATTGATTATGTTTCATCACCCAATGAATATATTATATTCAATGGGTCATCAGATTGGCCTTGGACGTTGAAATTTTATGTACTGTCATCGAGCTCTTTCATCGCAACCCCATCCTTACTACGTCGGAATACGCTTCGACCGGTGTATGGCCTACTATCGGCCGGGGCCAGTCATTCAACAACACAATTCCTTGAACTCGATGAACTACAGGGCATTGGACGGATAACTGCCGATATACAGCCGTCCATCTGCGGTGGTTGGCTGGTGACTGGCGAACACATTAGTGATCAGCCGCTACCTGTAAAGCATAACTGGATGTCCTGCTGACCTCCAGCTGGTAGTTGCTAGAACATCTGTCGAACCAAACTGCACTTTTCAAACAGACACCATACAGACATCGGCCTGTGTTTGCTTCAGAGCTTGTTCAAGTCACCGAGCTATACCACCGATGAGGGGAACTTGGCAACAACAAAGACGCCATCATGCTCCACCAATACCGGATATATATCGAGCTTTGTGACTTACGCATTAAAGATGTATCTGCAACTTACCTTTACCTTTACCTTACCTTTACAGTTGCATGCAGTTCACATTGATTGGCAATAAGGAGCTGCACAAACATTTGAATTGACAAGGATAATACTGTTTTGGTTACATGTAAAAAGGCCTCTATTTTCGTTGTACATACGTGTTGGTTTCAGACAGTGCTAAAGGCTTGGCTGATATGTCACAACACAGATTCGTCAAATACCTAACAGTTCTATGGGGAGGGACCCACGTTCTCTCTATGTATAATATGTAAGTCGATTCTGTAGATTATCAACCCACTCTCTACAAGAGGTTGACTTTTTCTTTTTAAATTTATTTGTGTGAATAATACTTTGTATGATTGTATGTTATAATTTATTTTTGATGGATGTGATGTATATTGGTTGTACTACAATAAGAATTTAATATTTAATAATTTTTTCTGGAGGATGCTTTTTCCAACTGACCTATCTCCTAAAATCCAGTACTAGCAGGAGATTTGCGTTGCACAATTGAACCCTCACCGAAATATGCGTTTAAATTGAACTGTGGTATCACATCATACCAGTAGAATAACGAAAAAGTGTGTCATATTAAGATATAACAGTAATCCTCTTTCAATAGAAAAGAATGTTTATTGATGCATGTTGATTTCAATAATATCATTTATACATTTACATTATAAACATGCAATCTTTAGGACATTATATATACGATTATTCTGAAACAAGTCTTACAGCAAAGTGGTTATATTGATCTTTAGAATAGATTAAAACACAACGTTCTCATGTCAACTTTTGTTTTCGTGATAATGTGGTACAAACTTGTTAAAAATGTATTTCATCAGTTCCACAGATGCTTTATGACCCATTGAATTCAGCAAAACCAAACGCGACCAATGAAACATTACTGAAACATTACTTGCTTTCCAAATATTTCATTTGGGAACGACCTCAATCACAGTTGATGATGTCACGGAAGGATATGAACTATTTTTTGTGAGTGTCAATCTGAGAGATTGATCATACATGAGAACGTTATGATATAACTTATTTATTATAAAAACGAACCAGACACTCGTTGAGTGTGTTATCAACCAATATATTTAAGAAGTTATGTATTTACATATTTTATATTTAATTTGTTTACGATTATTATATTTGTTAACTCAGTGTGCATGAAAGTTTCCTATCATGCATACATAGATCTACATGTATGTGCATTTTTGCATTTTTCTATGTATAGTTATATACCTCTATGTCGACTTGAATGATGTTTGCTTTTTGAGCTGGTTATTTACCCAAACGTTTGCAATAATCTATAAATGTTAGAAGTTGTCTTCATTTCAAAAGGTTTGATTCAAATGTAAGATCTGTTCAATTGCTAGATGTCAAATATTTTGAAATCAAGTTGAACGATGACTGGAAAATCAATAGCAAATTGATTGTAGATTAAGGAGCCTTTAATTGTACTGTATAGTGTGCGTACATGTAATATGCAAAAAAAAGATATGTAAGCCACTTCAAACAAGACTGAGTGAGTGTTTTCATCCATTTTTAGAAAAATCATGTTAGAATTTTTTCTTTTCCACCATCTTTTGAGCCCAGTAATGTCATTGAAGATTTCATCCTGCGATTTTGTACGATATTACTAGGCTTCGAAGAAGATAGTCTACACAGCTATTAAATATATCTACATGTGTAAAGACATTTAAACGGGAATTACATCTAAATGAACTTAATAAAACATGATTATTGAAATCCAAAGAATCTTTCAGTTGTAGATTATATGAAGACAACATGCAACGCATTGATATAAGTATTGTTTGATGCTTTGATGGTCAGTGAAAAATTATTACTTTAATATACATTCACACCTTTCCCTACTCTACAGCAGATTCCATGGGGCAGGTTACTGTTTTCATGAAGGTCACATTGATCTTGTGTATGTACGCACGTAAATGAGTCAAATTGTCTAATATCTGTATGCTTAGTTTACTTAACATAGACACCAGATCAGTGAAATCTTTTCATGCTACATTGCCTTTCTCAACTGCCAGGGGAGCACATTGAAACCTTAGCTCAAATGTGCTAATCACAAGGAATCACACACATTCATCAGTCAGACCTGTGCATATTCAAGGTTTAGGTACTGTAAAGGCAGGTTTAATTGGATAAGCATCATAGCATCCACCTTCAGACCCAACCAAGACTCAAACCCATGATCTTTTAGTCATAATCCCAACTTCCTAACAACGTGGAAACTAATTTGTGGTCCTGTTTTCTTGTTTGGTGGACTTGTTTGTCTGACCCTTTCTATGTTGTGACAAGGCCTTGCTTGATTGTTCACCTATCCTGATGGAAATTTCTCACTATTATGCGCAATAACCTATCTAGTTTCTATCAACCTTTTGTAGTATTTTGTTAGCCTATATTCAGTATATATTCTGCTGGTAGGTACCAAGGATGTTGGTGAACATTTGAGACTACCTCAAGGATTTTCCAATGCTGAAACTCGTATTATCCAATCTGATAAATAGCATGGCACCATTGTGATACAGATTTTATTCAACCAATTGTTGGCTTATAATGGAAGATTTCTCTTCAGCTATGTCAATACAGTGGTAGGAGCTTGCTTGGCAGAACAGTGAGAGTAGAATTGAATTCACAAGCAAAACTTGGGAAAAAATATGTACAGTTATTCATATAATCACAGACCTTAACACGGCTGGAACATTAGACCTCCCAAAAATTTCCGTCCTCAGGTGGGATTCGAACCCCGGACCTCTGGGTTGAGATGATAATTGACCAAGTATGTAGGCTGGGGGTTACAGAGACATCGGTTCGTCCGAGTAACCTTTTAACAGCCCGCTGCTTGGGATGATGGTATCATTCTGGTCTCACAACCTTGGGGTCGTGAGTTCGAGTCCCGTCAGGGCCACTTGACATAGTAAAATGGAAGATTTCTCTTCAGCTATGTCAATACAGTGGTAGGAGCTTGCTTGGCAGAACAGTGAGAGTAGAGTTGGCTTATAATGTTTTCCCCCATAGAAGGGACTAAATCAAACCTCGAAAAATACAGAAATTTCAACATTCTTCTTTAAGTTTGTCAAATGGCCATCTTGATTTGAGGCATATGGACGATGATTCATATGATTGTATAAATTAGTATTTCATTATAATAGTCTATGTTTTCATAGATTGCGCATGCCAAACAAAGTCCAAAATTAATCAAAATAAGCTTCCTTCGTGTGATCACTTCATGGAAGTTTTGTAAGTGCGAAGGTCATGCATACATGTAAAAGTCCATTGGCACATTACAGTCTTTGGGAAACATCTATTTCAACATAAAGAGAAAGTAGTGTCAATTTTTCAGTACAGCAAATTAATGACTAGATAAGAAACTTACATAAAGTATTATTTTATTTTATTTTTTGCTTGAAAAGTGAGTATGTTGACCAAATTTTACCGAAACACATTAAATTGCTTTGAAGTTGTCCCCAAATTCAAGTTCTTGCTGATTCAGGAATGTGAAATCACCAGAAGCCACTTATCACTGTAGAATCATAATGTTCACTGCTGTTTGAGCAGAGTCAACGAACATCATCAATACATAGTGAGTATACATTGTGTGCTGTCGATTTTTGAGTGTGAACTTGTTCATCTGAATGGAAAATGTAAAGCATTGATTTGTGTTATTTCAGGCTAGTTAGTGCCGCTTGGATCATGTTTATCTAGAACTCTGGTTAAGATGAAGTTATGGAAAACTAAAAAAGTAACCATTTCTGTTTGTTATACATTTCTGTTTAAACAAGGCTATTCAGATGGAGTTGCTGGATTATTTGTCTACTCATCATAAAAGTAAGAACCTCACAAGGGATGGCCTCAAGGTTCTTATTACATCCTTGGTCCCTTCATGGAGGTTTATGATGCTCTGTTAATGAATCTTTAGGACTGCCAAAATGGTCTTATTGTGTAGGTTTTATAGAGATGGTCTTATTTGGAGATTTGACATTGCATTACGGTAGAAATTCGGCCAACTATGGATCCACTTTTCTGTGTTCTTGAAGCGCTGATCACACACAATATTACAGCCACATCACATCCAAAAAATCTAGTGAACGTGGTAGTCGATGGTAATTTTTGGTTAATTTAGACTTTGATGTGCTTTGTACGTGATGTAGTTGTTCTGTGGCATTTCCACTGCTGAAACACTGTCTATATACTGCTAGTCACATCCCAGGCACGTATAAGATCAAATCAATGCAGCGGACAAATTGCTGCGCCGTGTGTTTCGTGGACAAGTTGAATGTAACCACAGTAGCGCCTGTTGTAATTACATATTGAACGTTGCTAAGCACTGATTATTTCGTCAGCTTCACGTGTGTTACATGTCGACTATATCAATTAAACCATCCATGGTTTTGCATGTAATAAAATATTGAGCAGTTCAAAAATGTTTTACCACGGCTGACAGCATTCAGTTTTAATCTCAAGTGCAGCCACGTTTATAAGTCATCCGTTGCACGTTGTAAACTCGTCAATATCACTTACAGCCACATCCACAAGAATTTCGTCAGTTTTTGGACGTGAATTGGACGTAGAGGTGAACAGGCCCTTTTGAGTTCCTACAGCCACTGATAACAGCAAAAGTGTAGATATGGAAGAAAGTTGATTGTGTTTTGAGTACATGCATTTGAGTCCATTCTGAGACTATGTGATACTGTTCTCTCCTGATTTTGTTGAATATAGATTTTATACACTAGCTTTGCTTGCACAAGCAATGATGGGGTGTACAATACTACTTACTAATAAAGAATGGTTTCCGTAAAAATATTTATTCATCCATATTATTCAATGTGTGGCAGGTTCATACTTTTTATGTGGCTTATTAAGAACAGAATCATAACATTTGTCCATATTAGAGTGGATTGCAACATTATAAACTAATTATTTTCATGCTATTATGGCAAAAGATCTATCAATTTTTATTTCCAAATCTGATAATCCAGGCAATTTGATATTTGTAATCAAATACGTCTAAATGAGGTTGAGGAGCTAGAATTGACTTGTTAATTAGGGTAATTACGAAATGCAAATGAACAATGCCTGTATCAAGAGCAAAAATGTCAATTACCTTTTTTTGCTCGATTTTTGTTCAAGTGTTCATATTGGAAATTAAATGAATTGTAAATTACAGTAAAAAAACGTCTAAGGAATATAGTTTCAGTTGGCCCAGTCAGTTCATGATTGAATTTATTGATCAAAACAGCTATTCAATTGTTGACAATGATTGTATTTGAGAAGTCTCTAAAAAAACTCAATGCTTATTGTTGTGTTGAGTAACTTGAATAATTTTGTAAGTCATAAAGTGACAAAAGTAGAATTGCAGTAACCTAGATAACTGTCTGTAATTCATTCATTCTGCTAACCTGGGACATCTTACTGCATTTATGCATCATTTCAAATACCACCCACTTCATTTCCGATGCAGTAAAGCCGGATATATGATGTTATAGAGACGTACTATTAGCAAATGGTTTTGACATCTCCTTGAAAACATTCTATTAAAGAATTAAATGACTCACAACCAACTCAATTTAAATGTCATTCCATTACATTATAGTGGTGATGTTATAAAGTTTCTATTAATGGTATGTCATCTCTGCATAGAAGACCTCTACATAGGGTAAAAGCAATGCAGCCTTTTTTTAAGCCTGTCTTACTCAACACACTTTGCTTTTTAACCTTTAAAACAACCGGTTAAAAAAATTATGGAATGATAGATCGTCCAAAATTTTATCATTTTATCATTCCTACACATGGGAACTTCAATAGAAATGCTGTTATCTAAAAGATGTTTATGGACACAGCATATCTTTTTTTTCAAAATCCATGTCCATTTAGAAGCTTTACATAGGGCCTGAAAAAAGGTGACCTAAAAACGGTAAACGCTTCAAAAAAGGGACACAGCTGCACTTAATTTTGGTAAACACAATGAAGTTGAACGTGCATGATGTGCCGACATCTACTAAAAAGTGAAGTGAGAACTTCTTTTAATTCCTTGAAAAGAGGTATGGCACTAAAAAAAATTACCACCTGAAGGGCCCAGCACACACCAGCCCCACTCACCTCTACCTCATAGCACTCATTGTAACAGCCCCGGCTCCTCGTCATCTCAGTACTAACAGGCAGTGATAGCAGCAGACATAACACACTGCTACAGCAGCCGCAGCAGCCACCCCGCTCCTTCCACTGAAGGACTGTCGTGTAAGTCTAGTAGATACACAGTTAGGATAGGTTTAATGTAAGACTTGTCGCTTGTGATAGATTATTATTGCAATGCAATTATCATGGTGATAGTAGCATGTAATTACACAGTGTAGTGGCTTCCCTGCTCCAAGCTCCAGAAAGACAGCCACAATCGCTGTTGTTTTGTTGTATTAAAGTTGTAATGGATATGGAACATTCAATTTAATGAGAGAATCAGTGGGATGGATTTTTGCAATATAATGATCGCATATAGTGGTAATATTTGATACAAATGAAGCTTCCTTCTTCAAAGAAGACTTCACATATGTCTATACTTATATCTCAGTTCTCTATATGTACGCCTGGTGGTTAATTTGAGTGATCACTTTGCTGTGAGAATTCAATAGAATATAATTGTCATATTGATACAAGTAACCATTCATTATCTTTCTATGAAGATTTTCATTAGCTGTTGGAGTTTCTTGTTCCAAAGAGGATTCTAGTTAGGTCTATACTTCTGTTTCTGTAGACACAGATTGATAATTTTGATATAAGAAAGTTCCGTGGGATAGATTAAAATATAATTGTCATTGACTAGGTCATATTATATACTGTTAACAATTCTTGTTCCAAAGAAGACCTTAACACTGATGGATATATGTTATTTTAGAGTTCTATTAACGTAGCACATTTGTTGGAAATATAGTTTTGTTGAAATATGCTAGTTTTGCTTGGATATCTGGATATATACAGTTTGACTGTTGGAAATAATAGATGAAATGGATCTTATGAATCCTTGAACATTTTGGATCTGATCAGAATGAAATCTGTGAATGTAGAAAAAATTGCAGATAATTTGGATCAATTTTAAGAAGCTTATGTATGAAGATAGCATTTGATGTTTGTAAATGGATGATTGTTAAGAAAATATATCTGATATGAAAGAAACACCTTGAAGACTAAAGCCTATTGTGCATGAATAAACGTTCAGCACTTATACATTGAATTGGATTTTTTTTACGTAAATCATATACATATGATACCATGTAGGCTTTAAAATCTAAATTTGAATAGATATGTAAAATATTTATAAAATTACCATGTTAGACATTTGTTTAACAATTTGGCTGCTGTGTTGAAATTCTAGAAAGATGAAGAGTTAATATCTCTGCATCACTTAGTATGGGTTATATAAACAGTTTAAACTATCCTTTTGTGCGCTGTTTTGTTAGCTTACATTGAAAGCCTTTCGGACCTTCCCGGTCCTTCATCAGTCTGCCAACTGCCTAATTGTCACGTGATCGTGGTGTGACGTCATCGGCAGCTGTTGGTAGGATGTTGGTGTAGATGGCTGGCAGGTCGGCGGCCCCCACATTCTTATTGAGGTCGGGCTTGAGGCGCCTGATGTGTATGGCCTCCCCGATCTTTCTTTCTGCTGATGACGTCACACCACGATCACGTGACGATTAGGCAGTTGGCAGACTGATGAAGGACTGGGAAGGTCCTAAAGGCTTTCAATGTAAGCTAATAAAACAGCGCGCAAAAGGATAGTTTAAACTGTGTATACTTGTGCAGATGAGTATCCAATTTAGTATAGGTTATGTATAAATTTGATACAATTGCTTATCTTACTTTCATAAAAGTGGGGCAAAGTATGAAAACCGATTAGTTTGGAAATCGAAATAAGACAACTTTAGTTTTATGCTTGTCGATAATGATTTGCTAATGGAGTGCCCATTGCTCATACATTTTATGCCTACTTTTACTTGTTTATTAACCATTGACTGACATAAACATGTGATGATATCCATCATTACAAATGAACTCTGCTGTGCCATCAATTATCTGTCAGTAAATCACTTCGAAACTCAACTAGAGATTTCAGATGGTAGGATGGAGTGTTATGGAGTTACCTTGTTCCATTGATTTTACTCTGATGTTGAGCCCTACTATATTGAATGAGAATGTCATATCATCGAGTTGTCGTAATTGACACATCAATATTTACGTATAAATCAATGGTTAACCAAGCATTTTTATTGCAGCATCTTAATGTGCTATTTTTAGCATCTTCTATTTTATAAAATACTAGCTTTCCCAAGCCATGCGTTGTAGTTGCACACAAGCCATGGAACCCATTATCAAACCACCTCAATAATAAGACCATTTTCACAGTCCCAAACTGCCATTTTGAAAAGAGATTGGCTGATCTTCCATCAAAAGACCAGATTTTTTTTATCACATGAAACCTGGGTGTGCTATTCATGGATAGGCATCGAGTTATTCAATGGAATAAATGATATTCTTTACTTACAATATCATGTCATCGTGATGCCTTATATACTTGGTCAGTATGCTCACCACAGTAAAGTGTAGAAACTATATACCTAGATGTTACACTGTCTAATGGTACGATCAATATAATGATACTGCTTTCGAAAACTTGATTAATATGCAGAAGTGCACCTGCAAAACGTAAAGCACAACTAGCAGAAAATTACCACTAGCTGTTGGTCTTGTTTGCTAGAAGAATTTCTTCTTTCCCAGTTTCGCCCACTATTAGTTAAGGCTGAATTAGCCAAAAGAAAATAGATGTGGTGTTGCAGCATCCCAGCTGTGAGTCACTTGTTACTTACAGATGGGGTTTGCTGGATTTAGGTTTCTTATCCAGGTGACTGAATTTGATGCTGGTATATGATGCAATACTGATATGCCCTAAAGCAATAAGTCATACTTACAGTTTAAGTTTAGAGATTTTTTTTCTCTTTTGAAGAGATTCAATGTCCACTGTGCTCTTGTGGCCCATGCACATCAAATGATAGGTACAGGTCAGGCCAGTGAAAGTTAATCCAAGTTATTAGTACTATGCACTATGGCACTTTGTATGACTGACACTATGCCATGAATGACCTATTGTAAATATAAAATAGCCAATGCAAAAAATAAAGTAGATTACATCAAATATGAGAACTACTGAGATTTAAAAATCAATGCCATAAATTGACAAAGGTTTCGATCTAATGTTAATGTGTAGGGTATATCTACAGTTGAAGCTGCAACTAAGACCACCTCCATAAAGACCACCTCTATAATAAAACCAGTTTTTACGATCCCGAGCCTTTAGGAAGAGATAAACATGAAGCTATGTAAAGAGACCACATTTATTCAGACCACTTGAATTAGTCTCATGGGAGGTCTTAATAGAGATGCACAGCTTTATTTGTGCTGAAAGTATTGGTTATACAAAACTGTAATAGATAATGACTGCTGAAGGTACCAAGCTGAGATACTCATTTTGAACATTAGCTGTAGTTATAATATATAACACCGTTCTTCTTTGATCAATTATTAAGAGGTAAAGCAAGAGTGCAATGTTTCAAACTCACTTCCCTTCCGCACAAAGAAAATAAATCTTTTAATTGCACTCGGCAAAATATATCAAAATCATCCTTAAAACTCTGTGGAATTGTAAAGACACGCCACCAGTTACAAAAAGCTGATCATTAAAAGTGTGAACATACACAATATAATTGGTTGCTTATTATTATGAGTATATTGTGTACTGGAATAATTACACTGTAAAATACTTTATAAACTGAAGACAAGTAGGATGCTTGTCTAGATGTGTATGTATGCAATATTGTTTGAAATCATTTGTCATTTAATAAATACACTATGTAACAATAACAGTGATGTGAGATGGCAGTAGAGAAAAATCTAAGGCAAATGTAGTTGGAACTATCATTTGGGAGTAAGTATTGTGGTGATAATAATCCAGACTCAAACCAGGAATATTCAATTTTCCTGTATACATTGAAACAATACAAATTTACTTGAAAGTTTGAAGTTTCTGGAATCGTTCAGAAAATCATTTTGCAACGGACGCTTCAATATATATTGGAAAAATTGCCATAGAATTTCATCAAGTTCTACAAGATATCATTTGTGTGGTACACTAACATCAAGTGTCTAATGTAAAGATCTAGAGATACAATGAGTAATCCTGAACTTACACTGAACACACCTGCTGCATTCATGGTATATGATATTCCATACGATGCTGATGCCATGCTCTTTCACGAGTTCCCATACCGTTCTGAACGTAGTGTCACTTTGCCGTCTGTTGACCTCGAATGGTGGAAGAAACGAAGGGCGTTGAGGAAACTACGGTCGACGTTACCCAAGGTAAAATTGTCTCTGAGCTAAGAAAATTACATCAAATGAGACAAGAAATAAGATAATCCTTTAATCTGTTTTTGATGATACATATTTTCTTTATCTTTTTTTAATATACAGTGTCTATTTTAGAATTGAGAAATCTGAGGGGGAAAAATTTCGAAAAAGTAGTTAAGATTTCTGAGAAACGTAAGAGAATCAGGATATATTGTTCTCTTTTTAATTATTAGTAACTGTAACAAATCTAATATTAGATGGTTGTACGGTTAAATAATTGCACAACATTTTACAGTTATTCAAGCTACCTTTTCCAATCCATATGAGGGATAAAATATACAGATGATGTGGTTATGGGTCTGAGATTACCACTGAAGCTATGCAGTGGTAAAGTGGAACATTTCATTGATAACATGCTGTGTTGCTACTGTAAGCATACAACAAAAGTAATGGCTTCGTCAACCTTCATCAAGGCTTCATCAAGGCTGTTGTTCCATCACCATTGCATATGTATGAGCACTTCATTTTGAATATAGATGACGAATTCTGGCTCATTTATACCTTTCTCTGGCATTGTATCTTAATCCTCAATAGCCAAAATTAGTGTTACTATAGAAATTATATTAACTGCCATGCATCTAAAATTTAGTACCCAATGTTCTGTTCTTTACCAAGCAAAATAAAATAAACTTGCATTTTATAGTTACAAGAATTTTTAGATCACCCGAATAACGTATGGCATTGCAATTTGAGCTTGAATTTTAAATTGTAAAACGTGCAAGAATATCATTCATTTTTTGCATATGTACATATGGGGAAGTCTATTCGGCAAAAGTGAGCAAGGAAACACCTGAAATTCAAGGAAAATGATCAATTATGAGACTTAAAGTTACACGCCTTGACATTGAGAAGCTCATTATGAGTTTTGTACCTTGATATGCAAGACCATCACGTGTGTGCTTTGTGTGATGTCAGCCGACACGTTTTATTTCATCTAGAACTTTTTTTTTCTGTAGGCTATGATACTATTCATGCCATTTCTGGCTGAAGTACTTGCTTCATCTAATGTTTAATCAAGTTATTCAACCCTAACTTATAATATAGACTATCTTCTTTGTCTGTAACTTCAGTTTTCTATTATATAGATAAGTTTTTGTGTCATTGGGTTCACTCCTCGATGTTCACCCATAAAATCATTTTGTCACACAAATCTTGCTATGTAACCATTTTCCGATGTTCAGACAACTCTCAAGGTATGAATCTGCAATCGTCGCCCATGGCCTCATCACCAGCCGATTATCACAGATACAGCAGATATGTTCACAATTGATAAACTTTATCTGTTTTTAAATACCTATCAAAAAACTTGATGCTTTTTCTGTACTTGTAGACCCCCACCTCCGGGTATGAGTCAGCAATCATCGCGGAGGCCCACGGGCTCATCACGGACATGTTGGCGGACACGAGCCTCCCGCCGCATGTCGTCAGCGGCCTCCGTGCCGTAGCAAACCTGCTCAAACCGCCAGACAACCACAACACAGGACACAAACCAAAGGTATGCATTATAACTCTCCTAATTGTCCAAATCTGTGTTTGTTTTTAGAGACACGACTAAACCTCTTTTCTGTCCTTTTACTCAAAGTCCTACACATCTCAAAGCACCTAACAACAAATCGACTGCACTCGAGCCAAAGGTGTTTGGTATGAATCTCCCAATAACCGCAATCACACATTCTTCTTACACTGAATAATTATGGCTATCCAAATACCCATGTAGGCTTTATGGGGATGGGCTTTTACCCTATACGACCATCCAAGCGCCCAGGGCCGTTAAATTGAAATTTTCTCAAACTGGGCGGTGGGCTGTTACAGGAGAGTGCAATTACTACATAATTCTTAAGGACATTTAAGAAACAGAGGGATGGTCATATTTTTATTTACTTAAACGATTTTTATTAATTTGATAAAATACTAAGAATAAAAATCATGATAACCACCGCTTTATGCCACATAAAAAAGGATCAAGTTGGCATTTATTTTCAAAACTCATTTGCATGGACTTAATGAGGGGGGGGGGGGCGGTAGGGGGGTGGCTCTTGGGTAGACGTTTACAGTAAATTTAACATATGAACTAAAATTTTACCAGATTAGAGGTGTATTTCAAAAACAATTCATCACGATCCAAAAACCAAAGTTATATGTACTAGATACTCATGTATTTCAATAAGATATGTTTAGATAAAAGATTTCAAAACATTTGTACATCATTTACTTTGAGACAGATGGTCAAAGACACTTATTATCTACCTCGTATATATTAGTTTCTTATTGCACATGCCCACATGTAGGATTGCCTGTCATATTCAAATCAAATTTGTCTTCTGTAATATGAGAAAAATATGAAAGATATTACTTGGGAATTTCAGCTTGTCATTTTGGAGCAAACGTTGATGTTTTTTTGCGTCCGATTTTTGTTGACTACTGATATTTATTTGAAAGAAATTTACTTTCTTTTGGGAAGTGATACACACAATAATTTGATCTGTCATGGAGAAATAGATTGACACCCAGTTGACTATTTGCAACAGCTAAATAGTTATTTTGTTCACAGTAGAACAAATGTACATATATTAGGACACTACCGGTAGTTGAAGAAGGGAAATGTGTCCCTAATAGTGAGTATTTCTTTGTCAAGCATTGATAACAAAATGAAGCTTAACCAGGGTGCATTCACATCACATCAGATTCTGTTCATTTAACATAAATCACACGGATGTGATTTGGCTCTATGATCTAGAATTGAAGAATGAATTTCATTAATTAGGCGTCCCAATAGTGAGATTTTACTCTACTTTTAAGTGTGGAATGATTATACTTCATTGAAAAAATGTCAATCTACACCCGCGTTATTGTATCCTAAGGGCAGGCCACAGGATTTCTTTCTCAATCTAATCGTGAGGAGAAAGATTGCATGAGAAGGAAGTGAAGCCATGGAATGCAAGATGACTCTCCCTTAGAAACATCAATATCATTATTCACAGTTGTGGCGAATATATCATTTACAAATTGCGGGCTCTATGGTTTCTAGAGCATGAGAATGCATATGATAAACATTATTCCCACACTAGTCCCCTGGACAATGTGATATCATACTTATATGATAATCGTGGGCATACGACAATTGCGACCACCCAAACCCCCATGGGCTTTTTGTTTTTTGACTAATGGTCACTTGCAGGATTGATATTGTTTTGACACGAACTGCTATTTATTGATATCAGTGACTGCATTAGTTTAGGTATTTGATATAATCAATATCTACCTCTCGACTTTTATCTGAGTATTGGCAATTCCATTGATATCTATATGTTGTGTAAGTTTATTTTCATAAATTTGAATGAATACTAATTGCAATTGTCTGCATATATCAAGGAAAAAAACTTTACCTTTTTATTTCTTTTCTCTTGACATCTTCAGTGACATTTTTCATCAATGGGTCAAAATTGCTTCCTGTATTTCCTTTTATGTTAGGAATTGCTTCCCTACTCAACAAGTGTCATTTTCTTAAAAATAGGCTATTAATTTTATATGTGTATCATCTTAGAAGCTGACATATCTATTCTGCTAGTAAGCTGAGATAAAAGTTTTTTCCATTCATAAATTTATGACCTGAACAAATTATTTCACATTATGGTTTGTAGAAGAAACAGTGGTCTTTATAATTATGTTGTATAAATGTGACTTGTATTCAATGTAAGTGTTTGAATAACCTTTGAACGATACGCAAGTCTGCAATGCTAAAATAATGAGGTGTTAGTTTCTGAGCTCAGCTAGGCTTCTGAGGCAGACATACTCGGTAATAATATATAAAGACACTTTTTTGTAAAAGATGTAGATGTATAGGATTTACAGTCATTTTCCAACATTACTGAAGGTCTAGCAACTGAATAACATATTCCATGTCTTTTGCAAACTGTTGAACTCTGGGCTTGTATGAAAAGAGGCTAGGATATTTTTTTCCCTCAACATTGAACATTTCTTTATTTTGATTTCAGCCTGATACAAAAATGAGAAAGAAAACAGGAAAGGAAATCTTGATCATTAAGTTCATGAACCAAACTCTGGGCAACCCACTAGTGTCGGTTGGTCACTGTGACAGTAAATTCACTTTCCACTCTGAAGGGCATCCATTAAGTTTATTGATGAAGGGGAGAAGTGCATTACACAGTTGATTGTAGCAATTCCGCCTGTGATTTGACATTTAAAAAAATTGGCAGTATGAATATTTTGTATTTTATTGGTCTTTTGGGTATCGTAGATGACTAGTCGTAGAAAAAAATCCATCTGTTTCATTTTAGGTAGATGTAGGGCAGACACTGTCTAAAAACAACAACAACAAAAAAACAAACAAAAAAAAACAGTTCAATGATGAAAATGGCAAAATGGTTTTAAAACTTTTGTCTGTACTCTTGAATAAAAAATTTATGTACATAGAACTTATGTGATAATGTACAGAAACATAATATTAGGCTATGGTTTAAAGGGACATTCAGAGTTAAAATAGGTGACTATATGGGCTATAAAATGTGACACGGGGTTATATAGGCTTTTAACCATGTAAAAGTGACACATTATGAATCCATATCTATAGTTATGACGCATGCACATTTCTTCTATATGGACATCATATTCAATAAACGGTGACTCCAAAAAGTCACTTGGAACGTTTACATTTTTATTTCAGATAGTGATACAGACGCATAGCACTTATTTTCAAGTTGACATGTAGAGATTTCAAATGGTTTTTCACTCTCAATTTCAATGTATATGATGTCAGAAGATACTTTGTCACCTTTTACAAAACATTTCATGGTTAAGTTTGCACTGAAAAATGTTTTTAGATAGACTGATAAGAACCGACATTCAGATACATGTGATGTTTCTAAGATGAGGAGCCAAAAAATTTCTCATCTTATGTATTGATATAAATGGACATTCAGTAAGAATTACGCAAATGCAATTTCACCCTCAATTTCAGTGTATATGATATAGCTATGTAACAATATGCTGCCATTGTCCATTGTCATCCGCTTCTGTGTCCTGTAATCCCAGACATGAAATTCTTTATTACGTTACCTGCAAACAATATCACATGTGATTCATAATACAATGTGCTGCATTATATTGCTTCGTATGGGAACATGCTTATAAAATATATACATTGTCTAGCATGATAGGTGCTAGTTTTCAGAATGTTCTATATAGTTTCTGGATTCATAATTATGTTTGACAAGTTAGCATTGTGTTAGGAACTTGCTTCAAGCAGAAGTTGGATTATTCCACTGAAATGTAACATTGCTTGCAAGTAAGAAGTTACATGTAGTTTTCTGAGATCTAATACAATGTTAGCTGAAAAATAATGAGTGGTGTATTTTTAACATATCTGTATTCAGTCCTGTATATCTTGAACTCTGATATTATAAGGCAAATTTATCAATAACTAATTGTTTCTCCTCATTTGAAAATGTTATGATAACCAGAAGTTTAAATTAATCATTCGAAAAAAAATCTTTTCTATTTTTTAAAGGTTATATTTAGTGTGTACATCTCGGGCAGATTCACATAGGTAGCCCCAAATTTTCGACCAACAAGTGACCTTTTAGAAGCTTTTTAATATCCATGCATCCTACCTTTACATTTGTAGTTATAATTGACTTTAGACTGAAGCTCCTGGCTGCACCACCCTAATTTAAAAACCTGGATATTGGACAGGAACTGGCACGTGACAATACCCTGTGTATGGTGTGTTAGTAATGACGTCAATGATATGAAGATGGTAAAAGATGAGCTTCTGTGTGCATGCATAAGTGGGTGGAGGAAAGCTGAAAGCAGACAATGATATTGTATTAGCAAAAGTGGTGCGTGTTTTACAGACCAATCGTTAACAGGCTGGTAGAATGGTGTTTGTAGTAAATTGCTGGTCATTATATCCCTAGTTGTATACTTGCATCCAGTCAAATTTATGTAAAGAGTGGCTGTGCAAGGGTATGCTTTCAATGGGATCAACTACTTTTTGAATGGTAGTCATTGATCTAAATTTGTAAATAAGTTATTTAGAAAGTTAAACCAATGTGCATTCATTTTAGTTCTAAACAAATTTATTTCCATTGTAGCTCTAATAGGTAACTTCTACAAAGCCTTATTACATGTATGTAGGTGCTTGGAGAATATGTCTAGGTCTGCAAGGCCTACGAGCTATTGTTAATGTCAAGTCGTTTGAGCATGCACATCGACGTATATGGAAGCAACACTACACAGAACATTTACATTTGCATTAGTGCAATTACAGTTATGGAATTAATTTGCTCAATATAAATGTCTTGTTCACTTTTTATTACTTCAATACCATAAATATCCATGTAAACAGCCACATTTAGTTTGATATCCATCAGAAAGTATTAATTGCATGGAAAATCTGGATTATTGAAATACATGTATGCAAATGTAAATACATGTAAATGTATGCTTTTATATATAAAAAAAAAGGCCCAATATTTCATGAAGTCAATGGTCATTAAGGTCGTTCGGAATTACCTGTACATCTGTGAAGAAAAATATCTGGTGTGTGAGGATTTTGGGTTTTGGCTTTCACTGTTTAGGGCATTCAACATGTACAGGAGCATTAGCGTTCCTCAAAATTACAGCGATGCTAAGAGCACCTAAGATCTTCTCAATGGCAATGATGCTGATACTAACTTATTTAGGCTCCCTTGTGGGGTCTGAAAATAAGTGCTATGTCCATGTGTCGCATATGTTCCAGTCTCACTTTTTAAATGTGACTTTAAATAAGAAACTTTTGTATGCTCATAGATAATTGGGGGTAGGGTGTGGGGGTAGGGGTGTGAAAATTAAGCGTATTGAGTTGTACAAGCCTAAAAACCAACAGTGTCAGTTTACCTCATGAGGGACCTTGACTTTACTACTTATATTCTGTCATGTCTTTTTGTTTTTTATCAGGTTAGCCCCCTTGTTTCGTTGACCGAAGCAGCCAGCTATGGTTCAGACAGTGAAGATCTGCCATACACTGGAGAGAGACCATCATCTCTTCCAAAGGTATGTAGCACACTTTCTGTTAGCAGACAATATTGCCTAATTGTAAACCTTGCTATTAGAGATATTATTTTGATGGAAATAGTGTCCCCATTAGGGACATATTTTTGGTAACATTATATAGCACCCAGAAAAAGTATCCATAATTCTGAGGGCCCCTTGCGAGATGTCGACATTTGTGAGGCTTCCTATATGAGGTTTTACTGTACACTACAATGGAGATATTATCTGTACTAATAAGAGTCGATAATTGGTTTTAGAGTCCCTATGCAATATATATGTTTGTAATATGCATAATAAGTAATTATCAATAGACTCTGAAGTGATATTGTGTGTTTCTAAAGATGAGTACTTATAAGAAATAGAAAAGTGGGATTAGCATATAATTCAATAACAAATTCATTTAAACAGCTCCAATAAGTTAGAAATAATATTAATCACTCCCTAATGTTCAACAGCTAACAGCTGCCTTGTTCACGGATCGAGGCTGTCATAACCAACAGACTTGCACCTAGGGATTCCTGGATGTGTGGTCCCTCCCGTGAAATTTATGATTTACACTACAAATTAACTTTTATAATGAATGGGATTAGCATTGTTATAGATAATGTTAGAAACAATCTGATGTGATGTTATAATAAATCTAATGTAAAGTAATATGACAAGTTTAATTTGACAATTTATATAACTAATGTTTAATAGTCAAACAATGCTCATCGCACTCTTCGTGCTTCACTTTTGAAAAAAACTGGGTGACAAAGTATGGCAACAAGCATTCAATACCAAGATGGAAGAGATGAAAGTGTAGACTCAGCCAGGGATCAGAAAAGAGTTTACAACACTAGATAAATATCACAACACTCTCTGCAATTCTATTTGGGGTTTCTTTAAAAAAAAACTACAGCTAAACTTGTGTGCTTCCGTGGCCGAATGGTTAGGGAGTTGGACGCGTCACCAGAAGGTCTAGGGTTCGATTCCCCGTCGGGTCTGGTGGTGGGTGTTGAGCAAACCTACCTCTAACAGGTTGCACACTGCTCCGTGGCACCTATACGTTAAATAGGTACAGGTCATAGGGTTGAAAGTGTGAGTGAGTGACTGTGTGAGTCATCAGCATTGTGCGCTGAATTTGATGCTGTTGCAAGTATGCGAGAAATGATCAAATGATGATCAATAAGTGTGCCAATGACCTGGTGTAAATTGTAAAGTCATGAGAGCCAGACTGGGATCAGGACTATAAACCACTACATTCACATCTACATTTACATTTAATTTTATCTCAAACTCTGATATGTGAAATTTATGGATAGCTTTATAAAAAGCAAATTCCTTCAATTCTTTTTACCATACATATACTCATCTGATGACTCAAAGCATTAATTAATTAAGATTTTTCTTACAGCCTTCAAGTTTGACTTAAATGTGTAGCAATATCACATGGGGGTGTGACTTTCCAAGAACAGGGTTCTCGCAACCTTCTGCTCAATGCTGTAGTTCTGTTACAAGAGTAATTTTGCCTTGCTCTTATTACTTGGGCGACAAAAAAAGGCCCTTATTGCATCGTCGATTTCACGCCAGACGTAATATCAGAGCATTCATCCTCTATTCAATACCTAGCACAAAGTTAAAGAAGCGTTAAACACTGGGGTCTGAAATCAACAGGCGTGTTTCTCAAATAAAGATTACAGTGGCTTTATGGAACACAGTTCTTATTGGCTGGATTACTTTAATATACCACCGTTTCAAGGATGTAGTAATTCAGGTTTGGCTAGAATAGCAGAGATGAGATGTAAATGCTGATATTTGCGATCATGATCAAATTGACACAATCAATCTAGTGCAGATTTCGAAACTTCATTATCAAGAATCTGATTTTTAAGACTTTACTTATCTGCCTGCGTACATTATTTAACTTACAAGATGATAGTTACATGTACTCATTCGATCATTCAATCATAATTGTATAGGAAGACCTTGTTGACAATACATGTATATATGTATAGAATAGTCAGTCATAGGGCAAATAGAAATTATTGGAACAGAAGAGAGTGAAAGGACTCAAGATTGTGCCACCCTATTATCACTTGATGTGATTAACAGCGTATTACACAAGTATACAGTAGATGTTGGGGAAATAAAATTGCCCCTATTTGAATAAACACTCAGGTTAGTGGTAATTGGAGACAGGAATGTGTGTTTTTCAAAGGGTTCTTGAATAATTGCCCATTCTGAATCTTGTCTACCTATAAAACAAGTCTTTCACACGTCGGTAGTTAATGACCATTTAATCCCTGAGAAGGGCAGTCGTCTTTCAGCCATGATTTTATGGGCTATAATATATCAAATGACTCATTTCGTGGGTGCTCTCAAATAATCGCTTTCTCACTCACACACTGCTATTATATACCAGGGCAAAATAATCACCCACTGCTATCTCTGCAATATCTTGTGATAACAAAATAAGAAAATATCTTGTAATACTTGCACTCTAATCCTGTCAGAATTTACTGAGTGGTAGACAGTTTCTTATACTATATATACTATATAAATTTCATAACCTTTTGTGTTTTCTTACATTATTTAATCATTTTTCACTAACATACATACAATGATAAGTCATCTGCTTGCATTGTGGATTCTGCTGTTCGCTGTCACGTAAATGCGTTGGGTAGTCTATCACTTATAAAAAATAAATTAGCCTTGACACAAGCCGCGAAAATAAACTGTTGTGAAAGGTCTACATGGGCTTAGGTGCAATATATTGTCGGAGCTTACATTTATAGGACCACAGTAAATGATTTGTATGGTCAATTCCTCATATGTAAACATTATTTTCATGATTCAAGTGTTTGCCTGTTCTACTATACATCGAGGAAAAGTACTAATATGCTACTGGTATGATAAAAAATTTCATGTGCATGTAGAAATACGCAGCTCTTCTGTATATGTATGCACATTGTAAAGTATTACAAACATCAGTGGAATGTACATTTATTAGCTTGATTTCTATTCAATTGCTGCAGCCTGCTAGGAAATGAATGGTGTCAGAATGTAATATACAATTAGCAATTTTACGGGTGATACACGTGTTCTAGACATTTACTGAGAACCCATTTACATCCAATGTAAGTCATTTGATGACACTGGTGACAGCAAGGAAACTCGTGCGAGCAGCTCTGAGCACCAGCAGACGACTTTTTGCATAAGGCCATACCAAGTTTATTTACATTTATTGACATTTGTCTACTCATGTCAATATCGGATGCAAATCAGTGATAAAGAGAAATCACAACTGCATGATGATTTTGCATGATATAGTTGTAACGGTTTTCGTTCCGGCGTAAGGGAGCATGCGCACTCTTCCTAATAAGAGGAGTGCTAAGGGTTTCTAGGGTGTTTGTTTGTTCAGGAATTAATAGGGTGCTGTATGTGGTTGTCATGTTAATGCTTGCTTATTACTTTAATGTTAACTCATTTTTTGGATTAAAAATGTAGAAACCTGACACTATAAGGATTATGATTGGCAGTATGAGACGGAAACAAATGCACTGTCTTGATTGAGTACTGAAGTTATGAAACTATTTTGTGTTATTGATTCCCAGTCTAGGGCAATAGGGGCCAAGGGCATGTCTCATATTTACTTATTGGACTTGAACCCATGAACCCATGACCAAATCTACTATATCTAATCACCAAACACTTCGGGTAGGCGGATTAAGGATCACATCTCAAATGTCTATGCTTATACCCAAGTCCATCTCAATACAATATATCTATATGTATGGGTACTTTGCTATCTATAGTTGGGATTGTACTCCCCCCCCCCCCCACACACACACACACATTCACCACTACCTAACATCACCACTATCTAACTGTCTGTCAGTCTAAACGATATTTTGGTGTTTTATTTCAGCGGCTGCGTCGGTCCCTCCCTCCGAGCCTCATCCGGCGCATGTCGACCTCCACGTGGACGACCACGACCTCTGCAACTGGGCTGCCGACGCTCGAGCCGGAGCCGTGCCGCACGCGCTCGTCCAGCTTCAGACATTCGCGCGACAGCTCACCGGGCTCATCCCCGACCGGCTCGCGCAGCAACAGCCCCAGTCCAAGCTCACCGACTGCCGTGTCGCTCACGATACCAAAGTCACGGTCATTCTCTGTCGCACACGTGTTAGGACCGTCGTCATCGAATTCGACATCAGTGAAGCGCGGCTCGATGAGAGAGCGGCGCAGTTTGCAGCATGGTGCTGGCCTGGGTTCTGCGGCGGGCTCATCATCTGAGGCTCTGTTCAGTCCAATCAAGTCGCTTGGGGAAAAACTTTCGCCTCTTAATGCTGTTAACACAGGTAGTAACAATAATGCCACCACTATAAAAGGAGGAGTGGACTCTTCAGATGGGACAGCATCATCGTTCAAGGATATTAGTGCAGGATCAGTTGCTGACGCTTCTACACTAAAAGGTGGTGGATCAGGCGCCAAAGGCGATGTCTTGCCAGCTGGTCTTTCAAAAAGGCTGAATATAACATCAGACTATGAAAGCAATGACTCGCCAAGTAGTAGTGATCATAGTGATAATGTTTTGTTGCCTGAAGAGGGGTCGTTATTACATGGTGGCAGTGTCCTCTCTAAGGTAAGCTATTGGGATTAAAAATATTGATTTTTTTATGAGTGCAAACTGTAAATAAATATGCCCCAGCCAATATCTGCTCCATACACAGTCGACATTTCAAAACTCAAATGAGTGTCTATTTCTGAATAATGGATCTTGAAATTGGTCATTGTTCCATTTACGTTATTCACTGGGTTCGGCTAAATAGTACATCGATCTTGGTAAATCTAGGGTTATTTTAGACTTTATCCTAGCCTCCAATAAATGCTTAGCCAGTAAATAGGGTTGATATTTGTTTCAAGCGCCAGTCTAACAATATGTTAGTGACTGTTTCATAATCGCTGTCTTAATGTCCATTTCAGGAGCCAGTCGAAGTGGACCACATCGTACTCCATGAACCGGCTCTCAACCATCGACCTTCCATCTCCACAGACAGTGCTGATTTGCCAGCAGCAGATGACACAACGACAACTTCATGCTCAAACCTCCTCCCATCCTCATCCTCCTCTGCACCTACTCCTCAAATCTCCCTCACCACTAGTTCATCATCAGTACCTTCCAACAACAGCAGTGACACACTCACAGACTCATCGTCATCGAGAGATACTGTTCATACTGAAGTGGATACTACAGCCGGAAGGGAAGTAGTTGCGCAAAATAACAGTAGTGATACGACGACAAATGATCATTGTTCAACAACAACAGTTACAGGAGTAGACTTAGAGCTGGTGAACACGTTAGACTTGCTCGATATTAAGGCCCTCAATGATTGGGATTACCCTGTGTTTGATCTGGCTGCGGTGGCACCCTCTTCAATACTCAGCATGGTATGTATATGTGAAACGTTTATGCATTTCAATATGGATTGACCGTTTTCATGTAATATGATGTACATGCAAAATGATGTACATTACATAACATGAGGCATTACCTGATGATGTTTTGATCGGGTGATGTATCTTACACTGTATATTTTCCTTGTACTTCATTTCTTTTGGTGTTTAATTTGAAAAGGAATCTTTAGGAGCTCAAAAACGTTTATGAATAAAATCAAAATTTAGTTTTAAAACATAATTTCATTTTATCAAGAATACAGCTGAAAAAGAAAACTATACACAATAGATGATGAGACTTAGTGCTGTAGCCCAAATATATAGAATATTTAATACTTGCTTAAAGATACATCCATTACAAGGTGTAGGTGGCTTAAATGTACATACTACCAGGAATAAATTATTCCTGATACTACATAAGTCATATAACTAAATATGAGATCCTTCATACTACCTGGGAGACACCCAAAATGGTGTTTTTTGTTCTTCAATGTAACAAAATACTGTTACGTTTAAATATACATTTGTATTAATGCATATTTATAAATGAGACAGGCAATACCATTTTAATTTGTTTATAGCATTCTGGTTAATATTGTTTTAGGTGTCAAGGTTTTCAGAACACAATTTCAAAACTGTCAATCTCGCTTACCCTGAATTGATCTCAATAACCCTATTTGATAAGTGATATATGACTTGTTTACATATTTGTGGTACCATAACATACATAAGACAAATTTTATATAAAAATTACAGATCAATAATTTGATTAACTCAAGTCATTCTTCTTTCTTTTTTTTTCCTGTCATAAAATATACTCTGTTTTATGCAAGTGTGCCTGTTTCAATAAAAACTCTCATCATTAGAAATTAAGTACGCTATGTTGTAATCGGTTTTATGGTTATATTAGATTAATTCTCTTGACAATCTGGCAGATAAACAAAGCTTCAAATCAATATCTCGATAAGATTATATAGATTAGATAATATTTTGATTAGATTATAATAAATTAAATTCGTCAAACTTTAATAGTCTACCTTTTTTATTAGAGCAACTATGTGCTTCTTTATCATAATGATAAGCCTAATAGTTAAATAAAAATATTATGTCCAGTGTAAATTATTACTGCTGTGCTATTGTGTTCACATAAAAGTGATAGCTAGTGACCTACCGATGTAGCGCCGGGTTTCAAGAGATTATTTTTAGCTCACGTGTTATTCTATCATTCAGAAGATATATATATATATATATATATATATATATATATATATATATATATATATATATATATATATATATATATATATATATATATATTTTATAGTTTATATAATTCAACACATAAGAACACTAACATCTTGTTAGGGACACAAAAACAGTATATTTACGTTTGCTACGCCCCTGAAACGTAGAAAAAGTAAATATACAGTTTTTGTGTCCCTATCAAGAGTGTTCTAATATGTATTTTTCTATTGAACTGTTAACATGAAAGCAATGAAGCGACGACGCCCAGGTAATTTTTTCTCTCAGTGAGCCGAAGAATCGCCTGTGCTAAAAGTGATGTTGCTTTGTCTCCTATATGTGAATACTCAAATTCAAATTATATAGGATCTGAAAAATCTCTTGTTGCCTCGTACTGTAGCCATATCACATCCTTGCTTACGATATTGCTTACTACTTACATGTGAACGGAGACGAAGACTGGAAATACAAAATTTCATATTATTTTCCTTTTTTATCTGAGCATTTGCCAGGATTTAATGTTCAAAGAATATCTACTATCATGTGCAAAAGTTTATTATTTTGTCCAGTATTTATTCCATACCTATATACCAATCTAATCAATACACTTTAATTACCTGGGGAGTAAATCTAATCTCATTGTTTGAAAAAATTAATCCTAGCTTCATTCTAAAACATTTTTTTACATGTCAAATGGTATTTTCCAACACGCAGAAATATTTGTTATGAGTAGTTATCTAGATCTTTCAGAAGAAGGTGATAAACTAGAATACTATCATTGTCAAGATCAAACAAGTGTACAATAGTCAATCAATCAGTTTTGAGCACACTGTTACCTGATAACTTCTAAGATATACTAAAAGGTCAAAAGCTACAATATGAGTTATGTCATGAAATAATTATTGTTAACAAACTAGTATTGATTACGTATTAAATCATCAATTTGTCAAATTCTATCACAATGCATAAACACCAACAGGCCAGGGAATAACATATATGTTAATTTGAATAGTATCAAAGCAAATATAAACTCAGGTAATTTTTTGTAGGGTATTACTAAGCTTGGTATGAAGAATAATATTTCAATTTTAAACCACTTGGTTTCTTTGTAAAAAATGCATGCCAATTACTTGACATAAATTGTAGCATTGCTAGATGCTTGGGAAGACCGTGGGTGAAATAAGAATGAATGAATGAAATGAATCCTGGAAATTTATCACTTGTTTTTTCATGAAGAAACCAACGAAACAAATTTGAAAGGAAAAAATGTACTGACGTTGCATTTATTTCATGTAGCACTTCAAAAAGAAAATCATGAATAAGATAGTGACTATATTTTTAGGTTGGGGTATTCGTCTTTTTTATTGCACTCTTCTGCATTAAATGTTTTGCAGTTTATTCTTGGAATCTATCTATTATACATTCTTCTTAAATGTCTATGGTATGACCATAGTATTTACATTTATAGTTACACAAGGCATTTATTTCCATATGTGATTTGTACTGTTTTGCGGAAAAAAGATACCTCCCGTACATTGTATGTAAAATACTAAAGGAACCCATTAGATGTCTAGACAAATAGTAATCTCAAATTTACTACAGGTATTAGTATGAAAAATTGTATAGCTAAAATTTATAATTTTTTCATTAAAAGTACAAACATACATGAGATATTTTCATCTCGCAATTTACAGAACTTTTATCAGTGCATTTTTTGTGTTATATATTGAAGGAACAGCTGTGCAATATATTGACTAGTAGTACACAATTTAGATGCTGTTTTTATAATTGCATATTCATCAGCATTGGATATTTCATAGATCAGCTTTGTATATTTTACAGTTTGTTTGTTTTTTGTCTTTTTCAGGTTGTGTACAGATTATTTGAAGAGACGGGACTCTTCGACACATTCCGAATTCCCCTTCCAGAGTTTCTCTATTATTTTCATGCATTAGAGCTTGGTTACCAAAATAAGCCATGTAAGTATGATTTATGATGCCTATCCATGATCTTTGAACATTTTACCTGTAATTACCCGGTACTAATTTTCTCATTTCCTTCTTAGAAAACAGGTCATCCCATCAAATGTCTTTAAAATCGCACATATTGCATTGAAAAAGAGCAAATATCAAGGAACACATAAAAATATGATATATATTCCAGAAAATTTTAGTTTTTCAAGGATTCTTACTATTCACGGTGTTCAATCAATCTCCAGTTTTTGTGAGTTATAAGCAGATTTTGTAAGGAAAATGTTTACTTTTGAAATCGGCCGTTTGGATTTTCCACTGTAAATGGCCTAAAAACCATTTCTGAGCACAATTTTTGCCGTCCATGCACTATAAGAATACTTCTAGAACATACTGATGTGATTCATTTCAACTCACATGGGCTGGTTTCTGCTGCTAAGTCTGCAACACATGTCCACCCACCTTCAAAATTGAGGTCATCTGATAGAAAACAACGAATATAGTGGCTGTAAAGACGTAATTCAGGCAAAATATGAATGAGAATGTATCTCAAACTTGATACAAAACAGATTACACTAATCCCATGCTTTTTAAAACCACATAACTGGCCAAAAGTACAAAATGATTTTCAACTCCTCACGAAAACTGTTGATTGTACATTTCTGTAGATTTGGAGACTTTACACAATATAGAAGTTAATAATATAGATGCAATGCATAAGGTAGTTTTCAGTCAACTATAAGCTACATGCCTGACCCAACTTAGGGCTTAACAAAGCAATATATTAAAGGCAAAATATCACTCATTTTCGGATAGTGGACAGCCATGTAGAACGAGGGTCTTCAACTATTGCAGACTTAGCAGCAGAAACCAGCCCATGTGAGTGGAAATAAATCGCATCAGTATGTGGCAGAAGTATTCTTATAGTGCATGGATGACAAAAATTGTGCTCAGAAATGATTTTTAGCCCGTTTACAGTTGAAAATCCAAACCTCCAATTTCAAAAGTAAACAGTTTCCTCACAAAAACTCTTGATTTCCTCACAAAATCTGCTTATAACTCACAAAAACTGGAGATTGATTGAACACCGTGCTATTAACCCCTAATGCTAGCTATATGATTCTAGAATAGTATTTAATGACGTTCATATGCTCCCATATTACAAAAATGGACATTACCACGTACATTTTATGACATAATCAATAATATTCAGTACATTACCAATAAGCTGGTTGTGATAATGCTTGGCCCTGTGGTACGCTGCCAACCCTGGCCATCATGGATCATATTCCCAAGCATAAGAATACGCGCTACACATGTACATGTGATTACTTTTTTTGAAAAGTCACAATAGAACTTCTTCCTAGAACATGCTAGTTTTTTTTCAAAATGATTATTATTTATGAATTATTATTATATTGATGTTATTCTGTGGGCCTTTTATGTTTATCAATGATAGAAAATTTGAAACATATATTTGTCAAACTTCATGATATGATGCTGAACACTGGTTAACTACGATGTGAGCTCACAACTCAATATTTCATGTGTATCTATTTGAATACTCTACCCAAGTCCATAAACGTAAACATTGAAAAATCTAAAAGATACCTTAAACATTCACGGAAGGGCCCAACCTCAATGAAAGACTCCTACCCAAAATTAGATCATATCAAATAGCAGCATTATTGGAATGTTATTGTAATACCTGCTCACATATAAGCCCAACCCCAAACGTAACCATGTGCCAAATTTGCCTGTAGGCTTTTACGTGAACATGTGTGCTTTCAGACCACAACCGAATCCATGCGACAGACGTGCTCCATGGCGTGTACTACCTGACAACTCAGCCCATACCTGGCTTTACTCAGTGCAATCCCGCAGGCGACCCCTTCCAGAAAGCTTCCTCTTGTGAAGCAGGTAATTTGATCTGTCTAATTAGACATATCACTGCTATACATGATGTAAATCCATTGCCGTAGGTATTGTACACATTGCAAAGTGGCACTGCTATGTTTTTCTTACAAAGAACGAGAGCCTTTTTATTTTTGTATGAAGAGAGATGTTATTTTTTGTGTGTTTCTTAATTGTTGTTTAACCATGTAGTTCAAAACACCCTGGAAGTGTAACAGTAAATGATGCAAAGTTGTAGTTTTATTGCCATAAGTTTTATGCTCATCATAAAGTGCGAAGCCTTGTTTGTTCTTTCTACAATTTAAGAAATGAATGAAACGGCTTGGCTTGTCTGAGTATTTTTTAATCATTGTTTTAGTATGCTATTCAATACTCTGGTAGGATGAAAACAGACACATGGGAAAGTAAAGAAATTTTTTAATGAAATGAAGCTTGAAAAACACATTTTAGTTTGAGCAATAGTAGCTATTTAGGTGTATTGGAAGGTAGACTTTTTGCAAAAGCTGGTGTTTAATAACTTGATTTAATCATGATTGACAATTCACTACAAAGCAGTTCAGTCAGATCCTATCATTCCAATTTAACTTTGCAATTATGGATTTGAAATGTAAATTTTGATACGAGTTTTATAGTCGACTATCCATACAATCAGTCAATTATACATATAAAGCACCAGGCCATTGGCATTCTGGTCACATCATGTCGTTTCTCTCATATATTTGGGGAGCATACAGAACATTGCTGCTCACCGTATGAATTAATTAGACAAATTACTTTTGCACAGCAGACCTGTACATATTAAATGTGTTGGTGCTACAGAGTGCTTTGCAACTGGTTAGGGATGAGTTTTCTTAACTACCAGTTCCATTCGGTACTCAAATCCACAGCCTTTTTGGTCACGAATCCCATTCTCTATTGGCTTTGCCATGAAAGCATTTAGATTTCAGACAATCACTAGCATGGACAATGATAGTTGTTACCAGTGTCTAAAAATCACCGATACAGATATGTCTCTCATCATGTTTTGCTTTTATTTGCATGAAATTAAAAGTGAAGGCTGAGGCTGAGTACTCCTTTCTTGAGAAAAAAATGCATCCTAGCACAAGCCTCATAACTGTTAGTGATGGGCGTTGGCCCTTCTTTATGATAACAAAAGGATTAGAGTGAGCTTCAATTAAAACATTAAAAAGTTCATTTATGTTCCAATCAACATTGGGAAGAGATTACTATCAATGATGAAAGACATATGCTCGTTATTCATCTGTACAAGTCGCTATCAATTGGCGTATGAGATAAGGAGATGTAACTGCAATTTGTGAGCAAGGTGGTGCTAGTAAGTGAGCATTGTATGAGGGAGGAACGAATGAGGCCAACAACAGGATGGCCGTGACACTGGTATCACTCATACCTTCTGCGCATGGCTTCCTAATTAGTGTATGCGGATTGCAGGATATTCTAATTAATGTATTGAGTGTCATCTTTTCTGCTGCATGTGAATGAACGGATCTAATGAATTATCATGAAATCTGACTGCTACTGTAATATTGACAATGACATGCTATTTTGTTCCAACAATGGATATTATGTTCCTGTCACACATATGAGAAATTCAAAAGAAAGTCACCTGTATGGGTTCTGGAATAGACGTGCCCTATGTCCCTTTAAAAAATGTTTCAAAAGGTTCACTTCCAGCATATTGTTATGCTCTTCATTTCGAAGAACGTGCATGTTTTCCATGTCTATCAATAAGGATTTTCAGATCCTGTGGGTGCCTTCTGTTACTTGGTGACACTCTAAGTACTTGTGGTTGAAGTAACCATGCATCATGTATGCACATTAGGACAGCTTTTGGGCAAGTGCTGTTGGCTGTCCTAACCAATCGTCACTTACTGCTTGTTACTAGAAGAAAGGTGTGTGAAGAAGCGTAATTTTGCATGCCAGTGAAATGTTGGTCCATGCCACGGTCAACTTTGTGAATACTGATAGGAATTGAGTGCCTCTATATAATGGAAATATGTGATGCCAACCCTCTCTTTGAGAACAATTATAGTCTCTAGCTTAAAGAGCTTCACTTGTCCTGCCTAGAATCCTCTCTCCGTTTGGTCATGTGGAGAGATGCAAAACCAATGCAGAAACCTGTGCTGGTGTGGAAACATGACCATTGATGTGAATGATCATGATGCATGGCTTTCACACATGAACCAAAACGTCATCTGTTTGAGCCCTCCTTTAGGAAACAAAGACGTTAAATAGGATTTGATTTATTGATTGAAGTGTGTTGACAAGTTAAGAATAGCTTAAACTCAGCTGCGTCAGTTTGTTGCTTTATGGCAGGTAGAGTCCTCATTCAATAATATAGAACACATTTTGATTTCATCATTCTCTGTCCAATAAGGTGCACACCATGCATTGTCAGATTCAAAGCTCTCAGCATTGGTATGAATTTACATGTTTGTAAAACCCTATTTTGTTGACCTATTTTCACCGATTTGCTCTACAAAATGCCTGGAAGTATTCTGATTTGATTTTGGCAAGAATGATTTTTCTCTGGACCACGAGGTCCTCTAAAGCCATCGTCTAGAATACAATAAATATAATTTGTTATTGTTAAATGTAATTGATGTCACAGTGATGACATTAGAGCAGCTAATAAATTAGAATCTTTTTTACGTGTCATCATCCATATTCAACTTCAAAGCAAGTCATATTACTTCGATGTGATAACCTATATGTAAACACAATAAATGTCAACTGCTGATTTTTCTTTCTATTTGAAATTTTTGTTACACAGCTAAACCTTTGTGTGGTAACATGTTTATTTTGAGAAATGTATGAATGGCCATGAATGTACCAATGTATGTGCATGAAATGGGTCCATACTGTCTTTATATCTTCTTACATGAGAATGCACCCCGAGCACAATTCATTGAAATTAATGTTAGTAGAATGAGGGTATTACTATTATTAGTAGACTGACAAATTGTGACCATCAACTAATGCTATAAATATTTACAAAAAATAAGAAAAGTGATGGTGTAAATATTTCTTGATTATCTTGCTCGTACTTCTGTCCAAGAGGTGATTATATTTGATTGGTCTCGTTGATGCTGAGTCAAGGTCTTTATTGAATATATTTTAGACATTTAGACTTTTTTATTTGGTAGTTACTAAGATAGTCATTGGCCTGTAAATGCCATGAATAATGATCTTTATTAGTTCATAACTGTTTAAGGGATTGGAATCAGTTTACCGGTAGCTTATTTTGCCACCAAGAACTTTGAAATTAAATGAAATAAGAAAATGACAATCCTTCCAAGTATCAGGTATTTGTTTCCCAGTTACATGCATGTCATCTCATGCGCTCTGTTTATTAGGTGAACCAGAGATCTAGAAATGTAATCAACGGAACAAAAATAGTGTAAACAATATGTTTGAGATGAAGAATGAAATCTATAAAAAGAATTACCATCCTGAAATGTACAAAAAACAATTTACCCATCGTCATATCTCACGACTATATACGCAGTATATAGCCGTGATACCACCTTATCCAATTCTGTGGAACTTACGCTCAGAAACCGACCAATCAGAAGGCCCACTGCCAAAATGTCCACCGGGGGAATTCAAACGCCAAACGTACTTGCTATATAAATAAGATGAAACCGAGTATTGATTTTGTCTTTGACGTAAGTCTAACCGAAAATAATTTTTCCACATAAAAGCTATAACTGGGCCCACGGGTTGGTATGAACAAGGACTTTACGGCAGTGTGAGTGATCAAGCCTTGAAAACCGACGATGCAATTTACCATCCTTTGTGTGTTACATTGTATACCAATTGCTTAACTTAATTATCTGGGCTCTGCCTTTCGAATGACCTAGAGTAATATCATTAACAAAATTGACATTTTATTTTACACTTTTAGAATGATATGTGTATGTTTGTTTAGTAATTTTTACAGTATGCAACCATGATCTGATCTCTGTGTTTTCTGGTGACCTACAGAACTGGCACCAGCAGAATGCACATTTACATGTACATACAATTTCAAATACAATCATCTGTATATCCTTTATCCAAATAATTCCATAAACCGCATGTACTTGCATATTTCCATTTCTTTCCGACACCCGTACTTATCACCCTTTATTTCAACATGAGGGTGGATGATCACAACACACTCGGCATTCGTTGCATACTACCATTGTGGTTGTTAAACCATAGTAACCACGCCGTTAGTATGCAACTAACGAAAGCATGTGTTTTGATTAATATTATTATCATAAAATATAGCTCAATTGAATTATACTCATAGGAATATAGGTTTACAATATACAACTTATGGTCCTCAGTCGTTCAGTGGTTAGAGCATACAAGCTGAAAACGTGATTTGGCTGCATTGCAAGTTCGCGCCCCGGCCATGGCAGACTCTTGTTGCCAAGAATGTTAATATAAGTCGTACGTCTGCTACTGAGTTGCTGATCTCCACCGAGCGTGTCACCACAGTACAGTGTTACTACTAGATGGTGGCAACGCCAACCTTGAGGTTCGGAACTTTTGTTAAAAGGCGTGTCCCGTGTAGAGGACAGTCATCCTTCTGCAAGTAAAAGGACTCACCTAGTTTGAAAACAATAGCTAATGTGATCCCTCCACACACCCTTGGCACAGTTGGTTACCTAACCTGCCAAACAAACAAGGACCACATATATATGTACGCTTTCATGCGGTATCCTAGGAACATTAGTTCCTGAAGAATATCAAATCAAATCACTTCAACCTAAAGTGATTGATAAGTTGTTGATTAATTATTTGGTTGTAGGTAGCCACAACGTTCTACATGTTATTTCGAGAATATCTTTTATAACAGATTGCTTACTTTTTTCAATGTAATGAACATTGGCATGCGACTTTTATAGTGCTTGCATTACATAATGTCCTGTCTTTCAGATGAGGTGGAGAAATGTCATGCACGCAACACAAGCTTCCTGGCTGAAGAGACGTATGGCATCATGGGGGGAAACTTCCCGCCTCTTGAGCTCATGGCCATGTTTGCTGCCGCAGCAATGCACGATTACGACCATCCAGGCAGAACCAACGCGTTTCTCGTAGCAACCAATGCTCCACTGGTAAGAGATCATACATGTTTATCTAATACTTTTTTTCAGACTGCATGCTTTATTTTGAAAATTTACAGTTGTATACTGTAGGAATTGACCACGAGATTGGAGTGTCAATTTTCCCATTGACATGACAATCGAGTGGTCAAATACCATTCTATCATGACTAAAATCCACACTAAACGAGTGTCTGATTCGTTTTTATTTTAAAATAAATCATATCATAATGTTCTCATTGCAAGTCAATTTGTCCACCAGCGTGCTCAATTATGCGATTGACTGCATGCGCGGAGACCACTACTACGGCACTAGTCTAAACTTTTGACCATGCGACGTCAGCGGCTGTATTGAAAATGTGACGGTACTAGACTAGACTAGTGCCGTAGTAGTGGTCTCCGCGCGTGCAGTCAATCGCATAATTGAGCACGCTGGTTGACCAATCAGCGTTGGTTATTGGCGGTGATTTTTGCACGGAATGATAGAATGTGTGATGTATCGAATAAAACAATGACTATGAACACTGTGGGAGAATGAATTGATTTTATCTTATCACAACCCATCCTCCATTGACAAGAGTCTAAAAAGGGCAAGCACAACCAGGGGTGTGCCGGTGAGAATTCAATTACATCTATCGCCATGAATACACACAGAAAAGCAGTAAACCAATCTGATGTGATTTTTAAGGGGTGGGGGCTGTAAGGGCGAATGATCCTACCAACATGACCAATATAGCCCGGGATATGTCTGTATAATGCTGCAAATTGCAAATGTCAACAACGGTTGTTTGTAGCGCACAGTACTGACTGACTAAACAACGTAATAAATCGTATCATTTCATAATAAAGTTATAGCCATGGTGGTTTTCTTCAATCACTGAAACTACGTCACCATAGATTCTTCAGATACTTACGACACTTAGAACACTTATGATTGACAAACCAGAAAAAATATAAAGAACAGAATAATTTCTGCTACTCTTGCACATTGGCGTCCATCTTTTGTCTTTTACTTACATGAATATTCGGATTTGTTCAGGTGTTTCGGGCCCTACAATAAACGACAGTGATTCTGAAAGCTGTGGACAATATTAAGACACCCATTTAAAAGCAAAATGGCCAGTTTGGGCATCGAGTTATGCAAGTTCTTTTTTACGAGAACCTCTGTAAAATACGTACTTTAACCGTAACAAAGAGAAACTACGTAAGTTTAAGGGAGGCAAGAAGAAAACCATAACTTGCGAAAGCAACAAAAGGTTTTTTCTTTTGTAAAATCTATCACAATGAAAAGAAATTGTAACATAATTCTTTATATTTCGCTGTTTTTTTTTGTTTTTTTGACAGAGTCAGTACTAAATAATTATGCTTATAGTTCTGTGATGTGGAATCAATTGAATGTTAAAAATGATTGGGAACCAAATTTGGGATCAATTATCTTGGTAATTGGTGTAATGTTAAATAATTCTGGAGTGAGACTTAGGTTTGCTTTTGTCTAAGTATGTGTCCCCAAGAAATAGGTTCACTGTATGAAAACACATATAGCTATAGCCTTGTAAATTGGATATGTTGAATTAGAACACAAGAATATCTAAGGTTTTAATTTTCATGAACTGTGGCCCAAATTTGAGAAAGGTATTATACAATTTCAAATGCTTCCTACAAAAAAGTTCATGCAATTAATTTTAATATTATTTGGGTTTTTTTCATTCTAATTTTATACATGTTTAGGTTTAAAACAATGCTATTTCCATTGTCTGTCATGTTTTAGTAAATCTGATTATGATCTAAAAGAAAGTAAAATCAAAATGAAAAGCATCCTCCCCAAATGATCTTCCCCACTTTCCATCCATATGATTACGCTAGCACCTTTTACTGCTAAATTTTACTCAAATAATATCCAGATCGACAGCAGCCCCTGTAGCAATCTCATACATAATCTTAGCCTACGCGCCAAAGGTTGTGCTTCTAAATTAAATTGAAAGTTGAAAGAATGTAAAAAAAAACCAACTACGACGCCGGTGAAATTCTGAGTAGCCTTTGACGTCATTCCTTTATAACACTTGAGTGGATCAGTAAGGTAGATAAAATGAATAGAGAAAGCGACACAAGATGCATCTGGATTAGAGCAACGTGCTTTGTGCTCATTGAGAACTTTTCATGTAGAATTAGCTGGCTTTGTAGGACATTTATTATCAATACAAGGTGAATTCTTGAATATATTGTTGAGAACAGTATAAAGTTTAAAATTAAACCTGTTCCATTCAGTTTTATGGAGCCACTGATGGCATATTATATGTACACAATGTAAGCTATTTTCTTTGCTTTTATATATGTTAAAAAGGCAAAACACCTAGTCTTTTCACTTTTTTGTATGCGTAGAACAAGTCATTTGCGAATGAAGTGCTGAAAGGCATGACTGAAATGACTTTTACATTTGCTATTCATGATGGTAAGACACAATGGATCACCTTTGTTGCAAATTTTTCAAAGCTGTTTAAAAGATAAGCTTTTGGAAAGAAAAACATGTTAAGGTAAATTTTTTCTGGGAACATTTTAATCACAATGAGTAGGTGGGTAAATTCATCCCTATTTGGTTGGCACATTGCCATTGATGCAGGTTATGCAGACTGACAAAAAGCAGTAAATACGTTGCAAGTTCTGTATCCTCATCCTGAAAAAGGATAAAATGAATGACATATATTCCAATGACTTTTTATAGGCGTAGTCCTGATAGCATTCAATAAGAGCATGATAGTAACAAGAATTTTCAATTTACATTTCATTTTTTTGATATAGATAGCTTAGAAGTGAAGGTTTTTTCTAAATTGTCCATGTGCCAACTTGAGAAACCAGGTTATGCAATTAAAACCTCCTATCGGCCTGGGGCTTTTTAAAATAAAATTTCTATTGGCATTGCAGTCTAGAATAAACCTGATATAAGCTTAATTTACCGCAAATGTTAAGGTTGAATATATTATCTTCCAGGCAATTCTATATAACGACCGGTCGGTTCTGGAGTGTCACCACGCAGCGTCTGCATGGAGACTGTTTCTCTCACAACCACAATTCAACTGGCTACAGGTACATGCATATACTCTTCACTCTTGAATAAGCGTACATGTACAGGTATTTATTTAAAAAAAATACAACCCTGTACGACCTTATTCCAACCTGTACGTTTATTAAAATTTCAGTTGTTTAACCAACGTGTACGCTTATTTCAGTCTGCTACGTACCATGGGTAAAGCTGATGCATATGCCATTCAAACCATGTCACTTACAATATTATCCATTTCCCAAGAGATTTTGAAACATAGCTTACCGTTTCGGGCGTCATATTTGGTATAGACTCATCAAAGGCACCACACACACACAACGTTTTGACAATATTGAGCCAAATAGACCTTCTTTGACCTTCTATAAAAACTTAAATTTGATATGACAACTTATGTCAACTATACTGTTGTAACGAGAATCCTTTTGCTAATCAGGGCCATTCAAATGTGTTGGAAAATCTGAGTGGAAAATATCAAAATATTTTAGAAAAGATTCTGATAAATACAAGTTTATTTAAAGGCATTAAAAGGCATCAAAAATGGAAAAAAATGAAAGGCATTAAAAGATTACATAAAATGTATTGACTATTTCCTTTAATGATAACAAATCATTTCATTGTTAAAGCATTTTATTATAATTGGTAATGCTCTTAATGAAGGTGCATATACTAGTGCTAGCATTCAATATTTATTGCCACCCTGTTCTGTTATTCCAGTGTGTACTCTTTATTAATTTTTCGGTAAAATGCGACCCTGTACTGTTATTCCAACGTGTACTCTTATTTATTTTTCCGTAAATTGCCACCCTGTACTCTTATTCCAGCCTGTACCGCTATTCAAGAGTGAAGAGTACATGATATTTTCTATGCATTCATTGATCGATTCTATGATTTCTAGGATCATGCTTCAATCCTTGGCTGGTAGCTAGTGCTGTCATTTATCTCTACAATTAGTCTAGTATAAAGCATAATATAAGCTAAAATTTACTAAGATCACTGTCTGTATTGCCAGCGTGTATAAGATGATAGATGTCCTCGCCGGCAAACCGACACTTTACTAAATTATGTAGGTGTCAGTTTGGAAATGCTTGTCAGTTTGCTGGCGTGCACTTCTATATAGTATAGTTTTTTATTGTAAATCTTTCAGATCATTTTAGGCTATTCCAATTTCAATAGTAGCACCATTTAGAATTAGGCATTATTCATTATAAGTTAAATCTTGCCATGTTGTGTCACTTACTTAGGCTCTAAAAAAGCTAGTCTCTAACAGACCCAGCATAAATATTTACTTGGAAATTGTAACAAGATTTATCTCTGAGCTAATTAAAAAGAATGTTTGTGTTGCATTTACAAATCCTGTGCTGGTGGTGAAGCTAAGCAGTGAGTAATTAATGAAAATGTCACATTGTGTATCTTTTTTTTCTGAACAACCACATGTATTCTCACTATAAAGCTCTGAAATATTATATATGTTCGTTAAAGGCATATTCCGTCCAGGTTTCTATAATCTTTGCCTGAAGACATTGATGAGCACTGTGATGAATATGAAACTGACATTTTGTCGTTTGCTCAATGCTTAATCTAGTAAAGCAAAAATTTATAACAAAAGCTTTCCACTTATTATACTTAAATGAAATTCTACTTACATGTATGTTAAGTCTCGCCTAATGTTGTAAAACTCTTTATAGGTAAGACAAACAAATAAATACAAATATCTACTTTGGTAACCGGTTAAAAATGGTACTGGAGTAGCTTGCTCTCCATGATCAATAAGCTCATGAACCTCCAATATGATCCTCAGCTAAAATAACGAAATAAGAAATGAACCCAAGAGATTTCATATTTTGAAAGAAATAATTATGAAAAGTTAAAAAAAATACTGTTTTGACATTGTCTCTTCTTCTTACTTCTGACTTGCATGATAATCATTTCAATTTTCATTTATAGGGTCTTGACAAAGGAGAATTTAAACGGTTTCGCTTTTTGGTAATAGAAGCGATTCTAGCAACTGATCTCAAACGTCATTTTGAACTTCTTGCTGAATTCAATGCAAAGGTAATAAATTTATGTAGTACATCAACTTTTGTTTGTGCAAATTATTTTTATTGGGAGTAATCATTCTTACTTGTACTGACATTGATTTTTTTTTAAACTCTCTATTGCACCTTTATTTGAAATTTATTTATGATTTATATTTAGGTTCAGTTTTACAAATAAGAAAATAGACATTTCCTTTGTCATATGCATATGGGAAGACCTATTATAGAACTAGTGAAATCAGCATTTCTTGCATGACATTTTGTGTTAACAATGAAGTTACTGGGATCTAAGTGTGACATTCACCTCTCTTAAACCACTTTGCCGGATTGCTTGGCAAGGAATACAAATGGGGACTTCACAAAGCCATTGAACATACATTGTGGTTCTTTTATTTGGGAGAATAGTAAGGTCTAAGACACAAATGAAATATATCCATGGACAGGGGTCACAATCCGGCATATGTGAGTGACTCCTGATCCATCTTATCTCCATTTTACACAATGTGATATTTTATGATTTTTAAATAAAGATAATTTAAGATTATTGGTAAGAAATTGATAGTCTGACGTGTCTAATTAATAGAATTTCACACTATAGTAATATGTAAGCAAACTTCAAGCAATTGATATAGCTTGGCGAAACAGTATATAAGTGTCTTTTTCTGTCTTTTTGTCTTTTCGTAGTTTATATGCAGATGATCTATTCTTCTTCGGAACAGGAGCATTAGAAAGGTGGAGACAATGTTATTGTCATGCAATTGAAATACATCAACAATAAAATATTGATTATACCACTATAAGGTGAAACACCTGTCAATGCTGTATGCTGATTGATGGAGAGCAAAAAACAGAGGGAGTATATTCTTCCATATACGACACCTAATCCGGGTACCTTTTTAATGACAATAAAATCCGCCATTTTGAAGCATCTCAATTCAAATAACTAAGACACTATATTTATGTTGTCGATAAATTTAAACTGAACTGTGAACTGTGTTTTTTAAATTCCTCCTCTTTATCAGGAGAACCCTTGTGACTTGCATCCGAATTTATTCCGTCCCGAATCCATGGGCCTCCTTTCGAAGGTTCATTCAGACTTGCATCAGAATTTATTTTGTCCCCGAACCCATGGGCCTCCTTTCGAAGGTTCATTCATGAATGCACAAGGTACAGGGGTTTGTTTGGCAGGTTGGGTAACCAACTGAGCCAAGGGTGTAATGGAGGGATCACACTAGCTATAGTTTTCAAACTAGGCGAGTTCTTTTACGTGCAGAGGGATGACTGTCCTCTACACAGGACACGCGTTCCGAACCTAATTATAAACCCAATACCGCAAATTCATAATACAAAGTGACATAAATATCTAAATTTGGATTAGTTTTAGTACTTATTAATATTGAAAACCGATCGTATTTAGCGAAGCACAGTGTTAGACTAGTATAAAGTACTACTGCTATAGTGATAGGTACGTATGGCACTGGATAGCGGCGCATTTAAGTTTTAAATGACATTTTATGGTTTGTCGTGGTATAATGATAATATGCCATGTTTAGTAGTGGTATATCTGTTAATTCACGGCCCGAATTTGTGCAATATTCCTCTTGCAAGCTCGGGGAATATTGCACAAATTTGGGCAGTGAATTTACAGATATACGACTACTAAACATGGTATATTTCTTCAATACATGAAAGCAAAGGCTTCTGAATCAAGTACATATACACAAGTACGCTCCACATTCTTATCTTTGATGAATTTTGATAATACATTATATTATATATTATTATTATATTATCCATTATAATCAGTATAGATAGTTTTTTGTGTAGGTTCAGTTTGCAGATAAGATTAGATAAGATTAGATAACCATTACAGTGCGTTGGACTGGCTTATGGCTGCCTGTAATTTTTCTCTCCTCATGTCTCCATCGTTTGCCATCTCAATCTTAGTTCCATCCCATCAAGTGATCCCAGATCATGCTCTTCCAATATTTTCTGGGTCTCCCTTTTCCATCCAAATTGATTATGACAGGTTGGAATTATTACTCATGTTGAGGGTCTAGCCTGTCTAATCATTCTATCTTGAAGCCATCACCTTCATTTTTTAAGTCAATTATTATGATTGTGTTTGCTACAGGTTAATGATGAAGATGCCCCAGGCATTGACTGGATGAGTGAAACAGACAGACTCATGGTGGCCAACATGGTCATCAAGATGGCGGACATTAACGGCCCATGCAAGCGAAAAGATCTGCACGTCAGATGGACAGAAAGCATCAGTGAAGAATTTTACGAACAGGTAAATTTCTCTTTGTTTTTATTTGTCTTTGTCTTCTCTGTCTCATATCTTTATATTGTTAAGACATTTTGTTAATTGTGTCATACAAGTCTAACTACGTAACTATGATGCAGGAGTTTGATTTGTTATGTAATTGGATTGTAAACAGCTAACCTTTGGTAGGTTTCAACTGATCATCTGCTGACATCCAGTCAACTGTTATCATGTAGTTGTGGTGTGATGATGTTAGCGTTTATATTTGGATGGTTGTGAATTATGGCAGATGCTATCAATTCGAAACACTCCTCCACTGTCATTCAACCCTACACAACTGACTCAAATTTATTGCATTGTTTTGCACCATTCAGGGTGATGAAAAGGCTAGTTTGGCTCTCTTGATCTCTCTGTACATGATTGTAAAATTAATATATAATTACTGACCTTGCTTCGAAAGCGGCGCCCCCGTAGTGAATCTCGAATTTCGGACATTTTTTACCCACCAGTGCCGTTTTGCGCTTCAAACCTAGACGCGTTCCCTGCCTTACTACTATTTCAATGTTCCCATAATCACTGTGCGTTTCAATCTCTCTTAATTTACGAGAAAACTGCTTCATAAATGTCGAGTCGACAACGGGTTGCGCCGCCATAGCCGCTTATTTCCGGGTGTCTGCGTGGCGTTCGTAAAAACGACTGTCCCGATAATAGTACATAACGTCCCCGCCTACTCGACACGAAACCAAAACCGCACCGACTGTTGACATTAATCGTCGTGCTGTTATAAATTGATGGACTATCCATTTGCGTCCGTAGGACGCGGGCCTGCTAGTGAACAATAACAATGCAATGAGATGATACCTTTTTATGGATTGTGTTGTTTTATGCCACGAATCTGTTTTGCCTACTTATAACAACAATATCTAAACTTAACCTCTAGTACTTATCATCTGCTAGGGTGATGATGTCGCTAGTCTGTATGTCATGATCTCTCTACATGGACCAGAACAATTGAAACACAGCTGAAAGACTCATTTATCCTTGGGCATTTATCTTGAAAGCTACAAAATAATTAATACGGTGATGGGAATTTGGAAAGACAGTTTGAAAAATGCCTATACCTTATTAAATCTAAACATTCGCTATTGCTTTACATCAGGGTGATGAAGAAGCTAGTCTGGGCCTTCCGATTTCTCCATACATGGACCGCAACAACCCGCAGCTGGCCAAACTGCAAGAGTCATTCATCAACCATCTGGTGGCGCCGCTGTGTAATGCTCTCGGTGCTGCAGGATTGTTGCCAGGGACGTGGGTAGAAGATGATGAAAACACGTCAGGTAGATTTGCTTATTGTGATACTTGCAAGTTCACAGTGGGACGGCTTAAAGCATGTGTTACCTGATAGTATGGATTCATAGCACCATAGTGCCCCAAAAAATAATATTTCATGTACGTTTTGCAAAACATAAATGTTTGGCTATTGACAAGAAGAATTTAGTGACCCAATCTAAGCTTCAAATCAGTCAGGGCAACAGGGGTGTCCATAGTAGCTAGCCCATAGCAACCTGCCCAACTCTGTCCAGCAACATGTCAAAGTTACAGTACATCTTTGTCAATACAATGTTAATGCCCTCAAGTGGAGAGTCAATGTATAAATGTCCACTGTTTATATTTCAGGGGAGTCTGACCAAGGTACAAGCACAGGGAAAGATGACAGTGAGGACGAAGATTCTTCTGATTCAAAAGGTAAAGTTAAAAGTCTAATAAGAGTGAGCATATGTATCAATTTGAGGAGACATTGTGTTGGCATTTTGCCCTGTCCAAACCCGGCCGTTTCGTCTAATCAAAATAACGGCCATTAGACCCATCACCATCAACTAAGACCACTATTTTCCTGGTCGATTCAAATGTTTTCATCTCTTGTCAACAAATATGGTCTTATATGTATTGTTGCAATGTTGTAGAGATATTTTTGACCAATCTTTGAATATGTTGAGGTGGACTGTCTGGAAAACCGTATTGGCCATATTCTTTGTCATATTGTACTTTGGCTGTGTAGCTTGGCTGATGTTAGCTGGTCAATGCTTAGTTTGGTGGTAATGACCCTTATTAGGTTGGACGTAATGGCCAGTTTTACCAATCCTGAACAAAAGATATTCAATACATGGTCCTGATACATTTTTCAATTTTTTGTTTAGTTTGCGGCTTCACTCATGGTTCAAACAAATGTGAATCTGATAAAAACAAACATTTCTTTTAATCTGGAACAAACCAGGTGTAGTAGATGTCTGAATTTTTGTTGTATACTGTGAATAAATTAGCCTAGGAAATGATACATAAACCTGTTTTGCTATTTGATTAAAAGAAATTGTGCCTTTATGCTAGTGCTAACTTATGGAAAACATTACCTACTGATGTTAAAATAGCTGAAACTTATTTCACTTATAAAAAACTATTTATGGATTATTGTATAGGAAAATATAATTTATAATTAATCAAAATGTCACTTTCTTCAGTTTGTATTTTACACAAGTCATAGGCCTACTGTGACTTGTTGTTTCTATCACTGTTTTAATCATTTTGTGAAGCAAATGCTATTATAATTTTATAGTCATAAAAGTATTATACACATGGGAAGGAACTTGATAAGTAATTTTCCATTGCAAATTTTTCCTCCCCAGCCATTTATATTACTACTTATATATGTGATTTTAAATGTTTTTGTTTTTATGATTATTGTAAATTACCTGAATTTTATATTATTAATATCTTTTGTACATATGGCAAAATAAAATAAATAAATAAATAATTATGCATGTATGTACTGGGGATTAATGCTTTTTCCATTAAATTCCTATTTGTATGTAAACACCTACTTTAGTACAATGTGTGCATCCATAAATATGTTGTCGCCATGAAGAGATGGAAAGTTTGTAAATGCATATGTGTTTGCTGAAATATTTTAAATTATAATTTTTTTATTTTCAATAATTTTGTTTTATAATATGTGATTTGTTCTGACTCTAATAAATGGAGTGTGTAATTAAGTGTGTAAAGTAAAATTTAGTATCTTAATCATGTAATAATGTATGTTATATTGTCCTCAGAAGATAAAGAAGAAAAACCAATCGAGAAAAAGATCCACTGCTGCCTAACGAGCCATATAAAAGACAACCATGATATGTGGGTGAGCTACTTGAAAATGGAGGCAGCCATGAAAGAAAAAGAAATTAATAAAAATGAATGCCCAAAAGAAGTCATACAGGTTGGTTGATTTTCTTTTATTCAATATAACATTATCACTAACTAAAATATTTACAGCTTTGTGCAGTGCTTGTATTTTTGCTGGCAGCATCATCTCATAATGAAACTGCATGACTATTTATTTTCATATACAACATTATATATGAACCTGTTTTGTTTTATGGAGACACTGAAATTTGTATAATGTCCAATTGATGTGGTGGATTTCTTTCCTCACTAGTAGCTACATGTTGCTTTCTCTTAGATATCACAGACAAATATGGAAAGATGATTATATATAAAAGATATATTATCTCTTTATTCTAGCATGTTTATCATTTGCTTTAACAGCGTGCACTAAGCTTAAGTGAAAAGGATAAAGCCAATGCCTCTCAAGAAAACATGGAGCCTATAAAGGAAGAGGACACGCCCCCAGCGAGTGCAAATGACACTCCAGCAACACCCAAACTACCTGCAGTTCCGCAGCAGACAACAGACACTTCTTCACCTGCTCCAAGCAGCAGTCAGCAGCATAAAAATAGTTCATCCTCAGAATCAAGCACTTCCAACCAGAAACTGTCCCAATGACGAAAGGGGAAGTGTTGACAACTACTGTAACTTCTTGGTAAGGAGCTGTCAAATCATGCACGATGTTCATAATGTATTTCGTCTTCTGCTACTTGAACTACTATTGTAACCTATTGAGATATTTTTGTATGCTTTTTAGTGGTGCTTGCACTTTTTGAGGTCGTCACATGAGAAATTATAATGTACGTCAAGATGCATATGATGAAAGATTTTTAGCCAGTATTTCAATCTTCATTGAGATTTTATTTATTTACTGTAATAGTACAGACTCCAGCTCCTCCAAGAAGTAAAAGTAGTTGACCTAATTAGAAAGTGTGATTATACACACTGACTCATACAACTCTCACACAAACATATGATATTCCTTTTAAAAACCAGGGTGCTGCTTTGATTTCATAGCATTGAGAATGTTAATTTAGCTCAGACTGTTGACTCAACAGTTTTATTATTTCACTTACCAGAAGGGATTCTATGATGATGAAAATGTATTATATCTTATTAAAATCAATGTGTGAAAAATAAATGAGCATTTAAAAGCACTATTGATTTATAATGGTGAAAATGATGTGCTTTTATTTTTTGCCCACTGAAATGTTAAGTTTTCAGAAAAGGTGTATATTTATTGTCACTGTGAATATAGAGATAAAGATATTGTGATTAAAGTGAGTATATGGGTATACATATTTACTATTGTAGGTCCCCTGTAAAAGAGTATTAAGATACTTGTGGTTGTGTTTGTCTCTCTGTTACTGTATTATTTCAATGGCGCATCGTCTTATGTGTTTATATTGAGATTATGACATGTAATCAGATAAAACGTTTCGTAGAGCGCAGTGCACAATATTATTACCCAATATTTTATTTGGGAACCCTCATACTATACTGTATATATTGACTACATATGGTTCATGTATTTATGTTAAATGTTAACAGCATTTTTTAACGTTACAAGATGACAAGGCTAGATCTTCAAGCCTTGGTTGGTAGTAATAGTAATGAACAAAAAATGAACGCTTGGCTATTTGATGGGTTTGTGTTAAAAAATCACTAGATTAATATGTGACATGTGAGAATGATTGTTTGCTTTTAAATTCTGTGATATATTAATTTTTTAAAAGTAACATGATAAAATTGATAGGTAAAGCATATTTATTGATACACCTTCTGGCAGTGATCACGTTTTTTGTTCTGATGCATTACTACAACTACATGTATCTGTTACTACTTCTACATCCAAAGGTTTACCGGGTATTTGTCAACTGCTGTGGGTGTCCCAGTTTCTTTCGACTGTGTCTCTCACCTGCTCTCCATGCATTTGTACATCAAATAAGAAGTCACAAGATAAACACCTAGATGTGATTGATATATATGTATACATAATAATTTGGTATATACAGTATGCGTCAAAGTATTCTATTCACTATTTTATCCAGATCAAGGCAAATGAATAACAGTAGCATATATTGACTCAAACATTTTAGATATAAGTTTAATAATTATACCTTTATGCATTTTCTTAATTAGAAAATATATGCAGTATGCAAAACCCTATTGCACATCTGGGTGCAAGTTTTTAAATAATTTTGTTGTTTTTTGTTTGTTTTTTGTTTACACAAATAGTATTGTTTACGGGTATTACGTTTTTGTTTATCTTTGTTTTCTTTCTCGTCATACATCAGGGTATTTGTTATACATTCAATTGGTGGAGATTTTAAGAAAAATGACTGAAATACATATATCCATCCTAGAAAATGGTTTTGAGAATTTGAGTACAGCTTAGGCCTCTTGATTTATATTATTGAAATATAATATCTTCCCTCGCAACATAAATGATTTAGATTTATGTGGACAATATACATGATCATAATTTTTTTAGTATTTGCTAGAGATTACATTGATTATAATTGGGAAAGTTTTAGATTTTAGCTTTTTCCATATATAAAAAGATGTACACATTATAATGTTTTGAATTGTGAATTTTGCAGTACTACAAGTCTTACGATTATTTGGGGAAAAAATACTATGGTCAGTTTGCTTTTAATTTTACATTGTATCTTTTTAACTACTGAGCTACTCTTTATTAAAAAAAGTGATTGCTTACTATAGTTGTTATTAGTCCAAAATTTATCATATAATTCATTAGAATGTGATTTTAGTGATTTAAGTTATTTATTTATTTATTTTACTTTGATCAGAATAAATGGTATGCTTGTCCAAGATATTGTGTTAACAATAAATATATACATAGTTATTTATATATATATATGTATAACAGAGTATTGTTCTAAATTGTAACATGCTTGATCATAGCTGATAAAAAGCAAATCGTCAATTTAAAATGGTGCCAATTGCAAGGTTGAGCTGTATTTATATTGTTGTAGTATTTCTATTTGAAATAAATAGTGATGATTATGGTTATATGGTTATTAAGTTTTCTTTTTTGTGAAAATATCTTATTGCAAGAAAAGAAGTCCTGAAGTCTTCTATGAACATTGTATTCAAATACAAAAGCAAATTAGACTTTGACATGACTAGCAAATAGCTATAGTTTCAGCTTTATTGCTCTGAAATCTATTTTATTCCACTAATTTTTGTCCTGTAACAATTCTTTTCTTATTCTGTAAACTATTGGAAATGATTCACACTAAAATACCTCACCCTACAATATTTTTATTTTTTTATTTTTTTTTTATTTTTTTTATGTATTTCTAACTTGGAAAGATGCAAACACTTATAGAAATGTTGAACTTTGTAGAATAGCAATTTTGCAGTTTTGGTCGGTAGCAGTCCCAAACGGTTTTGCATATTTAATCTATGTTAGTAGGGAAGCACAACACTTTTTGTGTAGGTGCAACATGTTACTTTAATATTATTTCTAGTAATTTTCAGAATAAGTTTTGAAGGAAGAACATTTTTATTAGGCAAAAACACATGAACAATTTAGACAATCAATTATGCTTGTTCGACTGATACGGAGCCCAAGCATCATCTTTGATACTTGGGCTCCGCATCATCATTGATGCTTGGGCTCCGCATCAGTCAAACAAGCATACTAGTAATTGATTGTCTAAAGTACCAATATACTTATTTGGTATTCATTTCATAATATCAGAAACTAGATATAATATCACTATGAAAAAGTCTTGCATGAAGCAATCAGGTTTGTGATTTTCCAAATTCAATGTTTTCTAAAATATTACAGAATAATATGTTATGATGTGTCAATTTAATATGTTTTAGATGAAAGATTTATTTGTTAATGCAAAATTAGACCACTGTAGAATATTGCGAAGTCTAGTATGATTTACACTTGATAGAGTATAGTGAATCAAGTGGATACTACAGGTATCGCCACATTTATCCACAATGCATCCAGTTCTGTTTTTTTTTAAAATCACAACGCCCTTGTGCGCATCACTTGTGACGTTAAATCGGGTTTAGCGTCAGGGCACCTTCCAGGAAATACGTCACATCCGGCTGCCAGGAACACAAAAGAAACGTGTTTTTCTCAGGTAAATCTAATTTTCTGTCATATAGCGTATTTATATACAATGCAAAACATATCAGAATATCGCATGATTGTTCATAGAATTAAAATGTCGTGTTTACAGTTCTGTTATCTTCTGTACTCACTTAAAAGAGTTTCCTGGAACTTCCAAGGTGTAAACAAAGGGTTGGCCAGCTGGGGTTCGGTGTTTAGGGTCTTAACAAAGACCTTTGTTCGTGTGACAGCTGCAATCTTTGACATAGGTTATTTTACATTGCCGTCTGCCATTCCAAGTAATTTGACAGGCAGATGTATAACACCAGCGCAGACAGAAAGAAGTCACAAGTTGCTTCGATTTCATACAGGTATATGAGGTTGTGCATTTCAAGGGAAATGCACGCTGGATATTGAGCACTCAAAGCTGCACGAGTATTGACCAGCGTCTACGCTGACATATTGAGTGAGCCATGTGTTATGGACAAAACACTAAAGTTGGATGATGCATGGTTAAAAGTCATAATGCTTATTTAGTCGCATAAAAGAAATAGATTTGCAATATTGGATCTGCTGTTATAAGACCTATAGAATTGGGAATGGTGTTTTCAGCTTGCTGATGGATTTATTGATTGATATGGGTGACTCATTGTCTTGATGCAGGGCCTCAAAAGAAAGTGTGTGCATGCACAGCAACTGCATGATTGAATAAAACCCTCTTTGTTCATAGCTCTTGGATTTCTTAATGGAACAAATTTAATTGACTGTTATTGAAAGTTAAGGCTGCAATATCAGTGGATGCGAGTTTTGTTTTCCGATCTGTAATGGCTATGATGAATTACAACCCACTATTTTATTTACAGGAACTTATGAAGAAAAATGAAGCTATAAATAAATTTGGCAATCCTTTCGGAAATCATTTGAACAAAAAAATGACAGGAATGAAAATGGCTTCAATGGAATTGGATAGATTGAAAGATGCTTTCACTTCTCTCGTGGGACAAGCTGAGCCATCAGTATTACCTGCTTTCCTACTCTGGGTGGATATCAAGGTGTCAGAATATAAGACCAATGGCTACATGTATTCAGGTGAGCAATCCCTTTGTATGGCTTTACTCTGTTGAGATGGGTCATTTATTGTTTAGAGAAATGTGTTTGATTTCTGGAGCGGTTTCATCTTGAAGTTTATAGAATTGCCATTTTGTTTTTCATGAAGTGTTGGATTATATTAGACACTACAAAAACAAATTGAAAATATTTCATGGTGTGGAGCGTGTTTTAATACAAATGGGGACTTAAAAGTAAAGGAATTTATTTGTGTTTCATAATATCAAACAAGCCATGAATATTCTTTGTTATTAGTGGATCAGTTTATGAATTGTCCACTATTTTATTGAGACTGTATATGTTAGTTGTATTGTAAGAAGTACTTTGCTGCACTTTGGTACATCTTTGAATGAGTGTTTGTTCATAACTGAGTTAAAATCTCACTTGTCGCACCAAATTAATATTGATAGATTTAAGTTGAATTGGTGCTGTAGTTAATAAAAATCACTTTTTAATGGTGATTTTTGTTAGGAAACCTTATATTACAAAATAATATGAATATAAAGCTTTGTAATATACTTTGGATTTACATTGCTTATTTGAATTAAACATATTGTAACCTAATGTAATCTATTATAATGGTGAAGTTGCCTAGATGTAACGCCAAGTAAAGTCAAAAAACTATTTTTAGTGATGACTGATGACTCAAAATGTAATCACCCTTGTTACTCATTTCAGATCCCACTAGTCACTATGAGGGACCCTGGCTGCGTTTCGCTGTTGATACAGTCAAGTATAAGCTTGGAGACAACAAGACAAGCAGAGCAGAGGCCACCAGCAAATATCATGGTATGTCTTCACCTGATACTACAGTGCAAACTGAAGCACTAGAGTTGACAAAAAGCCCAGAGAAAACAACAAACTCGTTTGCAAGTGACAGGGATGTAAACACATATTCTGCAAGAACCAAAGAAGAAATGTATGATTACAGTCGTATCAATTCAGCGAAGGTGAATTTAAATGAAACTGCGTATTCCAAAGAGTCTTCAATGTATGCCAATTATAGTCCTTACAAATCAAATTACTATGCTGAAGAAGATGGTATTATTAACTTAAGTGTCAAATCTAGTCAACCATGTCAGTCAAGTCAAAATAATACTGTCAGTGATACAACCCAACCCTTGAAACTCAATCTCAAAGTGCCTTCTTACAACATGGGATCCCCAATCAAAGCATCCAGTGTAGAAACATCTCCTGTGAAGCCGGAATCCAATACTTTGTCTGCTATGTCTACAAATCCCAACATATCTGATGGCTATTCCTCCTCACTTAGGTCTCTTTTACAAGCCACAAAATTTGCTGATTTACCACCAACTGGATTGCTAACAAGTCAGCTGCATTCGTCACAGCTGACTGCATCTCCCATTAAATCTGATAATGATTCTTGTGCTAGCAGTCCTGGTCCTGTAGATTTTGAGGGTAAGGATCGTAAAGATAATGATTGTCCTTATTGCGGGAAGACCTTTCAGTACAGATCAAGTTATCGCCGCCACCTCAAGATTCATCAAGGTGTCTATACACACATTTGTGCTGCCTGTAGTCGTAAGTTTACTCGAAAGGAGCATTTCGTTCGCCATAAGTGCAACCGTAAACCAAATATTCCAAACAGAAGTGCTACAAGAGTTGAGCTTAATCCAGACGCTATTCCCATGGATGGGAAATTGCCTATCCCGAAAGTAGCTTATCCTCCTAATCTTGATGATCAAGTCAGTGAACACAAGATGCAAGAAGCTTTGAACAACAGTGCCACAGTGGAAGAAGGGGATAATAGTAGCCCTAGTCTTAATATTGATGAAGATATGCCAAAATGTAACAATAATGAATCTCGTAGAAAGAAGTCTCAACCGAGAAAGGTTCTCCCAGTTGTACCAGAAGAAGGCAAGGGCAACAGCTTTATTGCTGATATTGATGATGATATGAATGACTTAATGCAAGCTTATGATTCTCCTGTGGGTACACCTGAACGTGATGATGTACAGCAAAATAACATAGAGTCAAAAAATGATGATGCACCAGAAGACCTCTCCAAAAAAGTAGACATTGATGCGGCTGATAGAAGGATGGACCAAAACCTGCCTTTGTCCTTTGATGAAACAGTCCCTCAAAAGGAAGAAGTAGCTAATGCTGTTAACAGTTCGTCTGAAGAAACCACAGGGCAAATAAAACCAGTAGAAATAATGCCGATGGAGAATATGGGTTCTGACATGATCAGTACCGCAACTGGTACATATCAGATTGAACAGGTTCACGATGATACTGAATGTATCAAAGTCACAAAGCAGTCTAACTATTTGAAACTTCGTAAAGAAGCCCAGCTCATTAATGGTCAGTTGTGCTTTGTCTGCCCTCATTGCACGAAAGTATTTCACCGAAGCTCAAATTTTTCCCGTCACATGCGTATCCATCGTGGCGTTTATAGCTATATCTGTCCCTCATGCAATCGCGGTTTCTACCGTAAAGAGCACTTTCAAAAGCATAAGTGTGCTAGAAAAAGTATGTCCCGTATCTGGTCAAGGAAGACCAAGTTGGATATTGAAGTACCTGATTTGGAGAAAGAAAACTTAGCTGATGTTGAAGGATTGGAAGAAGGAATTGATCTTGGATCTGACACAGGTGATGATGACCAGTCCGAAGAGGGAAGTCTAGTTGTAGACGAGTCTGCGGGAGAAGAAACAATGGAAACTTCTTCCTTCCCAGGTTCTGCAATACCTCAGTCAGTTGGAAATGTAAATCAGTCAGTTATTATGCCCATACCACAACCTAGCACTTGCTAGATATTTCTGTCTAAAAATAATGTTGCTGGTTGCTGGTTTACTTTATTTTTGGTGGGGGCCATGTATGTTTGGATTGAGTGCATTTAGTTTAGAGGCGTTGGGTTTTATCTGAATTGCTTCAGTGATTGAAATAATTAGTAATGGTTGTTCACAATGCATCACAGTTGGTACATGAAACTTGCCTTTTCTTGTAACAAATTGATGCACATATAATTTGTATGTTGGAATATATTTGTACGAGTGAATATTGTATGTCAAGATTTTTGATAATGAAACTATTTTTATAGACATATTACGTCAGAGTGTACTCCCAGAACTAGTGAATGACATGTGATGTATTTTTGTGCTCAATTAAATTTGAATTCCCGACATTTAGGGACCACTTTGGACTTAACATATCATGTTTTAGAAGTTTTACATATATATATTTTTGTAATACATGATTTTTACATTACATTTTTTGTATTCCCCTTGGCCGCCTTATTGTGTTCATGAACATTGATATCATGCTATATCATTAAATCAGAAAGATCTCTTATAATTAAGGGGAGGATTTTTAGAACATTTGGCCTTGCAGGTATTTCAAGGTTATTTATATATTTATTTAGTAATTTATGTTGTCTATTTATGTAGTAAATTATTTTTTACTGTGAGGAGAGATTAATTACTTTGTATAATTAGTAATGAATGAATTCTTAGATATACTTCGATGCGAATTTATTGATCTAACACATTCCTAATTTTGGAATGTGGTGTAAGATTTTTATGATCTCGGTTGATTTATCAATCCCCCTCTCATTTGTGTATTCTGATGTAAGCCTGTGAAAGAAAATTATATCATGCCTTTTATTGTGTTTGTGCTGTTCACATACAAACGCTCTAAACTAAGCTGCCTTAGGTGATATTTAAAGTTGTTTTATTTGTCACCAATAATTAGTGTTAAAGCTCAAAATGCCTTAAAAATGAGCATCAATCATATGAAGTGGAAATTCTTGTCAGTCAAATGTATTTTGATGCCAATTTTTGCCGATATTATATGTAAATAATTATGCCAGGGGTTTGCATGATTTTAGCTTTGTAGTATACATTTATGCTATTTATTGTAGTTTTGTAGTAAAGTATTGACATGAATTATTCCGGAAAGCAGTGATCTCTTAATTTATTGCTATATATATATATATGAAACAATGCTATTTTGTTGTTTATAAATTATTTCAATAACAAGACCTATTGGTATATATTTAGATTTTAGACTAACCTATTTATAAACAAGTTGTACTAGTCATCTGTGCAAGATCTCAAATGTTGCTGCTTTAATAATCAAAATTAGATGGTTTTTACTAGAAAATTGTTTCCAATATGTGCCAGTCAGAATGAATTTTTTTTCTTCAATTCATTGCTTCCATAACAAGCAGAATTAAATGATTGTAAAGCAGTTTTGTATAGCAAATTTGGTGCTCACTTAAATTTTTTTATAAACGTTTGAATGTTTTGAAGTAAACAAGATTAAAATCTTTAATGATCTCTTAATTTTGTATAGATATATTTGCGTCTAGTTTGTGATACCTTTAGATTTGTACCCTCCTAGTCTCCCTTTTCAGTTGTATTTATTTTGTGTGAAATTGTAGTATTTTGTTGTGTTCAATTACAAACAAAAAAAATTTTAAGTTTGAAATAGAATTTTGTGTTGGATGCACAATCATGTGTTCATGTTTGTCAATAAAATTAAAAATAAAATTTAATTTGTTTTTTATTTTATAATCTGCAGATCATTGCCATTTTAGCGTACTTCATAGCATAACTATATCACAGAGTGGAAATAAACAATTTAAGTAAACATCATTATTATTGTCTGGTCTCTGATACATGTAAGAATTAAATTGAAAATTGTAAAATTTATCTACTTCAGTAATGTTTTCAGTGTTCAAGTAAATACCAAAAACATTGATAAAGTAAATCAATTCAATTCAGTGTTCAAGTAAATACCAAAAACATTGATAAAGTAAATCAAATCAATTCTTACATCAGAGACCAGACAAGCAATTATCATAAGAAGAACTGCTGCTCAACTTGGAAATTTGATAAATATATATATACATAAACATCACAGATTTGATAGTTTTAACTTCTTGCAAATTATCACAGAAGAAAAAAATATGTGTCCTCATATAAGTAATAAATATTCAAGAAGTAACTAAACATCACAGATACAATACAGCAATCTCTAATGGATCTGATTAAAAAAAAATACAAAATACAGTGTTTACAATCCAACTGCATCATTATGATAATAAGGTGATGAAACCTACCATAGTATTTTGCATAAACGTTGGACAAAGAACATAAATATTTCCTAATCAGTAGCACCAGTCTAATAATACAAGCACACTACCAATATGACAATCAGCTAAATGGCACTAAAAACATTTTTAACTACGAATGAAGGGGGCAAAAAAAGTTGTTAATATAAACACACGAACTATATCATATCATGTTTTTTTTAATCTTATTACTTACTAGTGATCTCTATATTTTTAAGAAATATAGTTCGACTAGTACTCAGTGGCTCAGATTTCATGTGAGGAAAAAAATGAAAATAAAGTGGTCACATGTGATGAAAACCTAATAAAGATCTATAAATCACCATTTACACACAATTGACAAACAACTACAAACTGTAAAAATTCATCTCCATGGGCAAATAAAAATGACTCGCTATTGAATGAAATATGCAACTCGAAGTCTTACCCTTGAGGTCTTACCCTTTAACTTTAATTTTCACCATCTTCTTCCATGGGCACTGGGGCAGGGTGTATGGTATGTAAACTACTATGATTTACAAACACTACATAATACACATTACTACTATTATAGAGAAGGTAAATCATAATAGTATACATACCACACACATCATTTTTTCACCTCTATAAAACTATATCAATGTTCAAGAAAGCCTTAAGAATATTATGCTATATACACAATACCTATTTTATAATATCTTTTGAATCATTCATGTATTAATACTATTATTTCTAAAATCTACACTCAAATAAAATATGGTCCCAGACACTACATTATTATGATACACCAGGAATAAATGACATGTATTCCTGGATACACTCAATGTATAATAGTTTGCAAAAGCATCTAATACTGAAATCCATGTATCGGTAATTATAAATAGTCTTCATACTGAGTAAAAACACCGCAAATACAAAGTTTTTCGTGATTAACACATAAGTTCATGATCACTACCTAAAACACATAAAAAACAATATAACTACCAAACTTTACATGCTGTGTTCAAAAATGAACATAAAAATATTTCAATGTGCAACATGTTTTGTTAAAATATAAAAAAAATGTAGATTGTGTAAATAACCATTCAAATTCCCATGGGCTTTTAGTTTATAAAATTGTCCATTTAGGGCATTTCCATTTGAATTTCAGTGGCATGGTACGTTGTATACAGTGATATGTAAAACTAATACCTGCTTTCATTCCAAAAAATAATTCTCGAGTACAAACTCAAATATAACTTTTTAATCTATTTCGAACCCTACAGGTTCCTTTACAAAAATTAAACACATATGACAAACAAATAAAAAAATAAGATTACTAATTGGATACCAAATTGCTTACTATTAACTATTGTAATTATAGCGAATAATTTTCATTCCAGTGAAATACAATTGGTAACCTATATGTATATAATCGATTACAAATCATATCCAAATTTGTACTTAAGAAGATTTTTTTTTGTTGAAGAAAAGCAGGTAAAATAGTAATTGAATAATGAATCCCACTGCTTCAATTTATACCACATAACAAAAATCAAGTGGACATTCATGAAGGTAAAAACTGTAGTCATGTACCAAATAGTGTAGTTCTTTTCAACGCAATTCAGAGTTAAACATCTGAGAGGGCAGCTCTGACTGTGTTCTCCACGAGAGAAACCCAGTTGAGTTTGTCATCATAACTATCTGCAGCACATGTCCAGCTGCGTTTTGGTGTGAACATTTTGAAAGCATTTTTCACATCTGAAAATGAAGATTTTTTTTTTCTTTGAGCATTCAGCATTCAATATACAAAGTTAAAATTTTAGGAATTGCATTGCTGATAAAAAAAAATGTTTATTTTCACATTGGTTGAATTAGCATTAAATATTTAACTTGAAGTCCTCATTAATTGATCCATCCGCAGTATTTCTATTTCATATTGGTTCAAACATATTTTATTGAACAATATGGATTAGGCAATAGCTAAATTGTGATACAAGCTCTCATATATTCAATATGACATGATGTAATGTATCTAATTAAAACTATTATATCGTTTAAGTCAAGTGTAAAATATATCTAATTTCATGCTGGTCATTTCTATTTATTAAACTTGAGTCATGCAGTAATCTATATATAATCACATAATAGAGTAAGATCACTGCTATGATCTAATAAATATTAATAAAAATGGCCATACATTTTGAATCTGGAATATCTTCAACTCGCAGTCTTGGTAAACCTGCACACGCCTCAAATCGATAATTGTATTCAACTTCTCGTTCAAATGGAAAGTTCTTTGTAGTCCTTCGTGTAACAACTAATGCATCATTGAAAAGAAATAGCCCAAGGGTTTCTATGTGCTGGTAACATCTACAAAATCATATAGACAGAAATTAACAATTAAGATGAGGTAAATGGTGACAGCCATAAGCCACGCATGTAGTTACATTCAGGAAAATGAATATATAATTCAATTTGTACGAAAATCTACCTGAGTTCTAAAGCAATAGATTCACTAGGTGGTCTTAGATGGGCAACATCCAGTTGCTTGATGAAAAATCTGTTTGCTTCAAGTAAACACTGAAATAATAGGATTCTGTTACCAGCCCTAACAGCATGTTTTATAAATAAGGCATTCATAAATTACCTTTCGATATTTGTCCTGCTTTATATTTTGAATTTAATGCAGTTTTGATTTAAATAAAGAGTTGCTTGAGTAAAAAAAAACACAAAAAAAATACAATAGGACAATCACTGATGAGACTGACTTATAAGTATAGGTTTAATCATGGAAAAGTGCCGATGAAACCCGAAAGAAATTTTCTAATAGGCTCAATAAGTTCATGGAGTAACTATTTCTATGATAACTAAAAAATTGTACTGAATATCAAAATGAAAATTATATGATGATGAGCTATTTTTGTTGCCAATTATATCATATATATATATACTTGTAATATATCATAGTTTAGAAAAATAACACTTTTGTGAAAATGACAATTTTTCCCTTTTCTGCTGAAACATAGCCAGTCAAACATATTGTACATGACAATATTAGGCATATAACACATCAATAAAACAGCATGTTTATATGGACGTGCCATTCCTATAGCTTTTATTTTGATGGTTCTTACCATCTTTTAGATATATTATAATAGAAAATGTTACTTTTATAAACTTGCTGTCAGGACATTAACTACATCTGGACCCATTTATTTCAAACTTTAATTACTCAAATTTACAGATAACTGGAGACAATAGCCATTACATTATAAGTTTACAATATTTATATCTTGAAAATTTGGATAACAACGCTGAACTTAAAGAATAGCCGCCATGTGGCCCTTTGCGCAAGAAGCTTAGTTCAGGCTAGTGTTTTGTGTTAGTGGCCCGAATTCTGCAGGATTTTCATTGGGGATATAAACATTTTTAATCTGGTGGTACAGTCATGATGACAGACAGTGTAATAAATCTCGGCTAACAGCTAGGGTTCAGTCCTAAAAGATCTCAAAATTATGTTTTCTTCAATCTTGACTAAAAACGTCCAACTGCATATCATTTTTATAAACTCACCGGAGAATGTAGAATTTTATTTTGTATCGATATCAATTCACGCTCTCTTTCGCCTCTCAACCGACACTCTCTGATGAGTTCGTCCAGATCCACAAATGTCCTCACAGCAAGCTCCAGATCATCCCGATCAGCATGGTCTTTGGGAGTTTGGTTAATGAACCAGGTAAGAAGCTTGATTAATTCGGAGATTCGGCGTGTGGGCATGAGAAAAAGTTCCGCTAAACTGAAACAGAAAGAAAAGTGAAATCTTATTTATATTTATTGAAATACAATCAATGTAGTATGATTATTGGTGTTTTCCATGATGCAGGTTTCTTTCAAATTTTGCACATAAGTGCAAAAATACAAAATGCTTCCTACATCATGACCATTTGTCTTAATTTTACATTGCTGTTTGCGATGTACATGTAAGCATGGACATCGACATGAATGTATATTTATGATACTTTCAATTATTACCTGAGCATTCGGGTCTCTGCTGTGCGTTCATGTCTCTTCAAGAAAGCTCGAAAAAGAGGCACTTGCTCAAAGCTTCTTTCTATGGTCATGAGGATTGTTGGATAATTGTTCAAGAAATTCACATATGCTTTCAGTTTGGTAGTAAACTTTATAAAAATGTCACCAAGACATTGGTGACTTCCCCAGTCAGATACACGACTTCTCAAGTCACTATATAAACCTCTACAAAAGTAGACATATATTTGTTTGTTTTTTTGGATTAAAATGGTTTTTCAGAATTATCAATGAATGAATATGATTAGAAATTCCAACATACATTTTTTTTAAAATCTTTTTAGTTGAATGAATAAGATTAGAAGCTTAACTCACTTGCTTAGCTCATAAATGGCAAGAATATCAGAGAAAATGATTTGAATATTGTGAGTACTGAGGACACCTCTGAAAATATAAGTTGGGTCAGATAAATATCATGAATATTTCAAGCTTATCCTCTGTATGAAGATGGATTATCATATGAAGATTCTCAAGATGTTCTAGTGAATTTTAGCGCCCTCATTGCCTTACGTGCCTCACGTCAAAATAAAATACCTAGAGATCTACACTCCAGTACTAATGATTAGACCTATCTGACAATCGGTTTACACTATTCTAATTTATAAGACCAAAAGCATCACATATACACCTAGTTTGAGTAGTCCTATGATGCTTTAATCACAATCTAGTATATTTCACATGGTAAATTCAAACTTATAATGCACGGAATAGGCAATCAGATAAATAATAACTAATCAGATGTTCATTGTTGTCATCTTTGCTACATTTCGGGAAATATTCTCCCTGCATTTAAGGCAATAAGGTGTGTATCAACAATATCTCAATGAATTCTCCTGAAACACGTGTCGTGATATGTAGAACCTGTAGGATTAACCGGCAAAATCATTGACTGTTAAAATTGGAAAAAATTGAGAGTAATAATATCTGATTAGGTATTTCATTGATTAATAAAGTTGAGCTCACCTATTGGATGAAAGTGCATTAGTAAGTGGAAGATAGAAAACTTTTTTGACCGATCCAAGAGTGCGCATGTACAACAGTTCAGAAGCGAGGATTTCCTTAGCTACTAAGGTTCGCTTCTCAGGACTGTTTGCCAATTCATTTGCTGTCTGAAATTTTCATGGCACTTAAAATCTGGCACACAAGTCAAATAAAAGGAATGTATATAAGGTTATTATAAAAATGATATCCATCTGTCCCTAACAATGATGACTATACAAATATAAATATAAACTTACTAATCTTCTTGGAGTTTTTGTTTCTTCAAAAATTGTACTTCTAGCTGTTGCATTTCCCACAGAACTATAGGCTCGCAGGGTATCATTCCACATTTCTGACCTTGATGTTCTGGGTGTCTCCAGTGGCACTAATTAATGATAAACGAAACGTCAGTATAATTTGATAAGAAATCTGGATGATTCAACATGTAGTTTTATTATGCATTGATAATGAAAATACTGTATGCAACATAGGCAGATCCAGGTTTTTGGAAAGGGGGGGGGGGGTGAGGTGCACTTAAGGATTTCATCAAAAACCCTACAAAAATGAAGTATTTTGGTCTGGATCTGCCTATGCAATGCATCATCAGTTAAAGACCAATGTATCTCATTGCAAAATGATTAAAATTGTTGAATCGTTAGATAATAACAATTTTTACATTTAACATGAACAGGACTTCCTGATTTCTTTGGCTTTCTTGGAGATGAAGATCCATTTTGAGGCTCATCGCCATTGTTGTTATTGTTGGTGTTTAATAAGTCATTTTCATTTTCATTATCATCCGATCCATTATTATTGTTATTAAGATTAAGCAAATCTTCTTCTTGGTTGTCTTCAGGTTCACCCACTTCTTCATGAACGGCTTCATCAGTGATTTCTTCTACTTCTGGCTCATCATTCTCATCCTTATACCTTAGAAAATAGTTACTTACCATCTTGAAATTAAATTCAATTTCATTGCATTGAAATGCATTATCAAAAATACAAATTTATTACATTTTTGACTTTATATTTACTATTTACTATTCTTTTTAGTATTCATCTATTTGCCATATCAATATCTGGTTCCAAATAGTTTAATTTGAATGAAGAGTCCAACTTAATTCTAGGTTTTGATTTAGCATAATTGTTTTAACTATTTTGTAAAAAAAATATGAATTGAAATGCATACTCTATGGACTTATGTAGTAAAAAAATGGCCTACTCTTGTTCATGAGCTGTGATTTCTGCCACTTCCTGGTCTTCTTCATCACCTAAACTATGTGGCAAACTCCCCTCATATGTTTCGTCTAACTCAAGCTGCTCAGTCAAAGTCATAGGAACTTTCATTCTTTTAGTTGAGGTTAAGGTTCCTACATAATCCGCATATGGATCCTGAAAAATAGCTTTTCAAATACATTCAAGATATATATCTGATAGCATCACTATATCACTTTGCATAGCTGTCTTTCTTTGATATTTCAATTTTCAAATTTGTAAATGCTAACACGGAAATAAATATGAACAATTCGCAAACCATACCTTGGCTGAAAGGGGATCTGGGTCTTCATTTGCAGCTTTATTTAGCAGATATTTCCCCAAATATTCTAGAGGAGATTTTACCTATAAAATTTTAAAAAGTCATATTTTACTAAATATTATTAAATATATTACTAGAAATGAACAGAGCAATAAGGGATGATGTACATGATGTACATTTTGTCACTTTCCGCAACTGTGGAACAACCCCCCCCCCCCCACACACACACATCCCTGTTCTACTTTTACAGAGCATGACAAAATGTACATCATCCTGCCCCCCCTGTTAAAGTGAGCATGCGGAGCCCACACCGCGTTAATTTTCAGTCGAAAAAATGACCGTAAAAAAGATGAAAAATTGGGAAATTAACCCTTTCAGTGAAAAATAGGGTCAACGGCGCTGGATGGCTCCGACGTGTCGCCCAGCGGACTCTTGCGGGCTCCGTGCAGGCTCCGTGCTACCTCCACGAGCAAAAATTGCGCGGAATCACTCCACTTCTCTTGATCTTTTTTACTTCGCTGGTCGCCGCACGAAGCCGTATTTGGCCCCGACGGACTCCGTCTGCTTCCGTCCCACCTAAAATGAACGTTGTTCACCTCCGCTGTATGCCGGTGAACGCCGCAAGACCTATACGCCGCAGTCGACGTCTGTTGGTGCCCATGCGGTACTTTTTCTTGCAATTTCGCCAGCGGCGTCACTTCTACTCCGCCAGAAGTAGTCATTTTCTCTAAAAAAATTCAGCCCTAGCCCTAGGACGGTGTTAGTACGCGTAGGGACCGCGGACTCTGCGTTCCGTGTGTTCACTCTAACAGGGGGGTTATAGGAAATGACCTATATATCCAAACTTTTAAGTTAATATTTAGAAATTCATTTATTTTAGATAAGCAGGAAAGTCAATATCACAAATGTATTCATTACAAACATAAGTCTTACATTTTGTTGTTTTCCAAGAGCTACAAGTCCATCCACTAGTGTTTCAGTAATATCTTTTATTCCAGTGATATTCACTTGACCTATCGCATCAAAAACCACTTGACCTTTAACAAAAGACAAAAACTGTTAAAATGAGTGTAATTTGGTGGCAATGTATCTAATAAGAATCCGTCGTGTTAGAGTTAAATTTTACCCGAATATGCTAATATTGCTTGTTAAACAAATTAATTTACCTGTGAGTTGCTCAACAATATTTTGATGCTTCTGTTCAAAATATCTGAAAGTTTTCATAGATATGTACACCATATATAACTACGATAATCATATTAGACAAGCTAATTGCATCTTGTCCAAAATGTTTCAATAGCTATAAAAGCTTCATTGGATTTTAACTGTCAAAGAATAAAATGTAGCCTGTACCTAGAACACTTGAGAAAACCCAAAATAACTACTTTTCAAATTTTGAATACTTTAGAATAAAATAATTAATGATATTAAGTTGTTTTAAGTGAACTAAATTCCCAGAATTTAAATTTAAAAAAAAGATACCTAGACATTGTTTTTTTGACTTTGGTACAAGCTTCTTGTGCCTGGTCTGCAGTATTTGCCCAAACATTAAGCTTCCTGGCACAGAAGTAATGAGACGAAGGAACAACACCTTCAGGTGATGACAGCCATTCACTGTTTACTACAGATATAAAACAAAATTCTGCATTAAAAGATGTAAAAAATAAAGACAATGGTAAGTTTATTTACAAAGCATTCACATACACGTTTGATTTTTATTCACTGGACAATGCTTTTGTGACAAAAACTAATTTCGCGCTAACAGTATCTTACAGATTTTGTGGGTTTCCAAAACCTTTACAACTATATATACTGGCCAGTAATCAGTATATAGATATTATCAGTAATTATATTGAAATTCAAAAAGTTATTGTTATTACTGTGATTGTAATTGCCAATTATTCCAGTGGGTGTGGAAAATGACAGTCCTGTCAAAACATTCAACTGAACCAACATCTCCAAGCCTGGTTCTGAAATATCAAGTAGACTAGATTTACATATTGTTCAATGAGTCCCTCCCCCCCACCAGAATCATGCTTTAACAGATTAATGTAACCATTGAATAATATATATTATGACATACCACTTGCAGCTAATGGTAGAAAGAAGTCAATGTGTCCTCCTTGCTCAGAAGGCAATACATAGTTGGCTATTGTCTCAAAAAACTGCACATGATCATCTTGATCCAAGTTATCCAGAGTTATGGTGTTTCCTAGCACAAGCCTAATTTCCCATGGTAATTCCTGATGACAAAATATTCCTATGCTCCTGTAAATTACAATAATATACAAAATGTACGTAATCAATAATGGAACATTACTTTCTTTAATGAATAATTCTACAAAAAAGTAATACATGAACGAAATCAGCTTTGGCGTTGTTCTCCTAATGAAGATGTCATAAGCCCATGCCTAATTTATATTCATTGTGTACGTCATCTATATTACCCATCATTCCTACTGAAGCATCAGATTATAATATTGTTCTTAATTAAACAAAATCAGCATAAATTTCAGAAATAGTTGATTTATTGGCAATTATTAACATTTAAAATCAACAATAAACTTAAGTCCATACTGAGCATTCCTTCCTTGGAGACACAGGTCAAGGCGGGACATGAGGGATTCCAACGTAGTTCCCTCATACTCATACACAATTGGAATTACACCAAACATAACTGCATCAACTAGAATCTGTAGGTAGATGATATAGTTACCGTATATAAAGTACATTTTGAAACATAAATTAATAGAATAAAGTTCAGCGTACTGATATGTACATTGTAAATGTTCATATGTATGCAATGGGCACGTTAATACGTGTTTGTATTTTTCACAAAACATTTATAAAAACACAAATTGTAAGACAAGCAAGTCAGATGAAATTTCTAGTTCTAGAAAAACTTGGAACAATATTCTGATTTCTATCCTGAGATCAGATTTTAAAAAAATATGCTTACATCAGCTGCTGGTATTCGTGATGAAATAAACACAATTCTTGGATGAGCCTGACTCGGGTAACTCTTGCTCATCACTTGGCTGGTGTTGTGTTGCCATGGAAGCGGATAGCCACCACCAGCAACTTGAGGTCTAAGAAGAATCATATACATCAGTACAAACCAATTTTATTTGATCAGGCCCAAATTGATCATTGTATAGAGGGTCCACACACTGCCACACAGTTTTTCCGCTGTATCCCTAAGCATAACATTACATGTATATAATATTTGATATCTTGATAATATACTATCACGATTATGCTAAAACATATTGCAGTAAATAATAAACTTCAAATGAACCGTTCATAATTCTTTCATCATGTATTTGAATTTTGTACCGCTATAATAATAGTGCTAAATTTGAATCTCAAGCAGCAACCTTGTTTTTTTTTGTTTTTTTTTTTGTTTTTTTAATATTCACCATGGACTCAAAATAATCACATTTTCAATGCAAGTGTTCAAATAGAAAAAAATACAATGTACCTTCTTGGAAAATCTAATTGCCGTTTTGGTGCTGGTGGTTCCCATGGTTGATGAACAAGCTCCATCAATCTCTTTTCTTCATATTTTTCTATTTCCAATTTTTCAGAGAGTAAGTAATTCTTTCCATCTTTTCCCTCTGTAGTCCAATCTGCATTGTTTTCAGCAGATGCCTGGTGTACATTAAATTTATCAATATCTAAAGTGATGGTGATTTACTGTGATATTTTGTATTTATGTAGAGGATTTCTAAGTGAGATAAACTCTATTATAATGACATCCTGATGTTTAATGTTCGGGATGTTGAATTGGTATTTCCACTACTTGTTTCAATAATTATAAAAAAAAAAAAAAAGAAAAAAAAAACGTATATAAGTGTCCTGTTGTAGAGTGATCCTTGTTTAATCAGTCTTGTCTGGTGCCCATAATCACAGTATTAGTTAGTTGGAGGCTTCAACTGTCTCACAGTGTTAGACAAATCTCTTCATTTTGGGTATTGTGAAATGTAGTATGTAGCAGATGTTGTGAGCATTTTTAGTAGGAATTGTACAAATAAATATAATTTTCACTGATATTTACTGCGCAAACCTATGTCATGTGAAATGTTAAATGGATTATATATCAATTGTTGATACTACACTAATAGTAACATATCTAGTAGGTAATAAGATGCATTAGTTTGGTCCACAAACTTTGCATACTCTATTTCGTCTATCAACACAATATTGTTGCTTGAAGGCATTGCATTAGAAAGAATACATCATCCTGCCATATTCATAATATTCTCACATGAATATAAATGTTCAAAAATTGGTCCATAAGGTCAACAATGCAAAACTCCCAACACCATGAGACAGTTAAAGCACCATGAATATTGGCCCTGCATCAGGTCACCTTAATACTAGACTCATTAGAAGAAAAACATCAATACCATAAGGTAAATTGACATATATGTGCATAAAAGTTTACTTTAAAATGCATATTTTCTTTATACACAATAGTTTAGACACTTACTGATAATATCCTATGTTTCAATCTTCTTTTAGAGGCTATGTTTTCAAAGTCCGGAGTTGATTTTGCCACAGGTTTTGCAATTCCAAATTTATTGTGAGCAATAAGCAGAGATGGATGTACAACAGGATCATTTGGATCATATTCTTCCAGAAGAGCTTTATTTGCCAGGTCTAAATCTTTTGGCTTCTTGTCTGGTGGCTGCCAAGCAGGTCGTGATTCCAACACAAGTGCTGAAATTCAACATAATCACAAAAGTTGCATTTCATTTAATCTGCATATTAATTCCCTAACTTAAGCATGTTGTTCGACCAACACCTCTCAGATGTGACTACCTAAACAACATCTGTTTACCGGAGATAGTTCATGGTACTGGGTAGCAGTGCAAATTTATATTTTTGATGATCTAAATCATTGGAGACCATTGCAAACCTCGATCAAGACAGCACATCTCCACAGAGACCACTTGAGGCCAGCCTCCATGTGGTTCTAATAGAGAAGTTCTACTGTAGTGTGTAAGAACTAAATTATATTTATATCTGGGCTGTGTGAATTGTGTAAGTTGTGAGTACCCCAAAAAGTTTAGGGTCATTTGTAATCAGCTTGTAATTTCGTTTTTTGGGGGGTTGTATGGCTGGCAGTGATGATGTAAGGATGTGGGCGGTGCTATCAGGTCAGGGTTGGGTGCTATTTGAATGGAGGGGTGGGCATTATTAGGACAGTGGTGGGTGTTGTTAGGCAGAGGGGTAGTGGGTGTCAGGAGAGTGTGGGTGCTGTAGGCCAGTGTTATGCAATATTTGTTGTTGAATAGTGGTGGTGGGATGTGGGTGAAATGGGCACTGCCAAAGGACTTGGGCAGGTGGTATCAGAATGGGAGTTGAACATTGTTACAATAGTGGTGGGTGTGGGGGACGTGGCTGTTGGTACAGTGGTATATTCTGAACTTCAGTCCAATGTGAAATGGGATGGCATGTTGTCAGACACCTTTCAAGACCTGCATGGTTTACGTCAGGGCGGCGATACATCTGGCGATACCTTCAAACTACGGACTAACCCTCTATTAAACAAGCTCGAGGAGTCCTCTGATGCTTTTCACATAGGGTCGATTCCTGTAGGTGCCCCGACGTGTGCTGATGATATAGCACTAATGTCGCCCACACTAACTGGTGCAAAACTTCTTTTAAATACAGCGTATCAAGACTCTTGTAACGAAAGGTATGTGTTTAGCTCAACAAAATCAAAAATCATGATAGCTAACCCCAACCAGACTGCGAAGCAACAACTCGAATCCTTTCCAGTAGCTCTTGGCAATTGCAAGATCGCTGAATCGCTGAAAGAGACACTGAAAGAGACACATCTTAAGAATGATCCCTAATGATCAGTCCACGGTTACTGTTGATTCTAGAATAACAATGGCGAGAAGAGCTATGTATGCTATGATGGGGGCCGGTCTGCATGGCCTAAATGGTCTAAATCCCATCCATTCCAAAAAACTGCTAGATGTCTATATTGTGCCGAGACTTGTGAACAGTCTAAAAGCTCTTGTCATATCAGATAAAGATATGAAAAAACTGGAAAGTGCGTACAAAACGATGTTGATACAGATTCAGCACCTGCCAAAAAATACAGCAACAGCTGCTATTTACTTTTTGGTAGGTGCCATCCCTATTGAAGGTATCCTAGACATGAGAGTGCTGTCCTTATTCAATCGGATAACATTACATCCTGGATCACTTGAGCATGAAATCATTAGCAGACAATTAGCTATCAAGGATCGAGGCTCCAATAGCTGGACAATAACTGTTAGAAAGATCCTAGAAAAATATAATCTACCTAGTGCCTTGTCTATTTTCACCAACCCAATGTCAAAAAATCAGTGTAAGAACATTGTTAAAAAAGCTGTGACCGACTACTGGAATAACCCCGGGGGAATAACATTTAAAAAGACCAAGCCAAAAACAAAAGCTCCCTCAAATATCTAAATGTTGAGGCCAGCTCAGTTACGAAAGCACATCCTGTATACCTTGCTGCCCCCACAGACCCTTTAGGAATTACTATGGTAGCTGTTAACGTTAAGCTATTGGTCCAAAGATATCCACTATCCACAAGTCACAAGAAACAACAGCTATGCCTGTTTGCTGTAAAGCACCAGAGGACATCCATCATTTCCTTTTTGACTGTGAACCTATTGGTCAACAGCGAAAAAGACATATGACACATGAACTAAAAAACAATAACTATATTTACCCGCCGTTGACAATAAATACCACCGAATGGTACTCTCAACTGATACTTGACCCAAGCAAATTAATAAACAATTCTAGTAACATAAATAAAAAAGAGATTGAACAAATATCAAAATGCTTTATTTTTAATCTTCATCATCGACGTTCTGTTAAATTAGGAGGGGGGTCTAAATATATAACTGGACGGTTTGGTAACAATGCGCTGAAATAGAGTTAAAGTTTTTATGAAACTAAGATATGTCTACTAGCACCAATATATGTATCTATAAATATCTAATGACTAGTGCAAAAGGAAGGGAAAAGAAAACAGAAGAAAAGACTATGAACTGAAATAACTAAACACGTCATCAGGATGGTGCACCTATAACAGAGAGGTGGAATCTCAGACAAAGAAAGGTGGATACTGGGGTGGGGGTGTTAGGACAGCTAGGATGCTCCATACCTGTGCTATTCAAGCAATATAGGGATATTAGTTGTTGAATAATGGGCTGGGTGTGGGTATGGGCGGTGTTTACATTACTTCAGAAATAGGACATGAGACTTGATTGCCTTATATTGATTTTTCATCCCCATGGGTATAAGCTAGTATAAAGTTAATACTGTTACTTAATGATGCATTACCTAAGGCTAGAATTGAACAATGTTAATACATGGTACATATATCTGTGGTGTGGCATACTTACAACTGAATTTTGGCTTAAGTCGGTTGTTGCCTTTCTTTGTCTTTATTTTTTTCTTTTTTCCATCGCCAAGTGAGCCATATAATTGGTTCTATATGGGAAATAAAGGAAGTGTACGATTTTAATATACTATGACTAAGTTTCATAAGATATAATGAGTTTAGAATATGCTTGTGCAACAGATGAACTACATCGTTTCATCATTACACACAAATTCCTATCACCTGTTTGGGTTGTCACTGTTAACTAATGTTTTAAATTCAACACATATTTACCGATTCTTTTGACAAAACATTTAGGTCCAAGGTTTTCAGACATGCCACATAATGCCATTTCCAAGCACCAAATTCATTATGGGCTGGTTCATATGGCAAGTACCATCCTCTCATCAAACATTTGGGCTGCCACAGTACATCCTAAAATGATAATAAAACATAAACTCATTATTCCAATATAGACAGCTACTTTCTTCCCAATAATACATGTATTGCAGTTTCCATCCTGGAACTGGTGAGAGCTGACCACAATGCTAAGTTATCGTAAAAGTAAGCAGTTAAAACAAATAAATTATTTTGTTTATTCATGAGAAAATTTATATTTCTTTCATTTAGATAATTCCATAGATTATTCAGGATTCAAATTTGCTACTTCACATGACATAATCATGACTGCATACCTGTTCTGCAATGAATTTCCAATTCCAACATACTTTAGATGCTCTACAAAGACTTCTGGGATCCAAGAAAGAAAAAATATAAAGTGTGAGGAATCGTGGTAAGAGCCGACTGAAGTCAACATGACGAAGTGGAACCTAAATAGACGCTCATGATTTAAATGTACAAAAGACATTATTTCCTACATTTTTGCAAACAAAATTCATAAGATTCTTTAAATTTCAAAATTGTTTCAAATTCATAATTTGTATAATCATACCCTTTCATCGAACCAATCCCATATGAAATGTAGCTGATGTCGGTTGCAATGCTTGAAAAGCAAGTCCAAAAACCTTTTTCTTTGTGAATCTGTCCACAACTCAAACTGAATGAATTTGAAATAAAAATGTTACAAAATAGAAACTAATGAATGGAATATTCTAAACTTTTGATGACATAAGAACAGCGAGAAGTTACAAATGTTTTTAACAACCTTGCTTTCTAAAATGATTACACTTACATTTGTATTCAAATTAGAGATAACTTTACAATTTTAGAAAAGAAAATTTACCCAATTGCAAACAAGCTCTCTTCTATCCTTATATATCTACAAAAGGAATTAAAATATCAAGATTAAATACTTAGTACACCAGATTTTCAAAGTCGACTTGTTAAAAAATGTAATACCTTATCATTGAAGCTATGCACCTTTCTTTACAATTTGCAATTTAAATTAACCATTGAAAATATCTTCAAATATATTATGTCTTTATCTATCATACTACAGTGTCATTCAATTATAAAAGAAAACTGGTTTGTAAAACTGGGGTCTAAAATAATTCATGCATTGCAAAAACATACAAAATATGAACAAAAGCTCTCAAACTGTACCTGCTGATTAGAAGGTTTGTGATTAACTGGGGTCCAGTTGCTTGTCAAAGTCTTGTATGTTCTAGTTTGGAACTTGGTAGGAGGCACTGCTTTCTCACGCTTCTTATCCAAAGATTTACCAAGTACTTTGGTATCATTGTTAGTTAAATTCCTAAGTGTAGGATTAACTGTTGCTGTCTTTTTAGCTGTAGTATCCATTGTATTCTATAAGAAATGAAAGATCGTCTTTTTGAAAGATATTTTTTGTTTTTGGCATTACATTGTATTTCAATGAAACAATAACACAAATTATTGTGTAACATTTCCAAGAACTTCATGAATATGGAAGCTATCTTTCTGGCATAAAAAGCAATGTTTATTTGAAAGCCACTTGCCATGGTGGGGCATTGTTAGAAATATTCTTACCCTGAACAAAGATCCTTTGCAATAGATGAACAAGACAGTTATGCAGAGTAAACAAACATTGCTATTATAAAGTTGTGACAGGATAGCTATGATTGAATTCCAATTTTCCATAAAGAGGGTTAAGGGAAGTCACGAATATTCTCAAGCCAACCCACGCGTCATATGTCACGTGATAACACACCGAGGTGAAAACATTGCCACGTTCCTATACTAATGCACAGGAATGTGGTCGTTTTTGACGCGATATTTCTGTACTTAAAATTGTTATATTTTGTTAGTTATGAATTAACACTCCTTTTATATTCATAATTGTATAACATACTAGTACTGGACATGTTTTGAAGCAGAGGGTGCTAAAAATATTTCACAGGGCTTAAACATTGTTGATGTAATTACAGCATAATGCCAAACAAAGCGAAACAAATCACAGTGCACACATACGTGACTCCCTATGCGCCAAATGCTGCTTTTCCATTGTTAAGAACTACGCTACAATTTCCAGACGTTTTCTTGTTTATGTCACACATGTGTTTGTTGTCACCCAAAAGGAAGTGAGGGTTTTCTTGAGGATATTGTTACTAAGTACATACTATACAGACACAAGAACTGTGCATAATTGCATATGCTTGTTTGATGCGTCTTTCATAGAACTTAATTAACAGGGTCAGGGGTGGCAACATCCATCTTTAATAACTACTAATCCTACAGAGAAGTGAACAACTATGGATAAATGTACTTTTCAGAAGCATCCATCAAATCTGTATATGCAATATGGTAGACATGCATACATAATTGCAGATGTGATAGATGCCAGCCATGCCACTGAACTCTATATTGTCTTTAGATTTCCCCTATGAACAAGTCAAAGTCTACCCCTATCAATATTTACATCCCCCTAAATTTACATCATGGATAAACATGCAATGCATTGTGAGCTCTAGAAAAGTGACAACTGTTAAGAACGAATTCAATAAACAGACTATCTTGTTATGTATATGTTTCATACTGTCAACATTTAAACGAATAAAGACATGAGTTACTTTTTGTACTTTATCTCAGGAAAATTAAAAATTTCAGAATTAACATGATGAGAATGTTGTCCTTAACAACACAATCCTCTAGCATTTGCTTCTTGATTGGTACATGAGTACATAGTTCCTTCAAAAGCAAATGTTGATAGCGGCTAAAATTCCATCTGCAGGTGCTCTGGGTATAGGAAAGACCAAAGTTTGTTAGATTTAGATCATTCATATTAGTCATATTTTCAATAAATTACACGTGAATTTACTGATAAAATACATGAGTTATATTATATCAAATTACTAATCCTTAATTATCAATTTTAAAAGTTCATTTAAATTAATGACTGTAAGGTGCTGCCATCTAATAACAAAAAATAAAACTACATTCCCAGAACATTTCCATGACGTAAGACTTGCAGTTCTGTGATTGGTCAAAAAAGAGGTGTGTTCGTCGTTCGGCCTTGATTGCGTTAAGTGTCAAATATAAGAAAATAAATTCAATGTATTTATCTTGATTTTTTGCAGCAAATTGAATGGCCAGAGCTTGAAATTAAGGTTCAGCTTATAGATAAACACATAAGAGAACGAGCGGTAATAATTATTTTGCTTTACGTAGTACTGTAGTGTAGAAAAAATAAAAAACAAGTCTTTTCCATACAAGTAAATATTCAGCGTCCGTGAAACCTGACATCTAGACCTAGTTTTTCCGATCTACAGTACCAGTACATATGTACTGCATTGTGGCATGTTTGCTGTATTTTTGGTTGTCTTGCATTGATAAAAATACAAATAGCTTTTGAGTGCAACTACACACGCTATGAAGTGCTGACTAGACCTATGTCTTAAATCTTAAGTTGTAGAACTATGCATCTGTCAAAAGTTTCAAATAGGGCCAAGATTCTAGAATATTCTATATTCAGATTACTAAATTAATTTAGACCCACAGATTACTTTAAATCTGTGCTAAACCAGTGGCACTAGCAGTGGCTAGTGTCATGTGGCCATTACTGCCTGCAGGATGCACTAGCTGACCATTTTTACCTATGTTCCAGACAGAAAATTATGAATCATCTCATTTATCTCTAACTGCACAACACAAAAACATGCAAACAAACATGCAAATGAATAGTAACTACATTGTATCGTTCATCCATTGACCGGTAGTTAAAGATTTGGCTGTGAATACACAAGAGTGCTGATGCAACATTTCAAATGTAACATTGTCAAATCATAGAGTATTCATTTGGCCAGACGTGGTAAAAATATCGGTTCCCAAAGTAATTTTTTAAGAAACTACAGCAATCTATCGAGTATCCAGGATTGAAGTCGATAAAAACAACATTGTGACAGGGTGTCCTAATAACAGAAATATTGAATTTAAGTGGAATCTCGCATGAATATACTCATCTTATTAATAAACACCTACCCAATGTACTGCGACTTGCCTATCAAGCAAAGCACTGTTTTTGCTCAGGACAGGGTGTTTAGTGCAGCTTATTATATACTCAAGTTCAGAATATATGATCCTGGTATCTTGACATCAGTCAGAACAAATAACTATATATATGTTTTTTACAAACTTTACGTTAATGAAATAGATTTAAAAAATAATGATTTTTAAACATTATAGTAAACCAAGTAGTAAAGTTTGCCATGCAGTTAAAACAACTAATCCATTCTTTTGAATTTTCAGGTGGCTTATTTCCCGAAATTGGAGTCACCCTTCAGGCAGATGAACAACACTGGTGCGGAAAACCTTAAATTTCGCGACTTTGAATCTCTCCACTTTCTACATGGAGTCTGCAATAAGGATGTTACTTGTCGGTCCCATGCATTGGACACAATCGTACGAACATTTGAAGGCTGGATGAAGGGCTATGGTAGTCCGCCAGAAAGGATTGTGGAACAAGAGAATGGTGATTTTGAAAACATAACTGGAATCTCGCATGAATATACTCATCTCATTAATGAACACCTACCTGATGTACTGCGACTGGCCTATCAGTGTCCCTTTTATGATGTCCGTCAGAGATGTTTGGGAATACTTTTAGACTTGCAGGTAAGAATGGGTACATTTTATTGTAACTCAGCTCTAAACTCAGTACAGTTCAACTATAAATCTGATTTAGTTATCAAGTTTCCCATCGGGTTTCTCGTTCCAAGTATCAGTGGTGAAAATAGCTGTTTGCCTCTCAGGCCCAGGGCAAGTAATTTTCATTAAGGGCAAGTAACTTTTTAAAGTAACTTCTTACTTGGCCCTTGTCTCAGACAACTTCTTGTTATTAATTTGCAACACTCAAATCAGTGCATGTATTGTGAGTAAAAAACAACATCACTTCATCACACTTTCGTCAATTTTCTGTAATGTGCTTTTTTAATTAAAATTCAAAATTTGAATTATTTCATACTTAATTTTACTCTAGAATTACCAAATTTTCACCAGAAAACCATACATATATCAATTTCAAAATTTCCCCCTACAATGATATTCCTTTCATCTATATTTCCATTACATAATGTCAGATAGCTTCTTGCCATGAATTTCCAGCCCTGATTAAAATTTATGATTCTATTGATCATATAATGATATAATTCTTTTGTAAATTGTTATTACCTGCTTTCTGTTCAAAAGAGGTATAAAATCTAAATGAAATTAATGTTTTCTTTATCAATTTTGAACTTGACTGGCTCTTTTTCATAAATGACTAAACTGGACATATAAAACTGTTAACAGCTTTGCAGATTGATGTCCATATAAACAATCACCTGCATGCTACATTTGTTATTTAGTTTCTGATACTATGATTATGAATTCATAAACCGTATTGATTCAATGATTTGACACAAGCCCAGCTACTGGTAGCTAGTGAATCATTGAATTTTGCATTTTTATGTTCATTTTAATGGACCATGTATTGTTAATATATTGAAGCTTATATCTCGTCTGAAGAATCTACCAAGGATGCTACCTGAAATCTTTATTTGTATTGAAATTGGCAGCTGATAGCAAATAGGAAAATTATCAACATTCATCTAGCATATTATCACCTTCTTTCAAAAGTACTTTGCTCATTTTGAACTTTGGAATTCTGATTAAAGTTTGATGCAAAAATAACTTCATCACTGATATTTCATTGTTTCATGTATTAATCGTGCAGTTGATATGCAACAGCAAAGAAGCAAGTTTGCTTTATTGCGCTGTCATTTTCAAAAGTGAAATTAATCATATCTTATATTACTAAGTAAAAGTTATGAGAAAATGATGACAATTTTGTCACCTGGCATTCTGCGTCTGAGAGTTCGAGATCATTTACCACTGGTTGCTTTGGATACATTTATATTTAACAAAAATAGCCTTGGAAAGTGTAAACTTATTGAAAGCAGGCGTTGGTCGACTTGTGTTATAGAGAAGGATACTCTCTGAACTCCAGTATCATGAGTGCTCAAATTTGTGTTAACAGTGCAGATTTGACTTCACGTGAATCTTGTAACACTTTGGATGATTCAGAAGTAGACGCATCTGCATCAAGCTCACCAGAAGAAACCTGCACGAGTACCCCAGATCTACAAGATCTCTATTCAGGAGATGATGATGCTGATGATGATGATGTATTCGAAGATGTAAACCAAAGCTGTACCAACAATAATCTTGAACCCACTGGGGGTAAAAGGAAAAAGAAGGTGACATTTTATATAGGTACCTTTTTCAAAGCATTGCGTAAGAAGACTAGACGACACAGTGTTGAAGAAGAAAGTGATGCTTTTGTTACAACAAGAAATCCAAGTGGAATAAGGAGAAAATGCACAAGAAGCCATTCTCCAAATTTAGTAAAATCAGATGGAGAACTAGATAGAGTTGTGCCCAGGCGTCATTCTCTTTTGGTTAGACACTATATTAAACTAATGCGCTGACAGCAAGTTCATGGAGTAACATTTTCTATCATAACTAAAAAATGGTACTGAAATATCAAAATAGAAATTATAGGAATGACATGTAATTTTTTTGCAGCATCTACATTGTAATTTTTCTTTTTCTGATTGGTTTGCATAATAGTGAACACTTGCATGAAAATGTGATTTTTTCAGAATGAGAGACGGACATTTTGAACATTCCTAAATTGTGGATTAGGTACAATGATCAGAACAGTGAAGTTTGTTTATATATTTGATTTGTGTACACATTACTGTATCACTTGAGTGACTAGCCAAATTCAAATACTGCAAGGCTTGACACTAACTTTTTTTCCAGTTACCAGGACACCAGGGCACTAGCTAACGTCAAGCCCTGTACTGCTATTCTAATCATGGTACTTAATCCCCAATTTAGGAGTGTTCAAAATGTCTGACTCAGAGAATGCCATTTTCATGTAAGTATTATCAATCAGAATAAGAGAAATTACAATGCTGAATGCAGATGTGGCAAATAAAAATGGCGTATAATTTTTATTTTGATATTCAAAACAATTATTTAGTGAAAATGATAGAAAATGTAACTCCATGATGCTGTCAGCACATTACCTCACATTTATAATCATTACATGAGCATACTTGTTCATATTTCAAGACGGAAAATTCTTTTATGGTTTCTCACAAAAATGAATATTTATAGAGTGTATAGCAAATCATTACTTATCTGAGTTCAGCTATACCACGTGTCTATTAAAAAAAATTTAATTAAAGATTTCTTGATTTTTCAGAGTATTGGCTGCTTTTTTTGTACACAGCATATAAATTTAAAATATAAAAATTGGGTATTAATTGTTTTGCCATGTCGTACAATGTGCACTGCTAGCTTACATAATGATGAGGAAAGTGCATATGCATCATTTTTACAGGGTTTGATTTAATGTAAATTAAAATTTTCTTATTCTTATAACAAAGTTTTTTTCTTAAATTTTAGGTGACCATATGACAAGGATCTAATTTTTACACTTATCACTGATATTCATTTGGTACAGTACAAACTCTTTATATTAAACAGACACATTGGGAAGCTGAATGGACATTCAGAAAATCGATAAATCTGTATGATAGATGGTTTGGGATGGTGGTGGGATGTGGGTGACTGTAAGAAACCACATATGTACGCGATCAAGATCATGAGTGACAATGGACAATAATAGAAGATAATCATGAAATATCTTTCAGAACAACTCAACAATTACTTTGGTTTGAAATTTTATATATCATGCATTAATATTCCGATATTGATAATTCGATTGAACATTTATTATTAATCAACTCAATATCAATAACTAAATTTATTTGAGCAGGCCCTAATTATTCCTCATTCAGTGTCACTGTGTGTGGCGTGGCTACCCTTCGCGCAAGCCACACAGTTATGTTTTGAAATTATATTAATGAAAACATGTGTTTTTGTCTTATGGCATCATGTGAAAGGGATTTCCCCATCAGGTCCATAGTCTTTTGCTTTCTGAACCTCGTACTAGAAACATTGAACGATAGTACGATTCTGTGGGCATTCTCAAAGTGTGCATCCAGAAAAATTGGAACCATACACATAAGAGGTTGTACTGTATTATGTTGTAGGTTGGTTCTGTCTTCAGATATGCCAATACCTTATCGGCTACGAGACAGGAGGATTTGATGTTTAGTATTTATATTTATAGGAACGTGGGTTTAAAATTCCACGCAGGCAAAGAGGAGGTGCGTCCTGCTTTATTCCGGCACCCGAGGTGAGTGGTCTTCATCTAGTAGAAATCTAATCTAGTGTCGAAATATTTGCAATTGGGATATTGCACACAATGCATCCATGGCCCATGTTTATGAAATGGCCCACTGCACCTATGGAATATTATGCAAACTATATCTACAATGTAAAATGTAAATGGTCATTCATACAACAGTTTACTACGAACCTCCCACCACTGTGGTAAACGTAAGAAACTAGACCGTTTTCTCAATGTGTAGTGGAAATGCAAAAACATTCTGAGGATCATATTTCACTCTCGACATGGCAAACTCCGACTGTGAATAACCTGTCATAATATAAAAAGCTGGTCTTGGCACTCAGCAATAAAACAGTGATGCCTGTTCCAAGAGTGTTAAGTAGTGCTGCATATCGGTGACAATTTCAATATCGATTATCGGTTCTGGGCAAACGATGGGTAAGAGATAGTATCACCAGTAAAATGTTTTACAATTCACATGTGGTTTTAGGCGCAGATTTGAAAGTCCCCAATTTATATTGCTGAATAATTTAGTATCAACGTTCATGGAACCATTATCGGGTGTCAAAAGATCGACTGAAAGAACTTTATGTAAAGATACTTTCAAATGTGTGTATAAACTGGAACGTGTGGACCAGTCGAATTATAAATGCTTTATGTCAGATATCAGGTGTTAACGGCGATACTGCAATATGTCCCAAAGATCAAGCGATTATTGTCTGCGACTCCATGAACGATCGATTATTCGATAGTGTGATATTTTGTTGTAGCAGTAGTGTTAAGACATGATTGTATAAAAAAAAGAGAAAAAGCAAAGTTCTTTACACATGGTCAATCTCTTGGTGGATGATGTAAGCAGGGATAATTCTGGGTGAAATACAGTGTGTGCCATTTTGGCACACTTGCTCAAAAAAAAGCGTGCCATTTTGCAAGATGGTGGGCCAGACCTCAAACGACTTATGTGTGATTGTCATAGAAAATTACTGTTTACACATGTACTGGTAATCGATTTGGAGTATTGACCCAGCAAATGATATCATAAAGTAGCTAAATCAAATATATTGAAGATGAGAATTTTGAAAAACAAAACATATGAAATGTGTGTTTAACTTTTAACGCCTCAAATACATCCAGTCATGAGCAGCACACGTAAAAGATATTGCTTGTGCAACCCAATCTGCTGTGCCATTTGGCACAGTAAGCTTAAAGTGATTGTGCCAATCAGAAAAACAGTGTGCCTATGGCGCAATGGCGCAGCCCAGAATTATCCCTGTGTAAGACCTATGTAAGAACTACTAAGAAGACTGGAAGTAATAAAAGGAATCGAGACCTTGGTGTTAGTTTCTGATTGAGACACTAAGCTTACCTTCTTCATGCTATGTAACTATTTAAGTAGGCACGTGCTTTTCATTAATTATCTTCTGAAACTGATTATTATGAAGATGAGAGGCAAAAAAATGATTTCCCCTCAAAGAAAGTTAATGAATGTTGAATTCGTACCATAATGAGAAAGTCGTTTTCCAATTTCAGTTGTACTTTTCACAGATTTCATACAAAGAGCTAATTAATTTGCATATGCAAATTTTAAGGGTAGGATATTCAAATTTGTTGTTGAGTCTGTCATCTATAATTCAATTTACCTTTATGGCATTATTGTGTGAAAACCTTTAAGTGCAGTAGATTCTGTTCAGACTTGAATTAGGCAATTAGAATGTATAGGCAACTAATGCTAATGGATGTTTAAGCTTTTTTCTCTAGTCAATTGATATTGTATAATTTACCAAAGTAATATAAACCATTAGAACAGACAATTGCCATTGATTATATGAGATGTATTGCATTTTTAATACCTTTGTGTTTTCTGTGGCAAATTTGACTGAAAGTCACTGTGCATATTTTTTTCCAAACTCCAATGGATGTTTTTGCAGAAGTTAAATCATTCACAAATTAATAATATATTTTCTTTTTAAAATTCTCTCTGCCATCTTATGACAAAGGTTTCCTCATCGAAGGTTTTCTGATTCAATCAAGTAACCTAGACGAACCATGGTAGGTATGAGTCATTGTAGTTGATGATACAAGAGGATCATTGTCAGTGTCTGATAAACATCACAAAGTGGCTAGACTGTTTGTGAAGTAGGGTATCTGAACATATCATAGTGCATTACTACAGGGCCATTCAGTCCTTGTTAAAATCCGAGTACAGTATTGGTCCAAATATGCAGATCCGGATTATTCGATAGTCAGCTTCATCCAGATGTCAATTCTTGGCCAAATTTTTAGAGATGCGGACTCAAACATGTCTCCCATAGTATTAAAAAAAAAAATCACCGAAAAAATAGTGAATAGGCGACCAAATAGGCACTAGCCTCGTCACCTGGTTTTTATTGATAGTCCAAGTTACGTTACCGGTTCTTTCCCAGATGATAGAGACTATATCTTGCCTTCGAAACGGGGCAGATATGTTACCAGTTCTTTTCCAGATAATAAAGTGTTTTCATCGTAAAATAAATATCATATTCGTAATCTAGACATCTTCCTGGTTAAATACATGTATTAAACTTCAAAATCCGATGAAAAATAAGCAAGATATTAATTGATTTAAAAACGCTATGGCAATCAGAATCAAAAAGTTTGCGGCCATGCATGTTTAGAAGTACTTGGTCACTATTGTCGCCTTTGAAAATAATAACACGATTGTGGAACTTGAAAAATATTGTTTCTACAGGTCAGTACGTGTCAATTATTGCAATAATCTTAATAAATGTACATTGGATATTGATTATAAAAGGAAGGTAATATTACTTGTCACTTATAAGTTCTGAAATATGCCAAAAACGTTCGATACTTGTTCAATACTCGTATTATCGCCTATGTCACGGTCTATCAGAGTAGTCGTGGGTCATCATCATGATATCCGGACGCTCGCTGATCCAAACATCTCATCAATGTCCCGAGGTGTCTGGATAAGTGGACCTGTACTGTGGTTTGTGTATACTCCTGCAGTCATGTATTTATATTTTATTCATCATTCTTGATTGGAGTCATTGCCTATTGAGTCCCCCTGCCATCTGCAATGTCCAGAGACACCAGATACGCAGATCTCCTATCTGTATCTGTCTGTTTGCTTCGCAAAGCCCATCTGAGTATCACGCAAAGGGTGGGTGTGGGTGGGGTGGAACTGCTTAGGTGTGGGCAGCCCGCACAGCCTCCTCGGGGTCATATATTTGAGCCTCCTCAAGGGTTGGCTACAGCAGTCCTTCCAAGTTCAATCCACTCTGGAATAGTTTTTGGGAAGTACGAATTTTGTAAATGGCTGTTTTTGCTGGGATTTGCCTAATTTTATATTGTTGATTTGCTCATGTCCTTGTATCAGGTCTGACCAGGATATTTTCAATGGGTATTTCCACTTTCCCAGCGAGGATCTTGCCCATGAGAGCCAGCCTGATGTTTCAGCGGCGTGTTTCCAGACTGTCCCACCCGAGTTCTCTCATCATTCTTGATACACTACAATCCACTTGATGGTTTCTCATTACAGAATGTGCAGCCCTACTCTGGGTTTGTTCAAGACAGTCATGTCTTTTGTCAGGTGAGGGTCCCATGCAGCACATGCATATTCCAGGATTGTGCACATCAATGTTATATGTGCCTGTTCTCGAAGCGACTTTGGCGGTATTTGAGATTGCGCCAGAGGAAACCAATCTTGGAATTAGCTCTCTTCATGATAGTAGAGATTCAGGGTGACCAAGACAACTTATCAGTAATTATTACACCTAAATACTCAGTTCTGTCAACTATATCCAGATCCAATCAGCTGATACATTGAAAAAGACATTGATGGCCTTGAAAGACATACTCTCATAATTTCACATTTGGTCGCATTAAATCTCATACCTATGATGTCCCTCCACGTCTTTTTGAGATTTCTTCCACCCCTAGTACCCAACAGCAATTGATTCACGGCGAGTCGTTTAAAAATCTTATGGTCATTCTCTCAGACGGTGATGTTATGCGAGTGAGGGTTAGCTACTAGTGGTTAGTGTTTTGGTAACTTAGGATTAGTAAAGTCATAGGCAAGTGAGTATATGATATGATATACATTAGAACCTCCCATTAAGACCAATTTTAATGAGACCATTTTTTGTAGTTACTAGTCTTTTAATATAAAGAGACCAACATGAGCCTCCATAATGAGACCACCTCTCTATTAAACCCAATTAAGGCCAGTCCTAAGCGTTGTTTTGTTAGAGGTTAAAGTCTAATGTAATTGTTATTTGCTTCATTATTTGGTGAATAAAGGGATATAGAGAATTCAATTTTATTGTACAAGTAAGGCACAGTTCATTAGATTTCAATTGCCTGACCTGGCTCTTTTGAGTACAGTTTATGTCTTGATTGTTAAATGATTTTTTAGGGTACATCATTACGTCAGGAAGATTTGATAGTGCTCAGTTTTGATTCCATGCCAAAAAAAGGGAGATCTGTTAGTCTATCATTTGAGTTTGTGCCAAGAACATTAAAAAGCAATTTTATATAGGTCAATAAAATCGTCTGAAATTCAGATACATAACGATTATGATATAATTCCGTGCCAATGTTTTGTAAAACCACATATCCAATGTTATTACTTCTATGTGAAGGTTTTTTCTGCTGTCTAATGACTGTTAGTACTTCATTTCAAGGTGAACTTGTATTTGGAAAGATTTAGAGGCAAAATCAGTTAATCTAGTAAGGTCTCACATGATACATTGCGGTGTAGACTAAATAAACTAGATCAAAAGTGTTCAAAGAACACTGCGTCGCTAGAACAACGTTGACTCATGGGCAATTAAGATATATACTGAAATGATATATACTTTACAATCAAGAAAGTTATGAATTTGAGGAGAAAACATCAGAATGAGTCAGAATCAATATATCCAGCAAAAAGATATTTGGGTTGCCATACACTAGTACTATTTGAATAACAGATGATAATCAATATCTGCAGTTTCAAACCCAATAATCAATATTTGCTGCTTGGTTGGAATATTGATTTTTTCTTGCTGTTTTAAGTGGATTGAATACCAGTAAATGTCATAAATGGGCTTCTAAAAAGCTCATTCTATCATTCCGTGCAAAAATCACCGCCAATAACACACGCTGATTGGTCGACCAGCGTGCTCAATTTTGCGATGGAAAACACGCTCCAAAAAACCCCCACTGCGCTAGTCTAAACTCCTCACACTTTCAATACAGCCACTGACGACGCAAGGCGTATTCCGTGTAGCGGAGAGTAACAGTTTAGACTAACGCCTCTGCACGCTCAAAACAAACGAAATTGACGTCTCCGCCCGCTCAAAACAAACGAAATTGACTGGCAAATGTCGTCAAATCCTACAATTTATTTGGCAGAGTGCCCAAAATTGAATCACTTCGGTGTCACCTCATAGTCGTGTAAAGTTTGAACGCAATTGGTGCCACGGTTAAAACTCTAGCTTGTCTGAAGACATACATATATACATAGTTAGTTAGTTAGTTACCGGTAGTTACAAACAAACGGAACACAATGCTTGCTTCAGCAGCTGAGCTGAAGCGACGCAATGAAGGATGAGTGGAAACTTTCAGCCAACAAATCATTAATCAATGAAGTGATTGTAGGAATTGACCACGAGCTTGGAGTGTCAATCGTGAAATTGAGCATGGTGACGTCTGATTTACCCTCACTTCGTTCGGGTAAATCAGACGTCAGCATGCTCTCCGTTCTCACGCGTTGGTGCTTGCGCGTCGTTGGAGTTGGGAGTTGGGGGGGAATCTGTAACAAAAGTGAAGTGGGGAACGAGCACAATGCATCCTGCATTGATACAACGTACTCAGTACAAAGTTAGTGGATGCATGTCGATCAAGGCTAAAGGCAAAAGGCTAAGGCTAAATATAGCGTCAGGTGTCAGACATGTGTGTCTGAAAGCATATAGGCAAGTTACGAAGCTTTGTCTCAGTCGTCTAGGAGATTTGGTGTAGTGGTCAGCACATTCAACTATGACATATGGCCGGTCTGAATCATGGTTGGAAGGTCGTGAGTTCGATTCCACGATTCTCCAATACCTTTACCAGGTATTCCAAAGATGTATCTCACTGACTTTCGTTTCAAAATGATTAATTATTACCACATATTCCTAACTTGGTTGTGGTAGTTGGAGTTACAGTATGGACTCCATTCATGATGTTTCTGGACCTTTCTATTTTAACAGAGAATGCCCTAGTCTATAACTTTCAAGATCACTTTAACGATAACTATCAAGGCTGGACATTTCGCAGAGGAGGCTTCTGATTGGTCGGATTTTGTAACGTTCCGTGAATATTAGGGTTGTTGGATCACGTCTATATACAGTATATTGCGTATATAGCTGAGATATGCACCAGGGGATATGAGGATGAATAAACTTACCTGAAATATACTTTAGCCATGTTTATAAAACACCTGCAATCCCATGCCAAGAAATTGTAGGTGAATCAACATCAAATAACACTTTATTCTGCTTTAATCCTTTGATTGCAAAGTAAATATCTTATGCCCATGATTCAGCATTTTCTAGATCGCTGTGTTCTCTGAGCACTTTTGATCTAGTTTAGATTTTCTAACCAATGAAGCGATTTTATGATGATGTGATGGTTGAAAGTTAAAAACGATCTCTGATTCAGTTTTATGGGGCTGTTACAAAGAATACTAACTGATTCAGTAACTCATGTCCTTGATGATTATACAGGGCTTTGTATCACAGCCCTCTTTATTTTAATGATCACATGTCATTAGCTTTGAAAACTGAATATGTCACATTGATGGAGACTTTTATGTAGAATCATAACGCTCTCTGTGCATAATATTATCGTTTTATGAAAATGATAGCACAATGATTGGATTAAAAGGTACAGTAGAACCTCTATTAGGACCTCCTTTGGGCCCAGTGTTAGGTGGTCTCAATAGAGATATGGTCACTATACAGAGGTTCATAATGGTAGCTTTTTGAAGGTTTAGGACCGTGAAGTGGTCTTATTATAGACGTGGTCTAAATTTCACGATTGACACGACAATCAAGTGGTCAAATACCATTCTATCATGACTGAAATCCACACTAAACAAGTGTATGATTCGTTTTTATTTTAAAATAAATCATATCATAAAGTTCTCATTGCCATTTTGACCATGCGACGTCAGCGGCTGTATAGAAAATGTGACGGTACTAGTCAAGTTTAGACTAGTGCCGTGGTGTCGTAGAGTGCAGTAAATCACCGGAGCGTGCAGTCAATCGTATAATTGAGCACGCTGGTCGACCAATCAGCGTGGGTTATTGGCGGAGATTTTTGCACAGAATGATAGAATGGAGGTTCTACTGTATTTCGATTGGAACCAACATTGAAAAGTCAGTTCATTTTGTTTGAAGTTAACAAGTTATTATAAGATCCATTCTTTGTAATACAATCAGATTTTCAACAGCAAATTGAAATTTCAATGATTCTGCTATTAATTTGGTTTCAAATGCAGTCAGTTTACAAATAACTGCTTTTATTTTATAGTAAATGATAAACATTAATTGCACAGCAGTTTTTGTGTGAAGTTTTCTAGGCATAATGTTTATGAAGTTGTGCACAGTAAGCTATCATCTATCAAACAAGACCTGTCAGTTAACCGCAAGTTTCTTGCTTCGCTGGTGCCTAGATTTTGGCCAACAAGCATTTAAATATTAAATGCCTGCATTGGCTGCATTTAAACTATGGCACTTTCGAAAAGTGGTGCTGTATCTCCACTAAGAAATTACTGTTTAGTGTGGAGGTTATGAAAACTGGAACAAAGCCCCATTGGGGAAGCTTGATTAGGTTGACACTTGTGACTTGGTCCTGCCCCTGGGGCACAGGTAGGGTAGTTTATATTCAAATGACCTAGAGACTGTGACTTACTAGGTTAATTTATGCAAATATGCCAAGGCTGAAAAGCACGTGGATGTTAGTTATGAGTGGAAATTTTCTAATACAAGGCTAGTGTAAAAACCTTGCAGAATAGTAGTGTTTCTTCAAAGCAATTAATTAGATGAACTTGCTTGGTAGTGATAGTGCATTGCATCATCTACTTTCTTGTTGACATGTGACTGCACAGTGAAAAGAGATTTATTTTACAAAGCAATTGGTTTCATTCAGCAAAGCATTGCATCACCTTCCTGTGCTCTGATTGGCTGACTAAAATAGAACAGGAACATGGCAATAGTTCTTTGTTGAATTTGAGGCCAAAGCGAGGCTATAGTGTTTTCTCACAAGTAAAGGGGAGTCCCTTGGCATAAGTGGTGTTCTTGAATGTGGTAGATTTTCCCTTGTAACAAGTCATAGCATCAAACACCAACATTTGAATTTGATTGTTATTGTAGAACTATATGTTTGCTGTTGAATAAGGGAAAAATCAAGCTTGTTGGAAAGGATATTAATAAAATAACTTGTGAAACATGAAATTTTATCTCATGCATTGATTATGTGACTAAGTACATGTGCACTTCTGGTTGTAAACATAGGACATGAGAGAAAAACAATTTTAACTGGCTTTGTAAGTTAGCATTCATCAATGCAAACTGCAAGAGAGTTTCTATTGAACAAGTGTATTGTTCGAAAATATTATCATGCAGCACTTAAATACAACCTTTAAAGAGCATTGCTGGTGCTGTCCAAGTTGTATGGAACGTGAACATGCAAATTGTAAATTGAAAGGTAATCCTGGTAATTCAATAGAGTTCAATCCTCGACATATTGTTCGATCAAAGAGAAGTAGCAAGCAGACAAAAATGTCATCATCACTACCAAATAACAATAGTTGGATGTGTTTGGATTCACATTCAGACTCCACTTTGGAATCTTTAGACTCACATTCAGATGTGAATTTGGACACAATTGACTGGGAAACATCGGATACAGTCAGACGTTATCAAATGTCTTTGCCGCATGCTATTAGTAGAATGCACAGCATGCCAAATAATCACACTGATGACTTGGACAATGGGGTAGGTATCAAAACTATATATATATATATATATATATATATTTAAAAGGGTAACCTGTAGCCGTCTAGAATGAAGCTAGATGCGATCATAAAGTCATTCCAACTCGCGTTTTCAGATAGTATAGTCAAGTAGATACTTTCTTGATGTGTGTGTCTAGAAATGTGCTTGCATTTGTTTACGCGATCTTGCAATATTAAAGGTTGTATGCGTCAGTTGTGTATGATGTACGTTAGGTCTACTAAAAAATACATTGTCAGCTTTAAAAAAGCTGTGTTTGAAGGTATGATTTTGATTATTTTATGTTTACTTGTTTCTTTAAAGCAAGCGTAGAGCTGCCAGATTGCAGAGTACCAGGAATTCAGAGTACCCAACAATCTGCAAGCCATGGTGCGAAATAAATACACCAAAGGTAGATTCAAGCTATGGCTAGCTCATCCGATATTAAAGATGCATCAGGAAGGCTTCTATCGCAGGGCAGCAGTGTTCATTACACCCAGGGCAGGCTACTTAAGTAACTTTTCAAAGTTAATAGCCCTGTCGTCCATGACCAAATTATGAGTTTGGTACATGTACCATGCTGCATGTACCAGTTACCAAGTCAGGATCCGTATGCTTCCGTGGCTGAATGTATGCGGATTTGTACTTATGACCAGAAGGTTGTGTGTGAGTTCTTGTCTTCGGGTCAGGTGTTGAGCTAACTCATGCCCAACAAGTTGCACAATGATTCATGGAAGCCAACATGTTAAATAGATACGGTAAAGCTAGTGGGCACTAATAGTAATGTGAGTGAACAACGCCGTGTGGTATGGTAGTATGCATATGGTCCCCAGTGTTAGGGGTGCCAATGATCTGGTGTGAATGTTGAGACACTTGAGCATGCTAACAGTGATTTATACCTGTACAATATATTTACTCATATACACAAGCAGATATACAAAGTCAAAGATACTGCACGTCTAGGATATGTTGAATGGCAACTTCTTTCAATTTCTGTGCTGCACAAAAGTATTGAAATGAATGTTGGTTTGTATTAAAAAGTGTACATGACTAAGTCACCTTCTGGTAGGTTGGCATCATCCAAGCCACAAAGAAAAGTATCAGAGCTGACCCTGAGTGACCCTCTCCCTGTTTGAAAATGGATGGGTGAAGTTGTGAACTTATTGGCTTCATGATAGGAGCAAGCATCTGGATCATGATCAGTTTTTAGAGTTGGTTTCCACTGTCACTTATCATGCTTATTTTCCTCGATTTCAAAGGCACAATTGTCTGTTTACCTTGCACTTGAAGTTCAGGTTAAGCTATTGGTGATAATGTAATTGTCCCATTAACTCTTTATGAACTTTCCTAAATACTTTGTTAAATGAAAGGATTTCATTTATGGAAAGCTGACATGTCCACTACCAATGATTAGCAAACTATTGAACAACTACAGTTACAAGTGGAGTATATTTGTTAAGTATTATTATGTAAGACATAACTTATGTTATCTCTGTAATAATATGTGTGGCTTATTCAGGAAATGTAAATCTTTTGAATTCACAGATTTAGCACTTGTCTAAAAGATTGCTGTTCCTGGGCCAAAGTTTATGAAAATTTTGCTGATAGGTGACCTCTTTAAATTTGAACTGAAGTGTCATCTTTCATATTTTCTATTCACCAGAACATGGCAATGACCCTTTGATGAGATGGGCCATATAGGTTTTATTGTGAATTAGAGGTAAACGAACCTTACAATACAACAAATATCAATTTTATTGATCATTTTTATCATTTATTAGAAATATGCAATAGTGACAATGTTACACGTGGCGCAAGGATTACTGCAATAAATTTTCTCACAATAATATGAAGGGTGATGAAATCATCACAGCGCTTATAGAATGTGGAAACACTATCATTCTTTCTAAACCCTGATTTTTGTCAATTAGCAGAATTTGTAAATGTTTCTTACTTCTACAATGACGCCTACATGTGTACCAATAAAGATGGCCACAATGAGAATAAAAACATTTGCAATAAATGAACATTCAAATACATCATTAATTTCATGCCTTATGACATGTCCCATGTCTCTCCATGTTTACCCTGATTTCCTCAATGCATTAGCCCAGTTAAAATATTACCTGCTTAAGGCTCTATTAACCCTCTAAAATGACAAATCAGACCACTCAGGGACAACTGTTAGTGGGTTAATTTATTCAAGGCCTTGAACTGGGTGAGATGGTCTATGAGGTCACTGTCAACAACACCAGTTTGAGGGTTATGCATGTTGTCAGCAATCTTTTGTCTTCTTCACTTTGAAAGTGCCAGTGGATTTATGATGGTTGAAAAGCAGCTTGTTAAAATGTGTTACAATGTGAAAGAAGCAAATAGAAAAATAATAGTTTAGGAGTGTAGTGTAAAGGAGAACTATGTAATGGTTAACGTAAACTAAAGCAACATCATGCATTAAATGCAAAAACATCCAGTGTCATGTATAGAAAGAGAAAAAGTCGAAAAACACTGGCAAACAATTGTTTAGGAGTGTCATAGGAAAGAAACTAATCACATGGCCATGTTAGGAGAATAATTGTATATACATTGGAGGGAGAAAAAAATTGAAGCCTTACCTTATTCAACAATTATGTTAAAATGACATGTTCCATATTTTTTAAATTTATCTTGGAAAGAGTTATTGATTGATGTCATGTTATCTTTGCACATAATTGCGTATGTGTTTATGTTACAAGAATCATGATCTATGAGTAGCTGCTGGCATGTTTTTGCTGGTTTGCGTCATTCTGGGAATCATCTAGGACAAGCTGATCTCTTGGCTCAATTATCACAGCAAATAATCTACATCCTTAGATGATCCTATTTTTTTTCAGTTTAAATAAGTCAATTTTATGGGCATTTCCTAACCATGGGTAGACTGTTAGTAAAGCTTTTATTTGTTTAATTATTAAGTTATTCTCTTTATCCAGAGATGTGCAGAACTCTAATATAGCAAAGTTCTGTATAACAATAGTTTGGAACTATTAACCAATTAATTAATGTGGCAGTTTGTTGATGAAAACAGGAATCCAGGATCTAATATATTCTTCCATTAGGCCATGGCGAAAACTAGTGCTATTCAGAAATATTTGCTGTCATATACCTCTGGGTATATTGTATATACCACAGATCTATCCAAATGGCCATGTCATAGGCTTTTAAATTAGAATTTTAAAATGTTGCTTTTGTATTTCAGCATTTTTATTATCATAACTCTGGTCCTGATATTTTTTGGAGCTTTTAATGTAGAAATTTACATGAGAGCATGGACACTTAGATGTATACAGTGTATTATTTTGCACTGAAATTGTGATATGTTTGGGAAGTTTTTGTGTGACATCACAAAGGGCAGGGAAATGTAATATGCCTTGCTTGTGTGATTAATGAATCTTCATACCGGCATCTTGATATTTAGAGTGGAGTTGGTATGATTTAGAAAACATTTTCTTGTAATTTTGCCAAGTTAGTGACATTTTCATTGCAGTTTATAGGATTGGGGATTCATTGTCTTTTCAGTCAGTGAACCTTTGGGGAAGTTGGAGAAATTTTGTGACCCGCTTGATATGATTGGTGTTGAGCATACTCTTCCCACTTTTGTTTGCTGGTAAAAATGTAGATAGCTAGATGAATGATGACACAACTTTTTGACATGAATTGGGTATGGTTGAAACTCTTCCAAGGATCTGTGTAGTCACTGTACACTTGCATATACTTACCTGTAATATAGATATAGGTCATGCTGTGGAAAACCAATGTTGATAAAAGAGCATGATCAGCGCAGCGGTAATTATGTCAAAAAATATCTAGGATTCTTGTGACCTTTTTTAAAGAAAGTGATACTGTGATTTACAATTTCCAAAATGCATCACTTCCTCTAATGCCTATTCTATATTCTTATCACAAAAACGGCAGGAAGGCATTTCAAAACATTTACCATATGATAGTGATATTGTTATACCTATTTTCATAAGTAGTAAATAGATCAAATAATGTGAATATGAAAATGTCAATCTTTATTTCTGATTAGCATTTGCGATTTCCCTTAAGTTGTTTTTGTTCTCAATATTTGAAAATGTGAATTATTTAGTCAGTAGGCTGTTGTTGTGGAAGGAAGGCATGGAGAAAAAAGGTCTAAGAGTAAATGCAAGGAAGACTAAGATCATGATCTGCGGTTCAGGTCTGGATGTTCTCCAAAACTCTGGCAAGTTTCCTTGTGCTGTTTGCTGCACTGGTGTAGGCCGCAACAGCGTTCTCTGTAAAGGCTGCAAAAAGTGGGTGCATAAGAAATGCAGTGGACTTAAATGCCTAACAGAGGACCCAAGTTTCAAGTGCAGACGTTGTCAGGGTACTGCGAGACCAATCGATGGCAGACCACAGAGTGAGGTTCAGGTGGGACCCGACAAGTTGGAGATCGTAGCTTCCTTTTGTTACCTGGGAGACATGCTCTCGGCTACCGGTGGCTGTGACGCTGCAACGACAACACGGGTGAAGACAGCCTGGAAGAAGTTTAAGGAGCTACTGCCTGTTCTCTCATCTCGCCACCTCTCACACAAGACGCGGGGACATGTGTACAGTACTTGTGTACGGAGTGCAATGCTCCATGCTAGTGAAACATGGCCCTTAACCAAGCCAAACTTTCAACGTTTGCAACGCAATGACAGGGCAATGATCAAACAGATCTGCAAAGTGAAGCCGGAGAACGTCAACACCACCAGTTCTAGTGAGCTTTTGAAGCTTCTCGGCCTTGAGGACCTTGACCTCATTCTAAAGGAGAGAAGACTTCGTTGGTATGGCCACGTGGTACGGTCAAGCAGAGCAATCAAGACAGCATGGGACATGCAAGTGGCTGGTATACGTGGAACCGGTAGACCCAAGACTTCATGGAAGCAGGTGACTGAGAGGGATATGAGGGACTGGGGACTCTCAAAAACCGATCCTCATGAGAAAAACACATGGAGATCCGGTGTACGAACAGCCATGCGTGCAGCTAGCCAGCTACCTGGAAGGGGGTCCACTGATGTGGACGTTACCCCAGCACCTGCACGTTAATCAAAACACCGATGATGATGATGATGATGATGATGATGATGATGATGATGATGATGATGATGATGATGATGATGATGATGATGATGATGATGATGATGATGATGATGATGATGATGATGATGATGATGATGATGATGATGATGATGATGATGATGATGATGATGATGATGATGATGATGATGATGATGAATAGATAATTAGGAGTTTGGCTATCAAGAAGAATGGGACTGTTCATGGCTTCATGTCTTCATGAAATTGTTCTTTCTGGTAAGCAAAACAACTGGGCAAACATGACTGTGCTTTTTATGTTTTACATAGGATGACAAAGGGCATTCAAGCAATTATCTTCCAACTTAAAAACTGTCAATATTATGTATTGCGTTTTGGTTTGAAATTCAAGGCTTATGTTTTGTTCTGTCAATGAAAGCTCATACTAGATGTGACTAAATGTATCATGCCATTTTGTGAAAAAAAAAAGTGTGGCCTGTCTTTAGTTTAGGACAGTTTAGATGTCATTGTTGTCAATAATATCCAGGTACTTATTATGACTGTCCCGCAATAATGTTCTGAGTGCAAAATATCTACTTTCTGTATTAAGTTTTGTTGGCTGTGCATCGTGACAATTAACATAATAACGTATGTTTATACAATATCAATTGCTGTTCCAATTGAAGCTATATGTTGTTTACAGTATAAATGTGTTCTTAAAGTACTGGGGGGAGGAGGATCAGTAAAATTGAAGGGAGGACAAGAAAGGTTTTGTGGTAATGAAGGAACAGAAATTTTAGCAAATTACAGGTGGCAATCAGTCTGAAATTCATTTTTAAACCATGGCCAAGATTGTGCTTCACCAAATAAGTAAACTACTATAGGTATCTCGATCATTTTACACAAACCTGGGTATCTACCAAAGGGTAAATCATTACAATTGTCTATATGGAATGACTTTTATAAGAGGGGGTGGGGTGCGCGAAAAGTTTCTGTTATTTGAGAGGACCTGTTCAATAATTGCTTGAATTGAATTCATATTCATAATACAATGCAAATATGAATTTTGTTCATCTTTTTATCTTAAATTCTGTATTGGTAGTGCGTTGAGTGCAAGACTTAATACTTTTGTAATAAATCAAAATACATGAGAATATGATTTACAATATTTATTTAAAGTTGAAAATCATTCCATGGAATGGATTTGACCAATGTAAACTAAACCTCTGTCCTTTGCCAACATTAATACGAGTCTGAAGCTTGGGCATTCAGTGTCATTATTGAGTTATAGGGGCTTTTATGAGAATTAGTGTGCAGAGAATCGAAAAAGTGGAAAATATAAATGGATTATTTGCTTACTCTTGTTGGGAGACACGTTTTATCTGTTTACATTGACGCTATCATTAGAATTTTTACCTCAATTTTAGTGCATCTATCAAATGATTGTCCATTAAATGTGAATACCTTAAGCGTTTGTTTTAGAAGATATATATAAATGATCCCACGCAATTTTGTAATAACTTGTCCATTGCAAGATTTTTTTCATCTAATTTAGTTGCATATGTGATAGTTTACTAGAAAGTACTGGAAATTTTCTTTCATTTTCTTGTATCCAATTGTTGATACAATGATTATCACAATTTTCACACATTTTTTATCATGTTAAATAGAACCAAGGGATGAAAATAAAGTTGAACGTTTTTGTATTTTGGAAGGCGCAAAATGTTTGACGAACATTAGTTGATTCATCGTCAGTTTTCATCGGTTGATCACGCACACTGCCTTTCTTACAAGTTCTTCACTCGTGGGTACCACCTTTTCAGCGGCAAATATTTACACGGCTAGACTTGCATCAAAACCAAAATCAATACTCGTTTTTTTCTTACTCCGCAAAGTAAGATCGTACGTTTGACATTTGAATTCCCCGCTGAGCATAAGTTCCACAGAAACTAAGCAGGTTGCATCACATGAAATATGATGATGTTGTTGATTACTGCAAATGTAAATGTAATACCTTCTGGTCACAAGTCCAACCCCTAACCACTCGGCCACAGAACCACACAGCAAGTGCTTTTTTACTGAGCAGAATGCTTGTGTCTGGCTATCACTTGTCATATGGGGATCAGCTCTATAATCCCCTGTCTCATTAGTCCCCCATCTCTTTGGCCCCCCATCATATTGATCTTATGGGAATACTGTTAGATATATGGTTAGGAGTTAAGGGGTGGATCTACATGTACGTGCTGAGGATGAGTGCTATGCGTTCAAGGACTGAATCCCACCCTCACCCCTTCAAAATTTTTTAAATTCTGCGTACTCACAGGTTGTGGGAGGGGTGAGGGCTGTCATCACCTACCCTGATAGACCATGTACTGCAGTTAGAATAATATTTCAAACAATATCGGAATAAGTATTAGAAGTGTTGTAATTACAAGGAGTAATAGGAGTTTGTATTGTAGGATGAGTATTGGAATAAGGCAGAGTAGAGAGTGAAATCAAAGTAAATGAGAAGGGTGTTCATAGACTAGAGATCTGTTCATTCTTTGCTCGAACTTTTGACAAAGTTCACGAGAAAATGATATTGTGTTGTGGGGGCACACGCCTCCTACACAAACATATGACAAAGATAATGATGTTTTGTGTGGTAGAATATGATACTTATGCAAGTATATAATCTGATGTTGTGATGAAATTTCATCATGCTAAACAACTTTTTTGTTGGCCGGAAGGAATTGAATGTGTCAAATTGCACATAAGGCTAACTTTTTTATATGATAAATGTCTTATGTAATGGGGAATTCCAGCATCAGCAGATATTACAAATGTTCATTTGGTTATAGCCTCATTTGGATATGACATTGTCAAGTGAATGTTTCTGTATCCTCTCATTCAAAGATAATTGATAAATATTTCATATATGAGTTGGAATTGAAATGGCTAATGTTGACTTTGAAATGCTGATGGTTGAAAATGTAATTATTTGAAATAATAATTATGAGAAATAATAACTTTACCCAATGGAATTTTGAAGGAAGTAATTAATGTTTTATTTTTCTTCTTCAGATTATCCCACAGGATTCTACCGATGATGAAGTAAGTTTTGTAATATATATTATAGTTTTAAAAAAATGCCATTTCAGTGCATTTTAATTATGTAGATAAAGTAAATTTAGTGTTTTGCTTCATTATTATTGCTTATAATAAACTAGGGGTATTATCTAAAATTTTTGAATTAATAATTTATTGTGTTATGTATGATGAAATACCACAAAGTATGAAATTGTATTTGTAACATGTTTGTATGATATTTTAAAATCAAAATGAAACTCATATCCAAGATGCTATGTTTTCTAGGTCTCATTTTTAAAAGGTGATACAAAGCTAACTGCATACCAAATCTGCCATTTCAATCAGTTAATAACTTATATATAACATGTTAGAATTATACCAAATAATGGTTCAAAACATTTCAATCTGCTACAATAAGATAGTGTACCAAAGTTCTGTCCTCATGAACTTCAGTGTTACAATTTCAAAGGACATAATTCCATTCTGGAAGAAGATAATCAGCATTGTTGTCTGGCATACCTATCAGTGAAAGTAGCTCAGTGAAATTTTCAGTTGAATTAATGATAATGTGGGAAAGAACCTTATGATTGATGACTTTTTGTGTTTAGATGGTGCTTACTATTGACTTACTATTGACCTATAATACTAGACTAAGATTATAAATATAGGATACTATAGATCGCAGTCTGCAAGGCAAACAATGGATCGGATAGACTATTGTTTCGCCAGCTAACTTACTAAGCTTGTAGACTTTTTGTCATTCTTGACTGTCTGATCTTATCAATATTATTTTGAGCATTAATCCCTGCTTAAATTGCTTCTACATTGCAGTTTTCAAGCACCCGACTTTTAATAGTATGCCCATATGGACTTATGGAGCAATTTTTGTGCTTTTTCTGAACTTGAAAATATAATAGCTTCTCATATGGAAAATTCACTCAAACGGACGTTTTCAGTTGTAAAATATGGTATACGGGAAGTTTGTATTTTAGAGTTCTAAAAAAAAGCACACAAACGCACCATAGTTGTAAATTATCTTTATTGCTTTTGATGATTTAATTTAACATATAATGTATCTAACAATTATTACAATGTTTTATGTTTCTACTCAAATGATTCATATCATTTTTAACGTCTTTGTTTCCTTATTAACACCAGATAAATTTTAATTAGTGTACTCTTACATGGTGTCTGCGGATCCTTAAAAAGTCTTAAAATATCTTTTGTTTTGGGAGAAAATAAAAGCCATCATATTTGTTCTAGTAAGCGCACAGTGTGCTTACAAAAACAAATTTCACAAAAAAAAAAAAAAATAAGCGCACCCGTTTGACCCCACAATCCAAATACGGAATAATACGTGTTATAGTCTTACATTATGGCACCGTAGGTGAAATCTTTGCCAAAAAAAGACCAATATTTGTATAATATTTAATCTGCAGGTGCACTTATGAGAAGGAATACGGTATTCAAAAGTCTTGTTTTGCTTGAAGTAGTCTTAAGGCCAGTCCAACTATATTTGTAGTTTGACGAAAAAATTCAGGCAACATTTTTGGGATAGGTAGGGATTGAAAGAAAAAAAAGGGATTCATTTAGTGCAGGTCGGTCGGACGAAAAAGAAGAAAAAAAATGCTTGGAAAATGCAAGTCGGTAAAACGAGAAAAAAAAAAGTTGAAATAATATGGCGTTCGGTTGGAAGATAAAAAAGATTTTAAAGTGCGTACTATCAGAGCTTCTACTAATCATAATGCTCCATAAACTCCAGCAAATAGTAACTGTCAGCCACTCATCTTTCATCTTAAGCTCAAAAACGATGGAAATGTGAATCGTTTAAGTAAGCAATATTAATTCTCCGACGTCCACATTTGATCAGCAGTTTACCAATCGCTTTTCTTGTTATCCGGAATACAAGATATAATTAGATGAGGCACGGGAGACACATAATATTGAGATTTCAGAACAAAAATGTGCCTCTACTTATCGCCATGACAGTTCCTTACCGGCATTGGTCGAAATCAGGTCACAGCCTCGATCAAGCACGCAGCGTAATGTTAGATTTATAAAGGCACTATCCATATAGAGGCTGGTTGCATGTAACCTATATATTATTAGTTCGACCTTCACCTTTACTCCGGCCCTCTGGATCATGTGATTTCGGTCATAAAAAATGGTAGATAGGAGCGTCAAACCGGCGACTGTCAAAGAAAAAAACACTGATTGCTAGCTTAGTCGGCGGTTGACTAAAAAAAAATGTTGGTAGGTGAAATGTTTGCTCTGTCGGGGGTGTAATTGAGAGGGTCGGCGGCTTCGTCAAACTACAGATATAGTTGGACTGGCCTAAAAGGTCTTATTTCTTTTTCATTGGTCATAGTTATTGATTTAAGCGCCCCGGTGAGGGCAAACCAGTGTTTTATACCTGGAAAAGCACTGGAATGCCACTGTCTATATATTGTCAAAAAATCAATATTCATATTTCAGCAGCTAACAGCACCAGGCTAGACTAATTTTGCTGCCTTATGATATGAAAAGCGCCCCCGGTGAGGGCAAACCAGTGTTTAAAACACTGGAAAAGCACTGGAATGCAACTGTCTATATATTGTCAAAAAATCAATATTCATATTTCAGCAGCTAACAGCACCAGGCTAGACTAATGTTGCTGCTTTATGATATTGATTTTTTCCATATGCTATAAAAAGCATATTGAATACTAGTAAAATGGACCTAATAATGGGCCCAAATGGGCCCAAATATGAACCATTTGGGCCCATGTGAAATAGGGTTCTTGTGGTCACCATTTCCAACCGACATGCCAAATCTGAGCATCCTAGCTCAACGATGCGACCCGTGGGGGTAATATTCGACCGGACGGACGGACGGACGGACGGATGGACGGACGCAATTAATTGGGTACAAGCCAGTGTTTAAAACACTGGAATTGATTTTTCCATATGCTGGCTAAAGCATATTGAATACTAGTAAAATGGACCTAATAATGGGCCCAAATGGGCCCAAATATGGACCATTTGGGCCCATGTGAAATAGGGTTCTTGTGGTCACCATTTCTAACCCACATGCCAAATTTGAGCATCCTAGCTCAAACGATGCGACCTGTAGAGGGGTAACGAACCGGACGGACGGACGGACGGACGGACGCAATTAATTGGGTACAAGCCAGTGTATAAAACACTGGAAAAGCTTATGAGGCAACATTTTGGACAGAGCTGCATTGTCTGATTAACAAAAGGTCTTATTTTGGTTCCCTAAAATCCTGCAGACACCCAATTGCTTTGAAGCGATTGTAGTGAGTGGTACTGGTATATAATTTCAATTGTTTCCAAAAAAAATTTCCCTCCTATCCCAATTATTAAATTTCTGAAGTTGGTAATATAAACCTGGACACATCTAATTCTTCGTTATTTTTAGCATATTTAAATGTTCATTTCTTATTCTAGGATAAAGCTAAACATATATTTGGGAAATAACCTGTTAAGTGGGCTGGCATCTTTTTGTGTAAATAATATTCAGTTTGTATGTTAAAATTTCTTCAATATGAAGTATTAGCCATGAGATGCCTTTTACGTTTACATGTAAAAAGAGAGAAAACTGTTTGATTAAAAAAAACAAAAAAAAAAACAGCTTATATAAAATTCTGGGACTATTATTATTTGTGTGTTTGTTTTTATTTTATTTTTATGTTATCTATTTTATGAAGTTTTTTAACACAAACACCTCAACAATTTACACAATATAACAATATTCAAGTCAATCAAGTGATTTAATTTGTTATTATTTAGTACGATGGAATAAAGCATATAGATTTAGAAGTTGAAGTTCAAAATATCAATTTGTATATTGCTAAACATTCTGTATATATGTTACGCATAGAAATATAGTGTAAGCACAACCAGATTATAAGTATATGCTATATTATTTTACATGAAATATGGCCATGTAAGGCCAAGATGTCTCGTGCAATTTGCATAATGCATATGCATTACAGTTGCCGGGGTCTGTACCTAATATCAGCACATGACATCATCAGAGCTGGATGGACACTGCCTCTTTTGCATATCGATATTTGCTGAATTCATTCTGTCTAGTCGAATCCTATGGATTTTCAAAATAATGATTTTTTACTTGAATAAATGTGAGAAGTTCTTCATTCTATCTGATAGTAATTTGTTGTTGATGGTAAGATTACTTTATTTATGAAGTATTAACATAGTCATTTGTGTATATAATTTATGTTTATTTAAATTTTACTTTGCAAGAGATGTATTCTATTCACCCAACATGCACCAGGTTTTATTGCAGTTTAATATGAAGTTGACATTGTGAATTTTCATTTTTTTTTTTTTTTTTATTGCATTAAATGTGCATCTTTGTATTCTCAAGGAATCCCCCTCATCTCAAGTCACGAGCACGTGCATGAAAGTGGTAGTTTTTGACATGATATTTCTCTACTTAAATTTGCTATATTTTGTTAGTCATGAATTAGAACTCATTCAGTGCACATTGTTGTGAAACATAGCAGTGTTCGAAATTCATGGTGAGAAGTTATCTGACAAAGGCAAGTAACTATAAAAAGTTACTTATAGGTACTTGCCCTGACAATATTATGTGAGAGAGCATCTTAGTCACAAAAATAATTTGAAATTGCTATTCTTTTTGGTGCGATTAGTATCAACTATGAAATATATTACGTTTTTCAATAATTTTCAATTTCAATAAATTACCAAAACAGCCCAAAATTTAACCGACACAAGTGTGTCAAAGTCAATAAGCGATGTTGGATTTGAACAGAATACTGATTTCGATGTTGAAAAATGAAAATTCATAGCAAAAGTTGTCTGACATCAGGCAAGCAACTCTAAATATAAAAGTTACTTGGTCCGAATAAAAATTATTTGCCTTGGACGGACAGCTATTTCCAATACTGATAACATACAGGGCATATTTGAAAAACTCCTTGCTATTTAAAAGTTTACTGTTGATTTAATCATATATAACAGGAAGAAATCATCAGCTATGTTCTAAATAAATGTGTGAAGTGGTGCACATTATATTTGTCATTATATTTGCTATTTAATGCAGTAATGAGTTGTTTATGTTAATACAGCACATGGGGGCTGTTTTCACCCAAAAGGAAGTGAGTGTTTTCTTGAGAATAACTGTTGTCAGAAACTCAGTCTTATGTTGTTTCTGCTATCATCTATTATCCTATTTATGGGATTAAAATCGCTTGAAATTTGATAAAATGTCACTTTGTAGAGCTGTCCATGAAATAAAGCTTTGCTTACTAGGGCTCAATGTGAAAGACCGTTCAATTTTTGTCGAATGTAAAACCTTGTACCTTGTCTCAGGGTAATCAGATGTTTTTTTTATATTCCAGTCATAATTTTTTATAAAGACAATATTATTTTAGATTGTAGTGTTATAATTGAAATGTGCACTGATGCTTCGCTATCAAAGTAACACACGGCTGTGTCATTTAAAACTAAGATAATGCCCAAATACCGATAGAGTAATGAAAAGGCTTCCCACTTATTCTTGGTGCAGACTTAGCACTTATTCTTGGTACATTTTAAATCTTCTGATCCTTGTAAGGCGTTTGACTAATGGGCTTTTACAGTCTGCTGTCATTTCTTCAATTTCCAGGCAATGTATATAACCTATGCTAGCTTGAGATGTGTGCTGGTATTGTAGCTCAGAACAAAAATCATAAACTAAGCTAAAATTTACCAGATCGATAACTTGTTTTACCTTCACCTGCATGCACCTATTACCTGCATTAGGATAAATTGAAACTTTTTATCTGGTAAATTTAAGTTTATTTTATAGGCTTTATACCAGTCTGCAAGAGTAGCAATTTTCGACTACCATCAAGCAGTTAACCCATTCTTTTTCTTGTATTCCACAGGTCCAAACGCTGTACGTTGAGGCATTCCTTCACAACAACCGTTTTGAGCACATCATACAAGTGATGGGCTACCACCCTCGCTACCTCAGCTGCTTTATCAAGACGCAGAATTACCTATTGAGGGGCGACGGCGCCCTCCCCTATGCGCACCGCCATTACATTGCAATAATGGTAAGTGACGTATCAGAGTAAATCCATTGATGAGATCCTTAAAGGAGTTCTTAACAAATTACTAACCCTTTCTTGACTGATTTGTGTGTTACAGTATTCTCTTGTAGCTTAGGATAAGGTGTAAAATAAGCTCAAATTTATAAAGAAGGGTGAATTGAACATCCGTCGTATTTTTTTTAAAGATTTCATTGCAGCTACTTAATGACTGCTAAGTTTGCTCAAATGCTTTTTTAGCTCACCTGCTGTGAAACAGCATGTGAGCTTTTGTGATCACCTTTTGTCCGTCTGTCAACAATACCTATTTTTCTAAATAACTTCTTCTTTTTTCATTTGATTTTCACCAAACTTGCACACAAATTATTTGCCTATCTCATCATATCATATTTGAATCATGCCTCTGGGTATAAGATTGGCTCCCGAGGGGTCCATATAAAAAAAAATCTGATTAAATGAAATCCACCAAACTTGCATATATTTTCTAATTAATTTCTTATTTTTCATTTGCTTATGTAAAACAGCATGTTATCCCAGAAATATATTTGAATCATCATGCCCCTGGGTAGCAAATTGACACCCCCAAAAAAAAAAAAAAAAAAAAAATGCAATAAATGATGTCTCTGATTAAATAAAACTGTTTCACCAAAACTTGCACATATTTTCTAGATTTAGCTTTGAAACAGCATGTGACCCCAGAACTATATTTGAATCATCGTGCCCCTGGGTAGCAGATTTACAACCTCCCCCCCCCCCCCCAAAAAAAAAAAAAAAAAAAAAAATAGGACCCTTATGGTCCTCTTGTTGTGATGTCAATTGTATTTCATTTTTACTTTTCATCTACAAGTATTTTGTAAAATTGTATTACACTGAACTTATACCTACATTACAAGGCAGTACAATGTTTTGGTAGTAAATCTTTGCACAAGCTTACCAGGTCAAGATTATTCTGTTGTAAACAACACAAGTTTCGAGTAGTTTACCTACATATTGAAGCAACCTTGGTTTGACTAATGACAAATGTGAGTTGAGGGAAATGCAGGTATTGACTGCTTGACCTTGTGTACTTGTATTAGTGGTCAACTAAGAATTAGGTCACAGGATGTACTAGTTTCAACAAATTAAGTAAGTGGGTCAAACTGTAGAGGTTTTGCTTCATGATATTACAACTTACCAAGAGAAGGTGTGATCTGTTGAGATGTCAGTTATCTTCTTTCAAGATCTTACTGTTTCTAGGAAAAATATGCATTCTGTTAATGGTTTCCAATGTACTATAGACATCCTTCAGAAATATTTGTAATTCAAGAAATAAACTGTTCGTGTAAGCGTAGAACTGTATGATTTGACAACAAGATTGGAGTGTCAATCGTGAAATTGAGCATGCTGAAGTCTGATTTACCCTCACTTCGTTTGGATGAACGAACGAAGTGAGAGTAAATCAGACATCAGCATGCTCAATTTCACGATTGACACGACAATCGAGTGGTCAAATGCCATTCTATCATGACTAAAATCCACACTAAATGAGTGTTTGATTCGTTTTATTTTAAAATAAATCATATCATAATGGTCTCATTGTCATTTTGACCATGCAATGTCAGCGGCGCTGTATAGAAAATGTGACGTTACTAGTCTAGTTTAGACTGGGGTTCCGTGTGTGCAGTCAATCAAGGCAAGTCCTTAGTAACGTGTAAATCAGCCCTTAGCAGCGTGTAAATCGTATAATTGAGCACGCTGGTGGACCAATCAGCGTGGGTTGTTGGCGGTGATTTATCCACGGAATGATAGAATGTGGAATTTATCATTATTCAGACTAAAAGGTCAAAACGTCTTAGACTCCTGATAGTTATTTGCTTTATATACATATTTGAATATTGTGATATATATAGTAAACAAACTACTTATTTTTTCAGGCTGCTGGCCGACATCAATGCTCTTATCTCATCAGTACCCAAACAAATGAGTTTTTGACACAAGGAGGAGATCCTACTTGGCTAAAGGGGCTACAATATGTACCCAAGAAGCTTCAAGATCTGTATGAAGTGAACAAGATACTTGCGCATCGTCCATGGCTGCTAACTAAAGCTCATATTGAGGTATGAGTTTTGTTAATTTTTATGAAGAAACCAAGGCATCTAGTTTCTGTGATATAATAGTTATGATATGATAGTGATATGCTGGTTAACTGTTAAGTTAGTGACTTAGTGTATAGATAAATAAATATCTGTATGTTATCTATCATGATGTGAAAGATTATGATGGTAACATCACAAAAGCCGATTTGGCTGTTGATTTTACAGTTTTGCCAGTGAAAAAAAGGCTACTTATTGAAAGAATAAGTTGACAAACTTTCACAAGAACTAAGCAATTTCACAGTGTTTATTACTAGTAAATCATGTGCAACCTTGCATTTAAAGTAAACCTTTTCTCTTTTTGCATTCCTTTTAGAAACTAACACGAGGCTCTGACAACTGGTCAATGGTGGAGCTGATGCAGGCAATAGTGATCCTCACGCACTTCCATGCGCTCTCCAGCTTTGTCTACGGTTGCGGCATCAACGCTGAGATCGACAGCGAAGATGGTCACACGTTCCGACCGCCCAGTCCGAGCAGCAGTCAAAACTCGCAACCAGATTCTCCGTCCCAGTCTCTGGTGAACAGTGCCCCAGTTACTGTAGCGGTGACTGCGAATGCCGTGGGAAAGGGAGGAAAATGTGGTGGTGGGCACAATGGTTCTCTTAGTGCATCGGCAGAGGAAGTTGGCTCGGGCGGTGTTGGGATTGAGATCCTCATGGAACGTATGAGGCGCTTGACAGAAGAGGCGCAGGAGGAGATGACCCAGGAGGAGTTGCAGAAGAGATTTGAGCGAGTGGAAGTTCAAAGTGCAGAGTGTGAGTGTTCAGGTTTTATTTGGCAACATTTTAGAATGGAATTCAAATGTCAGTCATGTGTATTAGAATAGTGGCGATAGATTAGAAAATGAACCCATTACATGAACTTGTTCTTTGTGCACAATACATTGTAAGAGTATTCTAAAATGTTCTATATCTGTTATATTCTATTAGATAATTGCATGCTTCCAATCTTTCAATACAATGTCTTTCCATTATTGCAGTACCCTCTTCAACCAAGCCTCCGTGTCCTAAAGCAGATATCCTTCGCTATGTGGAAGATGCCGAGTTCACATATCAGGATTTCACCAAGCGAGGCTCCCAGGGCCACACGTCTACGTTCCGGGCGCAAGATTACTCTTGGGAGGAGCAGGGATATTCTCTTGCCAATCGCTTGTACTCCAACATCGGACGTTTGCTGGATGTCAAGTTCACGACTGCCAAAGAACTCACCTACTACACGTCAGTACATAAAGTGTTACAGAATATTGTTTCATATAGAGCCAGTGGTTTTTGGAAGATGGCGTTGGAATAACATCCTACTTCTTTATGATTGTGCATATCGATTATTCTTAGTGGGGTTTTTTAAATCTGAGAAAATATTCATGATAAAATCAATCATGATAAAGGAAGTCATTTAACCTGTTTTCCTTATTGAATATTTTCATTTGCAGAATGGGTGATCGTACTGAAGTGGACACAACATCATTTCGCCGTGCTATTTGGAACTACATCCATTGTTTGTATGGCATCAGGCACGATGACTACGACTATAAAGAAGTCAACCACCTGTTAGAGAGAACACTCAAGGCCTACATCAAAACCGTGACATGCTATCCAGAGCGCATCACACGCAGAGATTACAACAGCTTCATGAGAGAATTCCAGCACTCAGAGAAGGTACACTTAGTCACTCTCTTCCTATGTTTCATTCACATTAAAAATAAAGTTCAGATGCTAAAGTAATAAGATATTGCGAAAGAAATAAAAGCTACTGAATATGCAAACATTAAGAAAGCATTGCCATTCACTTTCTGAAACTCGTCAGTATTTGGTTCTGATAAGAAATTTGATTTTTGTCTATAGTAAATGTTTTAATATCACTCTTCCAATTATTCAGTATCCTACTTCATCTTGTAGGTGCATGTGAATCTGATGCTGTTGGAAGCTCGCATGCAGGCTGAGCTGCTGTACGCACTGAGAGCCATCATGAAGTACATGGTCTAAATGTTGCGGTTATTGCCCTCTTCAATGGACAATTCACGAATGGACCTAGGTTTCTTGGTAGTGGGCATGACACTGGACTTTGTTTTCTGAGGGAAATAGTTCGATCTTTGGTGCATTATAATCAGAATGGGCAAAGTCAACGAATTTTTCCTTCTCACATTGTTAGCGGGAGTGCAAATCCTGGATCCGTGACCCATGATTTTTCGGCTTGACATGTGGACTATGCAAAACTCCACTTCATAGCACAGAGGTTAAAAGGGGTGATAGGAAAGCACATGGTAGTGGTAGTTTGTGTTGTTCCAACGTTGCTGCTATTTTAGCACCACCAGCAGTGCAATTGATTAGATCTGGTGCATCATTGATGCAATGTGACGGTGTTTTGATCAAAATAGGTTGTGTAAGCTGTGAACATGCATTGACAGCATTCGAGTATTGTTTCACTAAATGTTTGTGCTGCAGTTCACTAGTTTATTTTCCTAGTGAAGTCTTTTGGTGCTAATGGCACCTATAGTGTGTGTAGTTCCACAACGGTGAGGAAATTTCTTTTAAAAATGAGGACTTAAATTATTAGCAGTTGGTATATTCATATGTGATAAGTTGGTGGCACAATGCATTGCTTGCTCGAACATATTTATGTTGACGCTACAGATTCCCTGGTGGAATCTGTTAAACAAGACTGTAATGATGATGTGATTATTGTGTCATTTATCGTACTTGCGTTTCTGAAAATGAATTATCCATGGGAGGAAAATTAGTTGTTGAGTCACTAGTTTATCACATAAATTCATATCCTCAGTCATTGTATTCAGCTTGTAAGAAGTTCAGCAATGAAGTGGACCTTTTGTACTATAGTGTGTGTTTATTATCTTGTCAGTCTGTGATACAATTTTGTATATGAAAGCAACCATTGTTTTGTACTGAAATAAATTATTTGCTATATATTCAAAATATCCCCTACTGACAGAAATCATGACTGTTGACTGTTAGTCTTGCAGGCTGAATATCGTCTTGTAGGCTTTAAATCTGTCCAGAAGATTTTACGCCACATGTAGCTATTACTTTGTTTACATTGATTACATTAAATCTGTTGTTTTCTACTAATGTTATCCATTACTTCAGCATTATTTGTATTTTGAATGAAATAGATAACTTTCTACAACATATTAGAGCTGTCCATAGAAAGCATGCTTCTCTTGCTGGTCAGTTGTGTTCCAGGGAAAAATGTGTGTAAAATGATTGGTAATTATTCTTATCTATTGCCTATTAGTGTTAACATTTATATTAAAATAGTGCATCATAGTATTTGCAAAGACCTATAATTGTATTGAATTAGTCTCCGTGCAATACAGTATGTTTAAGGGTTTTGTCTTAAATATATTACTGTTCTGTACTGAAAAAGAAGTTTTCCCCACATTTGCGTAAGTTTATAGGTATTTTTCATGTTTTTTATGTAAAAATACTTTAAATGAATAATTCTTCACCTATACGTTTCACCTGGAACATTTGCCTTGCATAATCATTAAGGGAAATGCACAAACCACTTGCAGCAGAAATGTACAAATTTGAGATTACTTTCAGTCGAAACTTGTGATTTTAAGTATTATAGTATTTTGATTTGCATGCATTATGTATTTTCTAAGTCATGTAACATAAAACATAGTTGACTGTACAAATTGCTGAACATAATTTGTTGCTGTATATTATGGTGCACTGAGTTTATTATGTATGCAAGTGAGATAAATTTTCTGCATTTGAATGACAATTTAAGAAAATTGTATTGTGTTCATATTTTAAATGTGTGGGTGATAATTATTATTGTTAAACTGCTCGAGTGGTTCGGTCTGTGATGCAAAAAATGACTCTTCAGTCAACGTTAATTTGTATATTGATCAGACAATAATACTCGCCAAAACTCCTGTGTGCATGAAAATTTTAAATCCTTGCCACCAAGTTAGTTCAATGTTATTTCTAAATCATCAAGTAGTTCTAAAGCCTGCAGAATGTACTGTCCATATGCTAACATTGTAATATTGTAAATGTTGAAGATTTGTGATTAAATTTCAGCATTTTTGATTACGAATGGAAATTTTAGCCGTAGTTAGTTTATAAAAGGTCTTAAAAGGATGTGGCGATCTCATTTTATTTTATACTTTGCTAAAGATATTTTTTACCCACCTAAAATTCATTACTTTCAAATTGTGTTTGTACATGTATACCTAACTTGCGATGGAAGAATGAAAATCTAGCTAATGCTGAGAATTAAAATGAAATTTTTAATTTATATGTGAATGTGAACAAATTAGTTCTAAATGTCTGTAGTTTCGCAGTGGCATTTTAATATGAATCATTGAAATGTGCCTCACAGGGTGTAATTCGGATGCTGACTGTTCTTGTAAAGTATTTGCGGCCTTCAAATTTTACATTTTTGAAAAGAAATATTAAATTTTGTGGTTTTGTAATTGAACACCTTGTGATTTCTACCTCAAGAGGTATAAATGTGTACTGATATTTATTTTCTAATTTTATAGTAAATTTCTTACATTAAATTATGTGGAAATACAGTACTAATAATTTGGTAGCCACCATCAAATTGAGACATACGCATTCCGTTTACCCATTCATTGGCTAAATTGTGATAATTTTTTTTCTTCTAATGTAAAAGGAGCATTAGCAATTGACATGAACTATTTCAAGCATTTGTCTTCTTGATAAATCATGAGCTTCCAATAACCTAGACTCTCAAAAGATCATATAAATGGAAAGGATTTCTAGTAGCAGAAAGCTTTAATATTGTATTATATATAAGAACAACTATTTCAGGTAACATCCCTACATCCTCTGTGGTAACTAACCCCACCAAGGTTTAATCTCAATTGCAAATGCTCCTCTAATCTGATGTTACAGCGATATATATGTAGTATTTTCAGATACCTTTTCCATGAACTAGTAGTCAAACTGTTTACAATTACATATATCAGTATTTGCCTTTTAAAAATTGTACCAGATATTAGCAGTTAGAAATATTTTGTGTAAAAAGAAAAGTTGAGTTTTTCAAGATCTATAGTTTGTCAAACTATTAAAATTATGACAATTAAGTGGAACAGAAATTGACCTTCAATAACTTTGCTATCAAAGTAAACTTTCTTTTTTAATAATATTCATTGCTTGACAAAATATGAGATAAAGGTATTTTATATTATGTAACGTTTTGCTATCATATTACGGTTATGCAATAATTAGCTGTAGGGCAACATTTTATTCTGCACATTTTAAAATGTCAATTGCCTATTTGTGTCAATATGAGAATTAAAGTTTATTTTTAGAATACTAGAAATGGCGAGTTGAACTGGCCTTAATTATCAACCATCAAGTCATTCCCATTGCTTGATGTGTACGTGTAATATTGCTTGTGTTACAACAGTAACACAGCACCATCTCCAATATTGTGAGGACTTTTTCAATATTTTTAGATGATGGATATTGTTGAAACATTTCAAAACAAATTATGGACACCTTCGAATTGTTCTCCGAGATTAATTTTATGTAAAGAATTGTGCAAAGAAAAGCTACCTTAAAATTTGATAGAATTAAAGTCAAAGTATTTGAATTGTATTGACATGAAATCACTAATTTTCTAGTGCTGCATTTGATTTGTAAACTAAATTATTAAACTTGTACTTTTGACATTGACTTTGTGATTAAGGGAAGTTTCATATTCTTTGTAAAACAAAAATAAAAATAACAAAAAAGCAAAATGAGTTTGTTATGATTGAAATGTGAGTTACAATTCATTCATAAATCACTGATCACTATATTGCATGAATTCAGTTTTATCCTATCCCAATATAAAAATTGTTTCCAGTGATGTATTGAATGTTATCTATTTTGAATAAAGTACTTTTTTAAATTATTATTGTTTATGCATGTAATAGGGTTTATATACCAATAAAGAAGATTGATTGAAACTGGTGTAATTAATTTATGATAGACTACAGTTCAAATCATTTTTTAAATCAAAGTTTACCAAACTACACCAGAAAAAGAGTCAAAAAAAACATGTCATAAGCAATATGAGTTCCTTTTGTAGACTTGCATGTGAACAGAGTCAACATGGTCTGTGACGTCATGGACTATATGTTTGGATGTGCTACTCAGTTATTGAAACTAGTTATGGTTGGGAGATTCCCTTCGGACAGCCATAAGTAAAAAGAAATTGCTCAGCTGAAAAATGTATACAGCTAAGATAAGGTGGTGGTTTCCCTGTGCCCAAAAAATCAGACTAAAAATGTAGTACTGTAAATCTTACCAAACCTGGTTTATCTCACTTGCCAAAGTAATAATCTCTAAATAATAGTCAATAAATATAAGCATATGCTTAAGACCCAAACCCCTCGTGTTATGTCTGGTTCATGTGCAGAAAATTTTAGACATCCTACAAGACAATGTCACACAAAAAACATCAAAAAACAAAACAAAACTAACAAACTGTCAGAATGGGTAGTGGGCTACTGTGTTAGAACAGTGATGGGTAATGTACTAATCTCAGGCGACGGCATGGGAGTGTCAAGACAGTGTGGATGCTGTAGACCTGAGCTATGCAAGATGAATAGTGGGTGAGGATCGGGGTATGGGCGGTGTTTATTTCAGAATACGGCATGAAATTTGAGCCCATTATCAATTTTTCGTCCCCATGGGTATAAACTAGTCTTGCATGCAATTGCCTAACAACTCAAATCAGTAAAATATAAGCATAGTAACCACTATTACACATATAATTAACCCTCGTCATTGCATGAAACCTTAAACAGCTTTGTACATCATAAATCTAAATTATCTACACTTGATCACGGGTTTCATACAGTGATATTGCTGTCAAAAAGGAGGTCACTGTGCAGGTATGGGATAAAAAATTAGGCGAATGACGTACTTCCATAGTAAATGAAATAGCTATAAATGAGAAGTCTTTCATTATACTATGATCTACAATATGTAGGCCGTTTCATTGTATGTATATCCAGTTGTATAGTCTAAATGTTATGTATACATATATAATTTAACCTGGGTGTCTAATCTTCATGTTATTATCTATAATTGAGTACAGTAGGTGCAGCAACCACGTTTATCAACATACGTGTGACGTAGTGATAGACAAACGTGTGACGTATTTATCTGAACGTCATTCGTTCAAAACCACGGGGTCATCCCAGAGCGTTTGGCTGAATTTCTGGCTGAATTTCTGGCTGAATTCTGAGTTGAGTTCATAGCCTGTATAGTCTTAACCAACCCAATCGGGGCTTGGGTATAATATATAAAATATAAAATGTCAATTGCCTATTTGTGTTGATATGAGAATTAAAGTTTATTCTTAGAATACTAGAAATGGCGAGTTGATTAATTATCAACCATCAAGTCATTCTCATTGCTTGATGTGTCCGTGTAATATTTATTGCTTGTGTTACTACCAGTACATTTACACAACAGCATCCAAATATTGTGGACTTTTTCAATATTTTTAGATGATAGATATTGTTGAAACATTTCAAATCAAATTATGGACATCAAATTGTTCTCCAAGATGAATTTTATGTAAAGAATTCTGCAAAAAAAGTTACCTTTTTAACAAAATTTAATAGAATTAAAGTCCAAGTATTTGAATTGTATTGACATACATGTAAAAGCGCTGATTTTCTAGTTCAAATGATTTTTTGAATAAAAAAACACAAAGTCATTCCCACTGCTTAATGTGTCAGTGTAACTATATCCCAGTGATATACTAAATGTTATCTATTTTGAATAAAGTACTTTTTGCGTCGCTTCAGTAGCTGAAGCGAAAGCCTTGTGATCACTTTGTTTCTATGTATGTATGCATGTATGCATGTATGCATGTATGTATGTATGTATGTATGTATGTATGTATGTATGTATGTATGCATGCATGCATGCATGCATGCATGCATGCATGTATGTATGTATGTATGTATGTATATGTATGTATGTATGTGTCTCCGGACAAGCTAGAGCTTTTACCATTACACCAATTTCGTTCAAACTTTACACAGCTATGAGGTATGAGGCGACACCGAAGTGATTTGATTTTGGGCGCTCTGCCAATTAAATTGTGTATGTTAGAAGGCTATCCACAGCAGGTGAGCTAAAAAGAAATTGCTCAGCTGGAAAATGTATACAGCTAAGATAAGGTGGTTTTCCTATACAAAAAACATCAGACTTTAAAAATGTAGTAATGTTAATCTTACCAAACCTGTTTTATATATAATCTCTATAAATAATAGTAAATAAATAATATAATATAAAAAAACAACACACTGATACTCTTTATAAGCACTCTCTATTCATTTGAGAAACTTTCATGACGATACAATTACAAATTACATGAGTGTTGGTTTGCTGATGCCTGCATCTAACAATTTTTTACATATAGATGCGCTCGCCAGCACTCCGTCAGACGTTAGCAGATCGTCACATCACTAAAATGTACGTGTGACGCACTGCTTACGTCTGACGGAGTGCTGGCGAGCGCATCTAGCACAAAATGTAAAGTAAATAATAATCTGATAATTTAATATAATTTAACATCATTATGTCCCCTCCAAGCTCTTATATACACTTCCTTTTTTGTGTTGTCTTTTTCATGAATATGAATAACTCTCACTCTTTTTACATACGACACTCCATTTTCTTGAAGAACCAAATCAATGTAATCTTCTGCTTGTATCTGAAAATAAATGAATAGAAGCTTAAGAATATCCCAGAAAATTTATGTATCCACAAAAGTAATATTAAACTGCATATATATCTATAAAGAGAAAAGCAATTGTTTAACATTGGTATGGGAAAGATAGAGTTTTGATAATTTTAACAATATCATATAATATCTAAACAAATATTTCAAGGAGATTGAGATTGAGTAGATTATTAAAAAATTCAACCTGTTTTGACAGTTTTGGAACTCTTGCACCATTCAAATAGACCTTACTTGATAGAAACGACTCTTCAATTTTTCTGAAAGGGTTTATATATTTCTAAACTTTATACACATAGCAATAGGAGATGAAAGAAGGTAATTTGAAAGTACTTTTAGTAGAGCATGAAAATTAATTTAATAAAGATTTCAAGGATAGTCTACTAAGCATACAAAACTTAAAAAATTATACTTCACGGTAATCAACTGAAGTAGATGTAATTTGCAAGTAAATGATGGCAAAATTAATAACAGATACAAACTTTCTAGAAATGTTAAGTCCAAAACTCAATACAGCATCCAATCTTGTATTTTTAAACACCTTCTTAAGTTCCTTGAATTCTTCTACAAATATATCATCTTCTGCAAAAACATTGTCCCATATATCATCATCCGTCAAGTCTCCATCATCAATATTCTGAAAAAAAAAACAAAAAAAAAACAATATATAAAATACACACACACACATATACATCAATGTGTGTGTGTGTGTGTGTGTGCATGTGTATATGCATGCATGCGTGTATATATGCATATATATATATATATATATATATATATATATATATATATATATATATATATATATATATATATATATATATATATATATATACTTGCTGCTATATATATATATATATATATATATATCTACAGTACAGTACTGTTTCGTCCTATTAGGACTCATCAGTGCAGCTTAGAATAATGAGGTTGGGACTGGTAGCAACAAAGAGTGTAAGCTCTCGATATGTATGACCTAGGATTATTAATACATACATGCATACATGCATACTACTTGATACTTGATAGAAACGACTCTTCAATTTTTCTGTAGGTTATGTTTCTGTCTTTGAGGTTCCAAATGTGTTTGCTTAATGCTGTACTATTTTTTTATTTTACAAAAGGAAATTATCTACCAAGCCACAGTAACAATAGAAGACACCAACAAATCAGACACCTACATTGGACTTACAGCAACAGACTTCAAAACACGATATAGAAACCACATCAGCTCCTTCAATAACAAAAAACTCCGAAATAGTACAGCATTAAGCAAACACATTTGGAACCTCAAAGACAGAAACATAACCTACAATATTACCTGGAAAACAATTACAAAAAGCAAACAATATTCAACAACAACAAATACATGCAACCTATGCCTAAAAGAAAAATTCTATATAATATGCAAACCAGAAATGGCCACATTAAACAACAGAAACGAATTGTCCACGGAATGCCCACACAAAAAGAAATTCCTCCTCGCATACCAATACCCAACATAACCCCACAATATTATAACATAAAATAGTAATACGCATGCACGCTATTGATTTTCTCGTGTTATTGATTTTCTCGTGTTATTGGAAATGAGTGAGTTCTGGGAATTCTCATACTGTAATAATAGCAATATACTACCTTCAATGGCTCTGATGAATGCCAAACTAGAGGCATGAAACAAATTTGTAAGCCAATAAAACAACCTATGAAGCTATGATTGTTGTGATCAATTTACAATTATATATATATATATATATATATATATATATATATATATATATATATATATATATATATATATATATATATATATATATATATATATATTTTTTACTCACACAGCTTCTTGCTCATAAAGTGCTCAACTATGGTTAGAAGCAGCATAAGAGTAGTTTAATAATAATAATTAATAATAATAATAATTTACCTTTCTCACAGGGCACTAAGGCTTTATTGATGAGAATAGTCACATACATGTGAAACTTGTTGCGGATATGAGGGAATCCAGGCAGCCACAGTGCAGCGCCAACCCGTTTGTGTCACCACTGTCTTGCATTGCTACTCAACAGTGGCGACACGTTGTGTGGAATTTTATTTAATGGCTAGACGTTTGACGTTCTTGTTTTATTACAGCGAGTCTGCCGTGTGTGGGCCGCGAACTCACGATGCAAGCAAATCCTGTTTGCAAGTCGCACGCTCTAACCATTAGGCCACCGAGACCACACAGAGATGAACAATTATTTCATTGCCCTATATATCTGTTTCATGCTATTAGCAATCGTCAGTGGCCTTTTTATTTGATGGTATACAATACAACAAATTGATTTTCTCGTGTTATTGATTTTCTCGTGTTATTGATTTTCTCGTGTTATTGGAAATGAGTGAGTTCTGGGAATTCTCATACTGTAATAATAGCAATATACTACCTTCAATGGCTCTGATGAATGCCAAACTAGAGGCATGAAACAAATTTGTAAGCCAATAAAACAACCTATGAAGCTATGATTGTTGTGATCAATTTACAATGGTTTATATATAATAGAACATACAACCATACAGAACTCGAAACAAAAACATATATAACCTGTGTATATAAATATATATATATATATATATATATATATGAACAGTAAAATGAATCATATATATATGCAGATATATAAAAAGAAACTAGACACACACACAAACACACAAATATGTTATATATATATATATATATATCAAAGATATATATATGTATAATATATATATATATATATATGAATCTATTAATTGTAAACTGATTAACTACATGTATGTGTGCCAATCAATTGTTATATTTGATTTATTTCCATGTTTGATAATCAATTATCCATTTACCATTTGTATCTTATACATATATATCACAAATTTGATCTTTTTAGCATAGGCATGATAAGGTTGGGAGGGTCATATACATCTGGTCATATATTGATGCTAAATGTCAAGTCATCTGGTCATATATTGATGCTAAATGTCAAGTTTGGTGATGATAGCCCATAAACTGTTGACAGGAGACAGGTAAATATAAATTCAAAATTTTTGAGACATACGATTGTCCTCAAACTAAACATATTTAATTTTCAAAGCAATAGCTCTCATGGTGTTCAAGTTATGAGCTTTTAAGCATGTGGACACGGAGGGGCCATAGATTATTGAAAAGTAGGTCAAAAATAGGTCAAATGTGAAATAAGGTTGGGAGGGTAATATATTGATGCCAAATGACAAGTTTGGTGATGAAAGACCATAAAGTGTTCACAGGAGACAGGTAAATATAAATGCGTAGTATTTTTTTTTAAAACACGCCATAACTTCGTCAAAAGTAGGCCAAAGTACACCAAAACCTAATCAGGTCTGGAGAGTAGTACATTGAAGCTAAATATGAAGTTTGGCGACAATCGGCCAAATAGTTCTCCCTAAAGTGCGGTAACAAGATATTTGTACCTAAGGTCATAAGTTCATCAAAAGTAGGCCAAAGTACAAACAAAAAATTTTGAGACATACGATTGTCCTAAAACTAAACATATTTAATTTTCAAAGCAATAGCTCTCATGGTGTTCAAGTTATGAGCTTTTAAGCATGTGGACACGGAGGGGCCATAAATTATTGAAAAGTAGGTCAAAAGTAGGTCAAATGTGAAATAGGGTTGGGAGAAAATGGTGATGAAAGACCATAAAGTGTTCACAGGAGACAGGTAAATATAAATGCGTAATATTTTTTTTTAAAACACGCCATAACCTCGTCAAAGTACATCAAAACCTAATCAGGTCTGGAGAGTAGTACATTGAAGCTAAATATGAAGTTTGGCGACAATCGGCCAAATAGTTCTCCTTAAAGTGCGGTAACAAGATATTTGTACCTAAGGTCATAAGTTCGTCAAAAGTAGGCCAAAGTACAAACAAAAATTTTTGAGACATACGATTGTCCTCAAACTAAACATATTTAATTTTCAAAGCAATAGCTCTCATGGTGTTCAAGTTATAAGCTTTTAAGCATGTGGACGCGGACGGACAGCACTAAAGCTAGAAGTCTCCCTCCGGAACGGGGGAGATTTAATTCCTCCTCTCAAATAGTGCATTATGAAAGTAATTTAAAATAGCAATAATAAATAAGGAGAGCGATATGGACCTTAGAAAATGAACAAACAATTTAAAGTACAATGTTAGGACACATTTTAAACTTATAAATCATCAATATTACATTTGTATGATATATTTGAAACAATTAAGTATTCAAAAGTTGGATTTTAGTATGCTGTCGTGGGTTATACCAAGGATTGGCAATGTCAACAGTTTGGCTCTGATGAATGGTGTAGTAGCCATGAAACAGGCTTGTAAGCCTATATATATATATATATATATATATATATATATATTTATATATATATATATATATATATATATATATATATATATATATATATATATATATATATATATATACCATCCTATGTCAATTCATTTCTATACCTCTAAATGGAGAAAATTTCAATTACTCTAGTAGATTCGGTCGCCAGAGTCTCGACTTACATCGGAGTCTCGTCAAACGTACATTTTAGTGACGTGACGAGACTCTGATGTACTAGCTAGTATGTAGAGACTCTGGCTACCACATCTACGTATAATATATGTGTGATTCTGTTTACATTTTAAATGTCAGTTGTACTTATGGTGTGTTCGTGTGTACTTTCCACCTCGTAAGGATACGAGCTTCCCATGTCGAAGTACAGCCATTTAACTGGGAACGCACGTTCCCAGTTCGTAGGAAGCAACGAATTCACAAGGCGCACCATTAGTCGGTGTGCGAAAAATAATGAGTTTAAGACTGTTACATGAAATTACGATCTTCAATATTTAACTGGGACCGTACGCTCTGTTTAATTGGTACTTTCGACATAGGAAGGTCTCAGATTGGAACACGACCACAGGTGGGAAGTACACAGGAACGCACCATTAGTACAGAAGATGTGATTCAAGAAAGATGGGCCTTTTTATACATTTTCGAACTATCAAAGTCAGTGTTACATGAAATATATTACCTCATCTTCAATATTTATATTTGTATCAGCTGCTGCTTTACATTTTCTCTGTTTAAAATTGGTGAATTGGTAACTAGTGGTAAAAGGTCTAGTACTTGGAACACTTGAACGACCACAACTAAGTGCTTTTACTCTAAGAATTTGTTTTTCAAAGTCACGAGTCGCATACTGATCACCAAGGAAAAGTTGCGTAGATTCAGCAGACTCCAAGGTGAGAGTCGATCTAGATCGAGTTGATGTGTACATGCTAATTTGTCGTATAATACAGTATGATAAGCGGTTGAAACATTTTGTTCTTGTCAATATGCACAATTCCATGTTGGATCAAAGTAATTTTATAGAATGGCAACGATCAGAGAGAAGAATTATTGTCAATTTAAGATCTGATCCTAGTTTTTCCGGAGCACTTGGTTTAGTTTGTCACGGTACCTGTTGGACGTGAGTTCGAGTCTTGGAAAGTTAAAGGTTAACACAGGAACTACTTTGTTTTGTATAAGATTAGTTTTCAAACGAAATACCTATTTTTGTGATCTTCAAATACGATTACGATGTAAGCAAAATATATACGATTCAAATATTTATAAAACCTGTTTGAGTGTGCTATGATATAGATAAATTATCACACATTTAATTGTCCACTCTCCGGTGTGTAATCTAGTACTTGACTCTCGAAATGGCGGGTGTGAGCGACGAAGAAGAAATACATGATGCAGAAAATGAAGAAAAAGATAATAACCGTGACGAACCACCACTTGTGTTTCAATGCCACAAATGTAATCAAATATTTGGAGACTCCTTAGCATGGGTATCTGCAAGTGAACTGATGAGAAGCATCTCATTACATAGTAAGTGTGAGCGATAACACAAGAAACTCGTTCTACCCAAGGCTGTCAATTTTCCTTCTGTTTCTGTTTGTTTGTACCGCGCAGCCATCAATTTTGATGCTTATTGCAAAGGGAGGCCACGTGGTGTTGGTACATGGACCTCCAGAGGCAAGCTAAGTAACCAACTGAGCCTCGGGGCTGGAGGGATCACACTAGCTATTGTTTTCAAGCTAGATCTAGGTGAGTTCTTTTGCGTGCAGAGGGGTGGCTCTCCTCTACACGGGACACGCCTTTTAACGAGGCTTCCGAACCTCGGCTTGGTTTTGCCACCATCTAGTATTATACTCGAATTACTTGAATACTGCGTGCTAACCACTGCACCATTGATCCCCTTCCTGTATGTTTTTTGGCCAAACTCCAAATTGAGTATCACGCCAATGATGAGGTCATCCTATCAGTCATGAAAGTTGGTCACTCAGCATTTTCTCGAAAAGCGAATTCCAAATACATATAGATCTAGCGACAATTCTGCGAGACTACCTCCCCACACCCCGCACAAATATATTAGACTAGCATACGAAAAATGTAAAGCTCCACACTCAATAAGAACCCACACATATTACCCAAACCCTCACAGCAACTCAAAACCATGAAATACGTTTATTTTGTATAGAATGCTTAGGCGACACATGCAAGACTTCTACCGAATGTAGAATCTCACACTCCCCATGAAAAATGCAAGGCAACAACCTCGCCTATCACTCCACACTTCCGAGACTCACCTTGGAACAATACTGGGAGCCAGCACCCCCCATATGCCTGATAAGACAAGTGTCAATGTTATTAGGCCATGATGCTATTGATATGAGATTTAAAAGTCTCGATATTTACACTGTCAACAATATTTCTGTCTTGAATGTTCCATTCCGGTATGGTTCTGAGTTCTGACAAAGGAGTATTGAAAACTGTTGGTATTTGCATTGATGTGCTGCACGTGTCCTGGCATCAGCAGGTTTGAGGACATTTTGGACATCCACTGGTACTTTCACAAGCCTCCTTACAATCTTATAGAACAGTATCAGACGCTGGTCCTTTACCCTTTTTGTTCTTTTATTCGTCAGAATCAGATAATATACCTAACAAGGAGATATAAGGAGATATAAGTCTACTATTTAAATTTATATATATAACAAACTTACTGCCTGTGAACTGTGTGAACTGTGCTCGTCACCATTTTTTAGTCTGTTGGCATGCGCACCAGCATCTCGTAGTACTCCAGGTCCGAGTACACAAGTTGTGAAAACGAGAAATTAAGGTTAACAAATGGTTTACACCACTTGGCAAGTCGTACTTACGGTAAATATGAGCCATTTCGAATGCACCATTATGCTGCATTAGAGTCCTTCTGGAAGTGTAGAAACATTCACTCGAAAGGAAGTTCCCGCTGGCTGTGCTTTAAATATTGGTTTTGGTGCCTTGTGCAGTAATATACTTTGTATAACACGGCCGATGATAGTTGTCGGCGCCGCAAATGAAAAAAACACACCAAGGTGGGATTTTTTTTATATCGGGGGGTTAAATGGCTTCATCTGCGCTACTGTCAACCTAGTTATATAATTACAATGGCCTAAATATGAGATAATGCTACACTATATGGGCGATAATACCGGTTTTACACGGGTAAGTACCTTGTAAAACCGCATCCCATGTAAAGATGCATCTTTACATGGGATGCGGTTTTACATACAACACACGTCTGCGCTATGTTAGCGATGTGCTGTAAGCTCCTCAGAAAGTTGAGATAGTGTGACAAGGATGCCAATTACCTGGTGTAATTGTAAAGTTGCCAGCCCACGGCAAAACTTTGAATTGCGACTGTAAATAAACACATTTACATTTACCTTTACTCTTGTATACACATGCATTTCTACATGTGTATGCCACATGTACTGATACATGTGTATTTCAAGGATATTGTGGGTCCCTTGCAGTTGACAGTCCATTTCTTAGCCTTCTGAGAGAAAGGACTTTAGGCTCATGAAACGTTTTATGTTTAGCTTCTCTAAAAATGCAGCAGAATAGATTTAGATTAGTTTGAAAGTTTAAATTATGTATGTGATTTTTTTAGGTGTTACTGAAAATGTTAAAATAATAGAAAAATTGGTCACTTCTACTGAAGGTGTTGATATTGGAAGCACATATCTAACATTGCATTGCAAAGGATGTGATGAACACATCGGAAAAGTATATAAAACAACTTGTAGTGATTTTGATGACATGAGAGAATTGTTTACATTGTCAGTGGACAAATGCAATAGGTATGTATGTTTCATTTATTTTTCAAGCTGTTTAAGTATAAATAGTATATAATATAGAGCACTTAAAAACAACCACTATCTTAATGCAGGTGTTGATTTTATTTTTGTTTAAAGTATAGATATTTATTGATTGTTTTTTTTTTTCAATTATAATGTAGTGCGACGCACACACATTTCATGAGTTTTTTTAGTGCACACTGAGCCTGTGAATGGCATATACAATTCTATTTTATTGATAAGAAAACAGTTGAGTATGAAATATTCAAACCAAACATTAATAATGGTGAAAATGGGTGTTGAAAAATACGTTTAGAGAAGGAGATTGTTTACTAGATTTTGTTTAGTTTCGTTTTTAGCTCACTCGTGAGCTTTTGTCATCACTTGGTGTCAGTCCGTCGTCCGTCTGTGTAAACAATTCTTTAGAAATCTTCTCCTCAAAAACTACTTTATGGATTTGTAGGAAACTATGTATAATGGTTCATTATGGTATTGTGCAAAAAGTGACTGTGTCATATTAAGATTTATCGAAAACTATGGTTGCTACTGCAATATTTAAAAAAACTGTTTCTAGACACAAAGTTCTCCTTAGTCATAATGTAAACAGTATGATATGGGACATTTGTTTCACTAATCTATTCACCACCAGTTTGCATTATGCTAGACCAGAGTTAAAGGCACAACTAAACTTGTTACATTGGCAGATCCAGATTTTTTTAAGAAAGAGGGGGGCACAACAATTACCTGTTACACTGGCAGATCCAGTTTTTTTTATAATATAGGGGGGCCACAGCAGTTAACTTGTTACATTGGCAGATCCAGGTTTTTTAATAGAAGGGGGCACAGCATTTAACTTGTTACAGAGACAGATCCAGGTTTTTTACACTGGCAGATCCAGTTTTTTTGTAATATAGAGTGGGCACAGCAGTTAACTTGTTACACTGGCAGATCCAGGTTTTTAATAATAGGAAGGGGGCACAGCATTTAACTTGTTACACTGGCAGATCCTGAGATGGTGGCACATAGCAGTTAACTTGTTTGTTGAAAATAGAACATAGATGCAGGTGAGCGATTCAGGCTCTCTAGAGCCTCTAGTTAAAATTGGGATTCACGGGATGCGTGTGTTCACAGGCTCACCGTGTGCCGCTCTAGCATGTAAATTTGTAGTTTATTTATGGTGATTGGTAACACTGAAGAAATGGCTCATTAAATCTCCCCCTAACGAAGTCTGGAGGGGACATTTCTAGCTTTGCTTCTGTCAGCGTCCGTTCGTCCGAAATAAACATACCCGGTACCTAACAGACTACTTGAGCTATTGCTTTTCAAATTGAATATTTCTTGTTTGAGGAAAAAAGTACCTCTGTTTGTACTTTGGCCTACTTTTGACGAACTTATGAGCGTTAGTGTAAATACCTTTTTACCACTCTACAGGGAGAAGTATTTGACCTATGTCACCAAACTTCATATTTAGCTTCATTGTACAATATTCCAGAGCTGATTATGTTTTGGTGTACTTTGGTCTACTTTTGATGAAGTTACGATGTGTTAATAAAGGAGTTATTTCTAGCAGCCAAAGAATTTTTCTTCCACCAGGCGTTTGCCTAAGTGTAGAAAACTAATAAATAAATTAAAAAATGTGTCTTGTTTTATTTTTTGTTCATCCAGATTTTTTATAATAAATATTTTAATAATTTATAAATGTAGTAATTACATATGGAAATTGCCCGACGTTACGTAGGATTTGACCTTTTGAACTCGCAGCTCATGAATTATGCGAGCTCTGTAATTCGCGCATGTGCATTACGAAGTAAAACAGGCTTCATGGCACATATGATGAAAATCTGTCTATTTCAGCCGTATTTGGGACCAAAACTGACTTAATTTTAAAGCTAAATAAAAATAAACCACATCAGCGTGACATACATTCAATTCTCATTCTGAGACGTGTATTAGTCAAGGATATGATTGACATGACAGTCAAGTAGGATAAGCACATTGTGTATTGGCCTCACACTTGCAGTAAAATGTGCACAATGAGCCAGCTGACTGGCACCTGCAGTTAATTGGGGAACATGATGTTACTGTTTTACATTCTGATTTGTTAGTAGGAGTGAAGCTGCTTATGATCACTGTTTAGGGGGTCTTTTGTTTTGCTAAACAAAGTAACCCGTAAATCACGTAAGAACTCACTTTTCTTTCCGTAGTAAAAACCATGAGTGAAATCAATGCCTGTTCTCATCCAGTACTTCTCGTCAAAATCAAGCTCAGTAAACACATTTAAATTATGATTGATTTTAAGCAACAAATCGATGGTCGTTTACCGTTCGGATATGAAACGGTATCACAATCTGATAGGGCATGCGCAGCCAACAGATCAAAGAATTTGTTTACTAGTTTGGAAGCTTTAATGTCTATCCCTTTTCAATCATATCTCTTCATGGAGACTGAAGTAACTGGCTTGTACAGCCAAACAAAGTAAACATATAGCACGAGAATGAATGTCTGTATCATCAGCACAGACTTAAAGGCGTTGTTTTTGTGGCATCATGTGAACATGATTGTGGACGATTTTCACATCCCCATCTTCATGATGGTACTCACCAGCGTTCTGCGCGGTCGCGCGGACATCCGCGAGTTGATCGCAGTCATTATCCGCGGAAGGTCCTGCGGGTATCCGCATCATTGCGGTCGCGGGGCGGATGCGGTCAAATTCTTGCGATCGCGGGGCGGATGTGGTCAGAAATATGTGTTGCGGACACTTTGCGGATCAATGTAGTTACTTTGTGGACGCTTAGAGGTCAGAAACATTTGAATGACCGCGGATCATTCTTTGATCCACATCTACACCAGATCACTATAAGATTCTCTTTGATCATCATCTTTTACTTTGTTTTTGCAAGAACATGCAAGCATGTTACTTTTTGATTCGATAAACTGCCATATTGCAGTTATTAGAGACATGTTAGAAAAACATATGAAGTGTATCTTAAACACTTCATTTTATAATGTTGTATTACATTTAGTTGAAATACCTCATGCTTGTAATCACCATATGCCTTGGAGTGAAGTTCATACCTTTACTGTCCTTAATTAGAGTTAAACGCTATGCACAGCATGGTTCCTTTTGAATTCATTGATAAGTAGCAGTTAGCCAATAAGCATGACCCCTATGAAGATGTTTGCTTAACCTTAAGGAGTCGTTTATGACCATGCAAGTTAAATCTTAATTGGGAGTAAAGCATTGTTCCAACAATGTGATATCCATTTGTTCTAAGTTAAAGGGATGCATCATATAAAATAGTTACTTCTAAATGTGGGTAAACATACATATTGTTATGAAATAAACATAGATTCCAGTATGATTTCCTTTTGACTACTTTGATCTTAGTTAAGCAGAAATCTCTTTGTCTTATTACCCTTGCATTCCCCTATAAATAAAGATGTAATTAGGAAATCAGTATCAGTTCACTTTGGAGTTATATCTGCTAGTTGTAGTAGTAGACCATTCTTTAGGGAGTTAAAATAGAACTTTGTATGTGCTGCAGTGCTATCATGAAGAATGAACATTTAATGCCGTTATGAATGTTTTCATCATTGTATGGTATGGTGTATATTTTTTGCAAGTGTCCTATACATTTGATAACATGTAAATAAAGATAACTGCACTCACTTTAATATTAGTTTTGGTTTATCATTTTCTTGCAAGTTTCACCACAATAAATGATAATGATTCTGATAGCGGATCGTGTTGTGCATATATTGCGGATGATCTGTAATAGTGCAGTCAAATTGCTGTCATTTTCTCTTATGGCAATGCGATCGCGGGGGGGGGGGGATGCGGACACAGAAGTGTAATTTGGTGCGGTCGCTGGGCGGATGCAGTCGGAATGACGCGGTCGCGGGGCAGATAAACTGTGCCAAAAGCTGACCGCGCAGAACGCTGTTCATCAGTAAGGCCCTCACAAAAGCGGAGTCAGATTATTCAAATATAGAAAGGGAGTTACTTGCAGTTCTTTATGCCTGTGAAAAGTTGCATATCTATGGACAAACTGTAGCAATACACACAGACCATCAACCACTTGAAACCATTTTCCGGAAGCCCATCAGTCTTGCCTCTCTTGCCTCACCGAGGCTACAGAGAATGTTACTTAGATTGAGAATATATGACCTACAAGTAAAATATGTAGGTGCAAACAGGGTTCTCGTGGCTGACACGCTTTTTCAAGGCTTCTTACCCAGAGACTGATCCTGCTATAAAAGAACCTTGACATTACAATTGCACAAGTCCTTGCAATCGGGTCCGTAAAACTCAAGTCTCTAAAATTTGAGACAAAACAAGATGCCACACTTAAAGCACTTAAAGAGTTAATTGTTCAA